>CAUYUJ010015211.1:47500-145000 GCA_963575745.1 Prorocentrum cordatum
AACTTCCCACACGCCTCTGGAAGCTTTTTGGAAGCCGCTGGGAACTTCCCAGAGGCCTCAGGAAACTTCATAAAAGCCTCTAGGGCTCTAGGGCTTCCCAAAAGCCTTTGGAAGCTTCTCGGAAGCTTCCGGAGGGCCCCTGGAGGCTTCTCGGAGGCCTCGGGAGGCTTCCCAGGGGCATTTGGAAGCTTCCCAGAAACTCTCAGGAAAGCTTCGCAGAAGCCGATGAAAACTTCCCAGAAGCCCCTGGAAGCTTCCCAAAAGCTCTCATAAGCTCTCAGACACTCTCAGAGGCTCTCAGAGGCTCCCAGAAACTCTCACAATCTTTCAGCTTTCAGAAGCTCCCAGAAACTCTCAGAATCTCAGAGGCTCTCAGAATCTCTCAGAGGCTCTCAGAATCTCTCAGAGGCTCTCAGAATCTTTCAGAGGCTCTCAGAATCTCTCAGAGGCTCTGAAAAGCTCTCGCAATCTCTCCGAGCCTCTCAGAGGCCTTCAGAGGCTCTTAGAGGCTCTCAGAATCTCTCAGGGGCTCTCAAAGGCTCTCAGTGCTTTCAAAAGCTTTCAGAGGCTTTCACAGGCCTTCAGGCCCCCAGGATCTCTCAAAATTTCTCCGTATCTTTCAGAGTCTCCCAGCGGCTCTCAGAAACTCTCAGAGGCTCGCAGAAGCTCTCAGAATCTCTCAGAAACCCTCAGAATCTCTCTCAGAAGCTCTCAGAAGCTCTCAGAATCTCTCAGAGGCGCTCAGAATCTCCAAGAAGCTCTCAGAATCTTTCAGAATCTGTCAGAATCTCTCAGGAGCTCTCAGAATATGTCAGAATCTCTCAGAGACTCTCAGAATCTCTCATGATATCTCAGACTCTTTCGGAATCACTCAGACTCTTTCATAATCTCTCAGAGGCTTTCAGATGCCCGAAATATTCCCCTGGACAGGTTGGGATCTCACCCGTCCCAGCTGTGCTTGGCGGTTGTGATCTGACCCATGCTGTTAGGATCTCACCTGGCTGGTTGTGATCTGACATTTTTTCGGTGAGATTGCTAACTCACGTTTGCGCCATCGACCATGAACAAGACTCGCCGCTCAACACGGTGCAGAAATCCGTGGGTTGAGAGGACACGAGTGCACTTTCGATGTGCACCCTCATCCGTCGCGCCTGTAAGCCTCCGTCGTTCTCCTGCAGGCCATTCCCAGTGCCCTGCTTCCCCACCTCAATGCTGTCCCCCTCTCTCTTTCTTTTCGAGGCCTCCTTCCACGCACAGCGAAGGCAGCACTCACATGTCAAAGTCCTGGCAGACCCGCCAGGCACAGGCAGTCGGCGAGATATGCTGCGCGATCGTCTAGTGCGACGTCGTCTGCAGTGAAAGCAGGCGCTGGCGCATCGACATATGGCAAGGGGCCCAGGGGCACACAAATACATACACACAAATAACAGGACCCCCCGTATTTCCCAACCATCCTGTGGTGTTGGGTCCTCGTTTTGAAGAGACTGCGCCCCGCGTCACTCCTCCTCTCCTCCTCTCCTCCTCCTCCTCCTCCTCCTCCCCCTCCTCCCTCCTCCCATCGTCATCATCATGCTCATCATCATCATCATCATCATCATCATCATCGCCATCACCGACGACATCACCGTCATCATCGTCATCATAACCCTCACGACCGCCATCATCACCATCATCGTCATCATCATCGCCGTCATCATCACTATCCCCTCCACATTCGTGGCCATATAGGGAGCTCCACCGAAGGTCCCAGTGCCACCGCCCGCATGCGTCACGCACACCCAATACGAACACCCCTCACACGCTTCGCGGCCCCATAGGGAGCTCCACCGAAGGCCCCCGGGCGACCGCCCGCATGCGTCACACACACACACACACACACACACACACACCACACCACACACACACACACACACACACACACACACACACACACACACACACACACACACACACACACACACACACACACACACACACACACACACACACACTTCGGCACACCCCTCACACGTTTCGTGGCCCCATAGGGAGCTCCACCGAAGGCCCCACTGGCTGCGTTCGCATGCGCCCACCGCACCCCTGTCGGCACACCCCTCACACGTTTAGTGGCCCCATAGGGAGCTCTACCGAAGGTCCCAATGGCTGCGTTCGCATGTGCACACTGCACCCATGTCGGCACACCCCTCACACGATTCGTGGCCCCACAGGGAACTCCACCGAAACCCACAATGACTGCGTTCGCATGCGCCCACCGTGCCCATTTCGACACATTCCTCACACGTTTAGTGGCCCCATAGGGAACTCCACAGAAGGCCACGGTGGTTGCGTTTGCATGCGCCCACCGCGCCCATTTCGGCACACCCCTCACACGTTTCGCGGCCCCATAAGGAGCTCCACCGAAGGTCCCAGTGGCTGCGTTCGCATGCGCCCACCGCGCCCATTTCGGCACACCTTCACACGCTTCGTGGCCCCATTAGGAGCTCCACCGAAGGTCCCAATGGCTGCGTTCGCACGCGTCCTCCGCACCCATGTCGGCAAACCCCTCACACGTTTCGTGGCCCCATACGGAGCTCAACCGAAGGCCCCAGTGGCTGCGTTCGCATGCGCCCACCGCACCCATGCCGGCACACCCCTTGCCCGTTCCTTGGCCCCACAAGGAGCTCCACCGACGGCCCCAGTGGCTGCGTTCGCATGCGCCCGCCGCACACACGTCGGCACATCCCTCACACTTGTCGTGGCCCCGTGGAGAGTTCCCTCTCATTCGTCCAACCTGCCTTGTGGTATTCGCAACTGCATATGGTTGGGTCCTTCGCATGCGCCCGCCGCACTCATTTCGGCACACCCGTCACGCGGTTCGTAGTCTCGTAGGGAGCTCCACCGAAGGCCTTGTTTTTCCCAACCATCCTGTGGTGTAGGGTTCTCGTTTTGAAGAGACGGTCCCCGCGTCCCTCCTCCTCCTCCTCCTCCTCCTCCTCCTCCTCCTCCTCCTCTTCTCCTTATCCCCCTCCCTCCTCCCCCTCCTCCCTCCTCCCTGCGTTTCACCCGCCCAGTACAGCGCTTCGTGGCCCCATAGGGGGTTCCACCGAAGGTCCCAATGGCATCGCTCGCATGCGTCCGCCACCACCCAACACAGCCCTTGCTCCCTGCGTTTCACCTACCCAATACAGAGCTTCGTAGCCCCATAGAGGGCTCCACCGGAAGTCCCAGTGGCACCGCCCGCATGCGTCCGCCACCACCCAGCACAGCCCTTGTTCCCTGCGTTTCACCCACACAGTACAACGCTTCGTGGCCCCACAGGGGGCTCCACCGAAGGTCCCTGTGGCACCGCCCGCATGCGTCTGCCACCACCCAGCACAGCTCTTGCTCCCTGCGGTTTACCCACCCAGTACAGCGTCTCGTGGCCCCATAGGGGGCTCCACAGAAGGTCCCACTGGCACCGCCCGCATGCGTCCGCCACCACCCAACACAGCCCTTGCTCCCTGCGTTTCGCCCACCCAATACAGCGCTTCGTGGTCCCATAGGGAACTCCACCGAAGGTCCCAATGGCACCGCAGCGTGCGTCCGCCACCACCCAGCACAGCCCTTGCTCCCTGCGTTTCACCTACCCAATACAGCGCTTCGTGGTCCCATAGGGGGCTCCACCGAAGGTTCAGCCCTTGCTCCCAGAGTTTCACCTACCTACTACAGCGTTTCGTGGCCCCATAAGGGGCTCCACCGAAGGTCCCAGTGGCACCGCCCGCATGCGTCCGCCACCACCCAGCAAAGGCCTTGCTCCCTGCGTTTCACCCCCCAGTACAGCGCGTCGTGGCCCCATAGGGAGCTCCACCGAACCGTCCGCATGCGTCCCACACACACAATCAATTTGCCATTTTCACCCACCCAATACAGCGCTTCGTGGCACCATAGGAAGCTCCCCCGACGGCCCCAGTGCTACCGCCCGCATGCGTTCCCCCACCAATGTTTCGTGGCCACATAAGGAGTTCACAAAAAAATATATTTACAACTGCGGTACCCACAACTGCATATGGTTGGGTCTTTCGCCAGGATGAATTTCTGGATGTTCGTCTTCCCCCCCACTTCCCATATTTTCGTATATTTTCTAGGGAGTCGACGATGACCTCTCCCCTTCCTCGCCTCCTGAAGTCCGACGCGGGGGCCCGCGTGCTCACTGGACACTAGAGGTCTGCCAGATGGGACCGAAGTAGATTTAGGTCGGGCCTGTCCCCCTACAGGGGGATGTTGGACGAACAATAAAACATACCCTAAAAATTCCCGAAAGATGCCCAACAAAACCAAACCAATAGTCCCCATACAATTTGTTTTGGCTATTTTTGATGTTTTTCCCCCTGTAGAGGGACAGGCCAGACTTAAAAGTAGATGGGGTCGGTGGATCGCGCCACCTCACTGATGCATCGGCATCGACGGCGTGGAGAAGATCAGGCTCCGTATCGAGCCGAATCACCGATACATCGGCGATACGGTGCGATCCTCCGACCCCGTCTGCTCGAACCCCATCTGTCGGGGGCGTCCAAGATTGGGAAGGCCGAGAGGGAGTTTACAAATCATGGCGGTGGGGGAGCGCAGGGGACGTAAGGAAAGAAGAGGAAGAAGCATACTAAGAAGAATAAGACGAAGAAGAAGAAGAGGCACCATAAAATCTGGGAATCTATAAAGTCCCTGGCCATCGCCCCCTTCTCGCAGGCGAGCCCAGAATCGAATCGATAAGTCGGATCGGCGATCGAGATGGATCGGATCGGCGGAAGTCGGCAGCCGAGCCAGGATAATTCGAATCCGAGCGTGGGCCCGCCGCGCCCAGGGCATGGACCGTGGGCCCCAGGCCAGGGCGAGCGTGCGTGCATCACGACGAGGTAAGAATCTTTCAAGAACCAGGCAGGCACCCCGTTCCTGCCGCCTTCATGGACCCAGGATCGGTGTGTGTGTGTGTGTGTGTTGCCCAATTCGCTGCAACGGTGCCCCCGTTCTGTCAGCTCTTCCGCCAGCGCAGTTGCCCTGCCTGGCCGCCGACGCCGAGATGTGTGTGTGTGGTCTCGGCAGCGACCGCAGCCGGGAGACCGCGGTGGCGCTGCCCCTGCTCAGGCTGCCGCCCTCTCCGCCCATGGGCGGCACCTGAGCGTGCGCCCTCTGCCTCCCTGGTGGGCCGCGGCTCGCGCGCCGCAGGCTCCGGCTGGAAGCCTTCGCTGCCCAGTGCCTCCGCCTCTCACGACCTGCCCGCCCGGGCCCGGGGTCGCCCTCGCGAGGCTCCCGCCTCCCGACCTGGCGCGACCTCTGGCGACCCGCATCCCTCGCCGCCGCCCGCTCCCCCGCGCCGTGGATCCCCCGCGCGGGTAGCGCCGGCCATGCCAGGCCTCGCCCGGCCCCGAAGGTGCGGGAGCGGACCGAGGAGCCCACCGACGTGCCCGAGGGGGCTCCTCCGTCGCGGCAACGGGCACTTCTGGAGCGCTCAGTCGCTCCAGCTTTGTCCGCCTCGGCCGTCTTCTTTCGGAGGAGCCTCGTCAGTCGCGTTCGGGCCCAGCTTGCCGAGGGCGCCCCCTCCGCTCCACAGGCGACCCTGGCCTGGCGTGGCCGGGTCTCCTTCGGCGGCCTGGACACGGGCGAGGACGAGGAACCCGAGCTGGACACTGAGCGCTGCACCGCCGACCAGCTCAGCAACGCCCTCATCCCCCTTCCACCCCGGTTCAACGCAGGCGGCCGGCCGGGGGGCGCCAGCCGAGGAGCCCAGCTCTCAGCAGCGTGGTCCGTCTATAGGGACTTGTCTCGGCCCCAACGCCCTCGTCCTCGTCTTAAGCGCTGACCTGCGCAGCTCCGTCACGCTGCCTGCCTCCTCCGTCCTTCGCTCACGTCTGATCAGCCTGCCTCGCCAGCGGGTCGGCTTCACGCTTCTCGCCCCGACGGGCGCACCGCGCGACTTGGGTCGCTCCGGGGACGCACCGGCACTGCCTCCGCCCTCCATTAAGTCGGGCCTGTCCCTTTACAGGGGGAGTATGTTTGGAGTATTTTTGGGCATCTTTTGAATCTGTTTTTGCGTATTTTTTATTTTTCGTCCAAAATCCCCCTGCAGGGGGACATGCCCGACCTCCGCCCTCCACCCTCAATATGTTTTCTCTGCGGCGTGGGGTAACGTCGGAGGAAATCTGTGTAGCGCACGCCTGTACGTGCGCCTCTGCATCATGCCCTGTCGCTGTCGTGTGGCCGTGACGCCGTACACTGCTGCTCGTCGTTGCACGCGAGGCCGCGACCGCCCCCCTTAAAAGTGCGTGCGTGAGTGTGTGTGTGTGTGTGAGTGAGTGAGTGTGTGTTTGTGTGCTGTTCTCTTTGCTCGAGAGAGAGAGAGAGAGAGAGAGAAAGAGCAAGAGAGAGAGAGAGAGAGAAAAAAACAAAAAGAGAAAGAGGGAGAGAGCGGGGCACGCAGAGCTGCTGCGGCCGCAACAACAAGGGCGCAAGCGCGCGAAACATGGGCGCAAAGCGCAAGATGAGAAAAGGTGGCACACGGCACCTTCGAGGGAAAGGGGGGACGGCCGAGGCCGCCAGAGGCGAGAGAGAGGATACGAAAGACAATGCAGGGAGCAAGGAGGACGGCCGAAGCTGGCAGAGGCGAGACACAGACGTACACACTGTTCCTCCGACGTTCCAATTAGTTACGGCCAGCGGTGTAAAGCTGGGCAGGGACACTAGCAAGACGACGAATCAATCTCTTTGGGCACATGCAGCACATCAACCCCCAGCGAGGGCCGGACATTGCCGACCGCTGAATTGTGGGACGCGGATGATCTAGACATCATAATTCTTTCGGTGTGCGGTCCCGGAGCTCCCGACACACTTGCGCCCACGCATTCGAAAACCAGCGGGCCGCGGGCGGCTAGAGCACACAAAACAAGAGGCAAGGAAGCGCGGGGGGAGCGCCTCAGGCGCGGAGGAGGAGGAGGAGGAGGAGGAGGAGGAGGAGGGGAAGGAGGAGGAGGAGGAGACGACGGAGGAGGAGGAGGAGGAGGAGGAGGAGGAGGAGGAGGAGGAGGAGGAGGACGGAGGAGGAGGAGGAGGAGGAGGAGGAGGAGAGGAGGAGGAGGAGGAGGAGGAGGAGGAGGAGGAGGAGGAGGAGGAGGAGCGCGGGGGGAGGCCTCGGGCGTGGAGGGGTCACGCCACGAGAGCGCGGCGGGCGAGCACGCGCGAGCTCTGGGCCCACCCTGGGCCGCCAATCCTGGCGGCACGCCCCTGCGCCAGGATTGGCGGCGCGCACAAGGGGGCGGGGGGAGGGGGTGAGGGCTTCTTAGAATAGGAGGCTGCTTCTCAGAAGGCGGCGGCCCTACATCTGTACAGGCAAGGCCCGCGCCTTCTGAGAACCAGCCTGCTTCTAAGAAGCCTTCCCCCCCCCCTCTTCCCCCATGTGCGAACCGCCAACAGGAGTCTCGCCGGCCTGCGATCGCCCGCGCGGGCTGGCGGGCCTCGTGCGCGAGCGCGCAGGGGGGCCAGGCGGGCAGGCTGCCCCCGTGGCGCCCTCGCACCCGTCCCCGCCAAGTTCGTCTCCGCCTCCTCAGCCTCAGCCTCTGCCTCCGCCTCCGCCTCCGCCTCCTCCTCCTCCTCCTCCTCCTCCTCCTCCTCCTCCTCCTCCTCCTCCTCCTCCCCCCTCTCATGGGGCATTGGCAGGAGCGTTGGGTACAAGATCCCCTCCTCCTCCTCCTCCTCCTACTCCTCCTCAACTCCCCCTTCTCCTCCCCTCGCGGGGCGTCCTGGCAAGAGCGTTGGGCACAATATGCGGGCCCAGGAGGGTGGCCTTTTCTTCGAGCGGGCAGGGATGAGCTCGGCTCCCCAGCATCTGCAGGCGGTGCGGTAAGAACAATGGCCCTCTGCTGCGGCGACAGCTGCGTGCAGATCGCGCATTTCCGCGGCGTGACGGTGCCATGTGGCACGTGAGCCCTATGGGACCTTCGGGCCCCCTCCTGGGCAGCGGTCCCCAAATTGGAAGCGTCGTGCTCCCTGAGAGGCTCCGTTTGCGCGTGCCCGTCGGCCAGTTCCCTTTACTGGCCCTACAACTCTTTGAGCAAAAGGCTGAAAACCGTTGTAGGTGAACGATGCCAGTTGTGCAACCCCCGTTGGCGATTGCTCCGCGGGCCCCCCACGGGTGAACCATGGCTGTGCGGGGTGTGATCGGCGGGGCAGCGAGCCGCAAGGCGACAAGCCCTTGCTCGCGCCTGGTGTACCTCCCCAGTGTCTGGGCATCGTCTCTGGGCGGTCTGCACCATGAAGCTATGCTCATATGCTCATCCCCTCGCCCTCCCTTTCCTCCTCGCACCCCCCATTCCCGTTCGCCTCCTCTCCTTCTCCCTGCCTTCGCCTTCCGTCCCTGTCGCTCCGCCTCCTCCTCGTCCCCTGGGCGAAAGAAGGGAGGCTGGGGAGGCCTCGAGCTCTACAAGCTCTTCCAGCCCAGGCACGCGCCAATGAGCCCTGTCGGCGCTGCCTGTGAAGTCGAAGACCGCGTTCCAGAGGTTGCGCTGCGGATCGAAGCCCGCCTGGCGTTCCCTCGTTTTCCTCCAAAGCTCGCCAAACACTGCTCAAACTCAAAATTCGGGCCGCTTTTGGTGGGCGGCCGGGCTCCTGGGTTCCAGCGCTTGGGAACCCCGCCAGAGTAGGGCCCACCCAGGTGTCTACTTCGTGAATATATCGCAGAGGCTCCTAACACCTCACGCCCCCCTCTTCTCTGTCTGCTCCCTGTTTATGGTTTTCCCTCGGTCCTCCCTCCTAAATGTCACCAACACTTCCTTGAGGGGTACACCTCCATGGAGGCCTGCTGACGGGCGCGGCGATTTTCTGGGTTCCAGGCATAGTCGTGGCGGATACTGGCATGCCAAGGCTGAGTAAGGCGTCGAAGACACGCAATGCCCTAAAACCCTGGCAAACTCATCCACCTGCAATCCAAACGAAAATGTGGTAAGGCGAGCCGTACCTCAAGGTGGGTCGGAGATCAAGGCGAGGAGGCAGAGACGCCCTCTGGAGACCCGTGCCCCAAAACGTCCCGATCTCTTGAATTTTCAATGTGGGGTCCCCAGAATATCCCGACCCCTTTCCCCAAGACCAAAGTTTCACCCCGATAAATTGTTTGACGGCCCCGGGGCCCTACGAGGGACCCCAGAGCGGAAAACGACCAAACAGCTCCCGTCGTGATTTTTTCGCGACGCAAGCACGTCTGGGGAAGGGGGGCAAGAGGGAGGAAACCAACGAGGAGGAGAACGAAGAGGAGGAGGAGGAGGAGGAGGAGGAGGAGGAGGAGGAGGAGGAGGAGGAGATGGAGGAGGAGGAGGAGGAGGAGGAAGAGGGGAGGAGGAGGAGGAGGAGGAGGAGGAGGAGCAGGAGGAGGAGGAGGAGGAGGAGGAGGAGGAGGAGGAAGAGGTAGAGGTCAGTCGGTCGCTGCATCGGACCTCGGGTCGAAAAAAGATCAGCCACAACTAAACACCCAAATTGATTCGATATGTACGACCTGAAGTGCGCGCTGGGTTTCACAAAACAAGGCGAGCCCTCCCGTGGGAGCCCCTAGTTGTCGTCGCTCTACCAACTGCGGCGAGACTCAGATCGTCCACGTGTTTGGACATTGCGCGCGGTTGCTTCAAGTCGCCGGCAACAAAAAAACACTAAGCGCCGCGCGCTTGACTTCGAGCTCCGCCCCACCTTGCACGCTTAGCGCTGCGACGGCGTGGCCCGCGCGAACTTCATAGGGGAGGCTCGGGGCGCGCCATTGCAGCCCGCATCTGGCCTGATGCAGCGCAAGCGCTGGGCCCGCTCGCCGAGGGACCCGCGGACGGGCGCCTGCCGTAGGGCCACGAGCTTGGAGCGTCGACTGCTGCCGCTGGCCGCTGCGCTGCAGATGCCGGTGTTAGCTGGCCGCCGCCCCAGGGGCCAGCGCCCCGCGCGGGGCCGCTCTCGCCGGGGCCCGCAGTCGCATTTTGGTGGCGCCCCTGGTCGGCCAGACCGCGCCTGCACCTGTGATCACGGACTGCTGCTCGGCGCGGCCTGGCGGCCCTTGCTGTCCGAGGTGCGCGAGCGGCGCAGGCGCTGGCGGCGGGGGGCAGGCGCCGGGTAAGGACGCGCCCTGTGGCGCCGGGGCCCGTCGCGCACGAGGTGTTCTTCTGATTCGTACTCATGGCGTTTGAGACAGGGCCCATAGGGTTGCCATGTCGGCCCGGACCCATGATTCTGGGGCTGAATCCCTTTTCCCCTTACCTGTGCCCGTCGCGACACCCGCGGACGTCTCTCGGATCTCGGGTGTCATATTTCGGTCAAACCAGCCAAGAATATCATAGCCTTTTGCCGTTGCCTTTAATGACCCCCCGGGCGCGGCGCGCGGGCTCGCGGCCGTTGAAACGCCGCCTGCGAGTTTCGCGCGCTCGCGATCCCAGGCTAGGCGCGCGCCGCGCTGCCCCGCGTGAGCATCGCGTAGTTCGGGGCCGTCGGCGGCGATTTCTCCATCGCCGAATGAGCCGATGGCGTTGGCGTCGGTGCCTGAGTCGATGCCTGCTGCTGGGCAGGCCTCCTGCCCAGGCGGCGCGGGCGCAAGCGGGTTCGGCCCCGCCCCCGGCGCAGCTGGACCCAGGCCGCCCCAACTCGATCCGGCCGTTGCGTCGTAGACACTCTGAGCCTGACCTTGCGAAGGCGCTCCCGTATGGGAGGTTTCCTGTTGGGCCGAGTGAACTGCTGAGGCAAGATTGCTGGGCGATCCCTCGATCGCGCGCCAGGGGCGTCGCGGCTGCCCAGTCGCGCGCGAGAGTTGCGTTGCGTTGGTCGGGCGGGCCATGTAGTACTGGAGAATCATCGTCAATCGGGCGTTTGGCACTCCGACCGCGCGCAAGAGCAGGTAGCCGAGACCCTGGTGACCGATTATGAGTTGGCCGTCTTGTTTTGCGCGGTTGCGGGGGATGCCGAAGCGCGCGAGGCGGTTGTCGACGCGTTCCTGTGCCCGTCTCTTGAAGCGCACGAGTGCTGAGAAAGCGGATGCGCACTCCTCCTCGCCCAGTTCGCCCCATCGCTCGGCCAAGCTATGACTTGTGAAGGACATCGGCGGCGATGGGTTACCGTTGATGCGCCTTCCTTGGACCAGGACACCTGGCGGCCATCCGCCCGCGAACTCACGCGCCATGCCTGCGAATCGCGTTGGTGTGACGGCGTCCCAGCGAAACTTCTTGAGGTCTGAATTCGCCACTGACAAGATCATTACCTCCCGCGCCCATCGCTGGAACGGCACTCGAGACTGTTGCTCGGGCCCCCCAGGCGTGGAAGTGTCACGCGTTGCCGCTGCCGCCGCCTGCGTCCGAGCAGGATTGGCCGCTCGCCGCGGCAATCATGCCCACTCGGGTGGTCTTCAATCCAGAGCGGGGGCCCCTCCATAGAGCCAGGAGGAACTGTAGGCTTGGGGCCCATGGGCGGCGCTGCGCTGACCGTGACATTCTGAGCCGATGTGGGTGCCTGCCCTGGATGTGTTCCTCCTCGTCAGCCTATTGGACGCGATCTTCTGTCGCGTCGTTGTGGCGTTCTCGGCGCTCGGGGCAACCCGCAACATAGATATAGGGATGCCCCTTCGTGCGTCGAGTCGACACGGCACTGAATACCACCAACTGCACAATCTTCGAGACGTGCGTGCATCGGGATATCGTCCTGCCCGACTGAAGGGAATGAGTGGGCGTGTGGATTGGTAGTGTTCCAAGGGGTGGAAGACATATCGTCCCAGGTCTGTTTTGCTGTTGCTTGGGGTGCTGACGATATAATCGTCATGCCCACCATGGACGTCCCACCTCCGCGCTGCTCCTCCCAGGGCTCTCGCAACATACTTGCGACAAGCTCGGGGCCCTTGGACGTATCCGCTGATGTGGACGCTGTATCCATCGACTGCGCACTATACGCGGCAGGATCCCCCTTCTGTGGGTATGTTCACTTTTGGGGGAGCCGTGGCGGTCGGATCAGCGAGCTGCCCAGGCATAGTCTGCGTGAGCCCGGGATACAGAGCAGGCGGGGGCGGCAAGGAACCGCGGTTTAGGCGTACGCGTGGAGGCGGAGGGGAGACTTCCCCTATGACAGAGACGATGTGCACGGAGGCAGTGAGAACGGTGATGGTGAACCACGGTGCCGAAAGCGGTGAACACGATGCACGTGCCGAAAGAGGCGGTATGGTGGAACCCAGTGGCGCCGAATCGCGACGAGAATG
The DNA here is from genome assembly GCA_963575745.1 of Prorocentrum cordatum. NCBI lineage: Eukaryota > Dinophyceae > Prorocentrales > Prorocentraceae > Prorocentrum > Prorocentrum cordatum. The sequence goes on from CAUYUJ010015211.1 coordinate 59,706, forward strand.
GGAAGAAACCGCACGGGCCATCGCGGATAAAGGAGCCGTAGCTCTGCTACCATCTATAAAATGAAATCCACTTCGACTGTCTTGAAGCTGTCCTCTCCACTGCTCGTGCAAACATCCCACCCTCCCACCCGCAACTTGGTCGCAAGACATCTTCAGACAAGACCGTGACGGTAGGTACTGCGTGGCACTTGGCCACGACACCGATGCCGACGACGACAGCGACATCGACGACGACGGCGCCGCCGACAGCGACTCCGACGACATCGACGACGTCTCCAATGCTTTCGACGACGACAACGACGACGACGACACCGCCGACGACGACAACGACGCCGACAACGACGACGACGAAGACGACGACGACGTCGCCAACGGAGACGACGACGAGGGAGGAGAAAACACGACGACGGCGACAACGACGACAACGACGATGGAGGAGGGAAGACGGCGACGACGCCAACGACGAAGAAGGAGGAAGGACGGCGACGCCGACGACGACAACGACGAGGGAGGAGGGAAGACGACGACGATGACAACGACGACGAAGACGACGACGACGGCGACGAAATAGGAGGGACGACGACGAGACGCCGACGACGGACGACGACGACGAGGGAGGAGGATAACGACGAGGGAGGAGTGAAGACCACGACGACGACGACGACGACGACGGCGACGAAATAGGAGGGACAACGACGAGACGCCGACGAAGACAACGAGGGAGGAAGGACGACCACGGCGACAACGACGACGGAAACGACGACGACGCCAAAGACGACGAGGAAAGACAGAAGACGACGACGGCGACGACGACGACGACGACGACGAGGGAGGAGGGAGGACGACGACGACGACGACGACGCAAGAGCGCGCGCGCACAATTTTGTTGAAAACCCGTGTTGCGAAACCTTGTGTTTTTGTAGGTTTTTTGGACGCACGATTTCGAAATTCTTCCGAAACCGAAAGTTTTTGAAGGATTTCGGCATACGCCCGCGACGACGCGCGCGTCTGCACTTCGTCCCATTTTTTGCAAAGGATTCTCGCGACGGCACACGCGCAAGAGCGTTCGACAGATTTCGACATGCGCGCGCGCGAAGCCCGTTTGGTAGCATGTTGTGAAAATCTTGGAAAAACCTGTGGTTTTCTTAAGATTTCGCAAGAGCTCGCGCGTAAGTTTTTTTTTGTTTTGAATCAGTGTTGCGAAACCATGTGTTTTTATAAGTTTTTTGGAAATTCAATTTTGAAATCTCTCCGGAACCGAAGGTTTTTGAAGGATTTCGGCATGCGCGCGCCACGACGCGCGCGTGTGCACTTCGTCCCTTTTTTTGCAAGGGATTCGGGAAAAAGTGCTATGTTAGAACAAAACATGTCACCGCATAGTGTTTTTTACAAGGGAACCGCAGGGGGGGGGGGAACCCGGCTTGGCTGGGATGGTATGAACTCATATTTCGGATGGACATGTGGTCATAATCATATGTAATTTACAGCACGCGCGGGGGAACCGATAAGTCCGGGGGGGGGGGTAGAATCTATTAGTCTTTTAGAAAGGAGAATATAGGTTGTAGGTGGGGAGTGTGGCTGCTGGCGATGAGCGAAAACAGATGCAATACGCTGGTCTTCAACGCGAATAAGGCGGGTGTGCGAGGTAATCTCCTGGCGAACCCCAAGCGGCAGCGGAAAAGAAAGGCAGGGGAGATTGGCAAAGACTGTGAAGGTACCTTTCGGGAGGAGGAGGAGGAGGAGGAGGAGGAGGAGGAGGAGGAGGAGGAGGAGGAGCAGGGGGAAGGGGAGGAGGAGGAGGAGGAGGAGGAGGAGGAGGAGGAGGAGGAGGAGGAGGAGGAGGAGGAGGAGGAGGAGATTGTCTTCTGTTCCCCGAGGCAGCGGGAAACAACGAGCGGCCCTCCTCCTCCTCCTCCTCCTCCCCCTCCTCCTCCCCCTCATCATCCCTCCTCCTCCTCCCCTCCTCGTCCCCCTCCTCCCCCACCCCCACCCCTCCTGTGCGGTCCTGCGCGAACTGCGCCGCGCAGCCCGGGAACCGCGCTGCCCAGGGTGCGAAGGTGAGCTCGTCCGAGGCCTCGATGATGGGTTCCTTGCGCTGGGCGCTCGGGGAGGAGCGAGGACTGGAAGCCTAGAATTATGTTGCTCCCGTCGTACTTAAGGACCACATCCCAGAAAAAACGTCGAGCGCCCAGAAAGGTGTCGAGACAGTGTCGAAGCAGTGTCGGACGAGTGCCTCCCAGGGCCCGACACGTGAACACCACTGAGTTGTGGTACTTTCCTGAGGGGCTCGAAATTCTTTCTCGTGGTCAAGGCTAAAGTAGGTTGGAACATCATAAGCCTAGAAATGAACACCAACACCAACACAGGGGGTTGCCTCCACAGTGGTAAGATGATCCTAGATTTCGGTGTTGGTGGTAATATGTCGGTCACCTTGGAAGCCCGAGTATTACCACCATCACCGAGATCGGGATCTTCTTCCCTCGGTGGAGGCACACCGCCGATATTTGTGTTGGTGTCAACCTCTAGGCCTGCGAGAGGAGCAAGGAGGGGGGATCGAGATTCGAGGATCCAAGTTTCTGCTGTCTGGGACCCTCATGGGGCCTCCTGGGACGCCTCGAGATTCCTCGAGATTCTGTTCAGACGCGCTTCTGGAGAAGTCAGGCGTCTGATTTTGGAGGGTGGAGGACGGAGAGGGAAAAGAAGGAGGGCTTCGAAGGTTTTCGGAAGCTTCCAACAGGTTTCGGATACTTTTGCCAATTTTCGAATGGCTAGGGATGGTTTCGGACGGTCTCTAACGGTTGTACCTCTCTTGTCAAAACTTGCTTGTTTTCAGAATGGGCGACAACGGTCTTCCGCTGCGTTGGTTGGTACGACGCTGTGCCGCGCAACGCGCCGGGGACAGCCTAGATCCAACACTCGAAATCAAGCCTCACCAGGGACCTGCTGATGCAGGGGAAGAGAGGATATAACCATACTTAGATATGTATGTATGTATGTATATATATATATATATATATATATATGTGTGTGTGGTTCAACTGCACATGTACATGAATACTTACATCCCTGTATCGGGGGAGGGATGGTGAGTCGCAGTGAAAAGGAGAGCACCCGACCAGAACATTTGTTTCGGTTTCGTGTCCTGCGTGCGGGCGAGGCGAAGCTGCGTGGGCGGGCGGGAAGAGTGAATCCTCATCTGGCAAAGTCGCCACTGGACCAGAAGACCGCTCCCTCCCTGGATTGTTTGACGGGGTGTCCCGCGGGTGCCCCGCTAGTGTCTCCTCGCTGTCGCGCTGGTGTCCCGTAGTGCGATCCATTGTGAAGATCGAAAGTGAAGCCGATCGTGAGCTCGATCGTGAAATCGATAGTGAGAGGGATAATGCGACCAATGGTGCGATCGATTGCGTGAGATCTGAGATCGATGGTAATCTCAATAGTCAGATCTATAGTCAGATCGGCAGTTAAATCGATAGCGCGATCGATATTGGCATCGGTACTGATACCGCTGGTGAGAGAGATAGTGAGGTCGATTGTGAGATGAATCGTGAGAACGATTGCACTATCGGCAATGAGATAGACAGCGAGATCGAGTGTAAGACCGACAGTGAAATCGATGTAATGAAACGCTGGTTCATCTCCGAGTTGTCCGTCGGTCGCGGGGGGTGTCGTGCGGGTGTCCCGTCGGTGTCCCGTCCATGTCGCGTAGTGTCGAATCGTGCGATCGGTGGTGAGATCGATAGCAAGATCGATGGTCGATCGTGGGATCGATCGCCAAATGGATAACGAGATCGATCTGGTCGCAGTGAAACGGAGGCCCCGCCGCGGGGAAATCGGTTTCGGCATCGTGTTCGTGTCGTGCGTGCGGGCGATGCGAAACTGCGTGGGCGGGCGGAAGCAATGAACCCTCCTCTGACGAGGTCGCCGCCGGACCAAAAGCCGATGGCTTGGCCAGCGGTGGCCTCGGGGTGTCCCCTCGTGGTGTGCCGACGGTGTCCCGTCCGTGTCCCGTCGGTGCCCCGTCGGTGTCCCATAGTGAGATCGGTTGTGAGATCGATCGTAAGACCGATAGTGAGATCGATAATGAGATCGATCATGAGGTCGATTGATAGATCGATTGTGAGATCGGTAGTGAGACCTATCGTGAGACCGATCTTGAGATCGGTAGTGAGGTCGATGGTGAGATCGACAACAAAAGCGATAATGAGATCGGTAATGAGATCGACAGTGCAATCGATTGTGCGAGAGATGCTGAAGTCGATGGTGAAGACGACAGTGACACCGATTGTGAGATCGATAGTGGTATCGACTGTGGGGTCGATCGAGTGAGAGCGATAATTAGGTCGATCGTGCAATCGGTAGTGAGACTGATAGTGAGACCGATTGTGAGATCGATGGAGAGATCGACAGTGCAATCCATCGTGATATCGAAATTGGCATCGATCGAGTGAGACGTTGGCTCTTCCCCCCAAGGTCTCCAGCCGAAGCATCGGTATTTCACGGCTGATCACAGCTTATCACCCGAAAGGTGGTCGTATAGGTCGGAGGTTGGGGGGTGAGATCGCTGAGCCAAGTGATTCATGATGGGCCTGCTTTCCGCCACAACCACCAACATAAGTTGGAGGGGGGCAGGCGGTGTAGGACGAGGAGGACGAGGAGGAGGAGGAGGACGAGGTGGTGGAGGACGAGGAGGAGCACGAGGAGGAGGAGGAGGACGAGGAGGACCCCCTCCCCTCCTCCAACTTCTGGTGGTGGTGGTGGTGGCAAAGCAGGCCCAGCCCTTCAAGGAAACATGCTGCCCGCGAGGAGCCGGCGCCGCGCCGCCCCCGCCCAGGACGCCCCGGAGGGGCGCTCCCGGGCGGGCGCGCGTCGCCTGGCGCGCCGAGGGAGCAGGCGCGCGCGAGGCTCGCCGAAGGAGCCCCGGGACACACAAAGAAGTGCACAGGAATACGGCAAGGTCCCCCAAAATTTTCCCATGCTTTCTGGGTTTCTGCCTCCCCCCCCCCACTTCCCATGTTTTCCCATATTTTCTGGGGAGTCGACGATTCGTTGTGTCTGTGTTTTTTTTTCCCTCTGACCCGTGCGGGCGCGCCCCCGCAAAACTTGCGCGACCCTGCGGGCGAGACTCCGGCCGTCAGGTGCAGGCGCAAAACCGGCGGGGAAATGGGAAGACCATGGAACGGAGTGCTTGTGGCAGAGCTCCAGACGCGCGAGGCGCACCGACGGGCCCAAGCTCAGCTGGGCCCCAAAAAGGAGCACGGCCCAGTCCGCGCGAGCCCTTCGCGACCTTGCGGGCGCGACTCCAGGCCCGACGAGCCGCCGCAACGTCGACGAGAAGTGACAAAAGAGAAATAGAGAAAGAGATAGACAGAGAGAGAGAGAGATAGAGCGAGAGAGAGAGAGGGAGAGGAACAAAAAAGGGAGAGAAAGAGAGAGAGAGAGAGAGAAAGAGAGAAAGAGAGGCCTCCTAGATGGGGTCGGAAAAAATGGGGTCGGAAGATCGCGCCGCATCGCCGATGCATCGGCAATGCACCGGAAATGCACCAACGATGCATCGGCGACGTCGGCGATGCATCGGCGACGCCGGAATGGAGAGAATCGGGCTCTACATCAAGCCGCATCGCCGATGCATCGCCGATGCGGCGCCATCATCCGACCCCATATACTCGGACCCCATCTGGCGGACCTAGAAAAGAGAAAGAGAGAAAGAAAGAGAGAGAGAGAGAGAGACAAAAAAAACACTATACATAACAGAAGAAATATCTAGCGGCATAGCTCGAGGCGCTCGGGGCGGAACAAGGGCCCCAGGCCCTGCCGGGCCCAGAGGCTGGGCTTGACCCGCTGGCGCGGCTCTGCGTTCTGAGGAAACCTCGCGGTCGCATCGCCTCGTTTCTGTTCGTCGCCACCATCGTCGCGATCACCATTGCCGCGGCCATCCCCGCCGGGCAGCGGGGGCGGCATCGCTTTGCCCGCGATGGCGGAAGTGGCGCAATCAATCACTGGCGTGAGTGCACCGTCGCGGGCGCGTCGCGCCGCTGGCGCCTGCTACGCTGCCGCCGGTTGGCCGGGTCCCGCCAGCCGAGGTGGCACGATGCGCCGCCGCTACTGCGCGCAGCCCGTTCGCGACGCCCCGCCCGGCGCCGTCGCCTGCGCCGCGCGTCGCCACCATCGCAACAGCCGCCACGCATTCCCACCGGCATCGTCATCCCGCGTCGTCGTAAACTCGCGAGCGCATCGCCGGCGTCGCCACCATCCCAATCACCGCAGTTGTCATCAATCGGTCCTCCCCCCCCCTGTCCAGCGAAACCCCTTCGTCGCCCGAACGATGGTCGCGCGCGCGCGTCATTCCCGCTAACTGCAAGCGCGGATGAGAAACGGGGGGGAATAATCGTGAGGACAAGTATGCAATTTTGGCATCGCCGAGAGGCCGCTGAGGTCGGGGGCTCTGGGTGGTCTGCACTCTTGACGGGAAGTCGCCCTCGGGGGCTGGGCTGCCAGCTTCGGGCGTCGCGGGGGCGGCTGATCCCTCATCCATAGGCGGCCTGCGCGTGGGCGCCGCCGCCGGGATCGAAGAATCGCTTCATTCGAGAGAGTCTGACCGAACATCTTGCTGCTGGTGGCGTCGCTCAACCCCCCTTCGGTGGCCAAGGCGCTCCCCGTTCCGCCGTCGCCGACGTGAGAAACGAGGGCGCTTGCGCGCGACCTTGCGCGGGCAACTTGCGCGCGGACGACTGGGCAAGCAAGCAAACACCAAATCGCGCGCCCGGAAATGCGCAGGGCAATGGATGAGAACAAAAAACGCGGTGCCTGAATATCCGCCGATCCGGCGTGTGAACTACAAGGAGCCTCAGCAAGAGCTTCACCTGTGCTTGGGAAGGGTCGCCGGGGCGGCTCTGCCGGGGAAGGGGGGGGGCGGGGGGGGGGGAGGTCCCCCATCTGGCGTTTTCTTAATGATTTGCGCATCCGGACACCCCCCCCCGGGGAAGGGAGGGGGGGGGGGGCGGTCCCCCATCTGGCGTTTTCTTAATGATTTGCGCATCCTCACGACGTTTCGAGGGGGGTCCCAGGGATTGGCCTATATGCTGCGCCACGCTGACAGCTTCGCCGCGCGGGCACAGCGCCCCCGGGAAGCTCTCCTTGGCAAAAGTGGGGTCAGGCTTGCTACGCCGCCGGCCGCTGCGAGGGCAACGCATGGCACTCGGGTTGTTCAGTGCGCGCGCGGCCTGCCAACTTTCTTCGCGTGCGTGCCTGATCCTGGCCGAAGATACCTACTGGGGGGGTCCCTCCCGCGACCTTGCGGCTTTCCCTAACAAGAATAGCTGTTGTCGAGCCACGCCGCCTTGTCAAAAAGGATTGTCCAGCCTGGCCTGCTACAACTGCGTTGCCCATTCTTGACATACACGCTGGCGTGATACACCACATCGCACGGCGACGCCGGCACTGAATACCAGCCAAACGCTTCAGGCTATCAGCGCTGCACCACAACAGTGAAATCCCATATGTCAACGCGCCAACGACCACCGCTTTGTTTGGCTTCATACACCTCGATTTTTCGATGCCGGCTAAGACTGGGATGACGCCGTACTTTTAGAAGGTTCATAGATATCAGCTGGGCTGCGCCAAGACGACCAGCCTCGTTGCTCGCGTCCCCCTGTCCAGACACCAAAGCCCTTAAAAGATCAGGTCTACTCGAGCAGGTATGATAGTACCTTGCGTCTCTTCAATACTGTTTTCGCTTACGCCTTGAAGAACATGGAATGTGCATGGATGTGACTCCACGCCGTAAGGATTTCCAGCATTTCGAACCGCCGCAAACATCTGTTCAACGCCCTGTTGGGTCTTTCCCGGCATTCGCGTGCCATGTACGTACAGAACAATGATCAGGATCCACGATCCCGCAATTTGCTGTGTTTTGTTTTGCTTTTTCTTGTTCGGAAATGGCGCAGCAACGCCTTCGATGATAAATGTCATTGTCACGACAAACAACAACAGTGACAAGGGGTACCCTTTGCGATATCCCAGGCGACTGCGGCTTCGCAAGCGAAGTCGCCCCACAATCGCGCACCTCGAATAACGTGTCTGTGTAGATTGCAGGCATGAGTTCCACCATATGCTCCGGCAGCCCGACACACCGCAACCCCCGCAGCATACCAACACGAAGCGAATGTCCGGGCAATCGAACCCAATTCTCTGCGTAGCTTCGTTGGGGTCGTCTCCCCTCGGTGGTGGCCACCCCTGACCCTGACGGTCGCGCCGCCGCCCCCTGACCCTGACGGTCGTGTGCGTGATGGCGTCCCTGTCCGTCGAAACCTGGCGATCAACAGGCACATACAATAATGACCCATGATGCGCGGCTCTCGGGGGCCGCGGGGGGCCAAACCCAAGTGCGAAAGCCAGAGCTGGGGGGGGCCCCTGTGCGCCCACACCGAAGATCACTCCAGCGACGGGTCACTCTGACGCTTTTCCGAAATCCAGTCCGCAACACACGGGGGGGAGGGCAGTGGCAGCGTTACGTTTCAGACCTCCGCAGGGCTGGCCGGAACCTCAAGGGGCCCCACGGGTGGTCTGGGGGACGGGCGGAACCCGAGGCGGCGAAGCCCAGGCCTATCCTGGACAGCAGGGGCGGCTCCGTCCAGCGTTCTTGGGACCCTACACTTCCTCACCTATTTCGAGGGGTAGAGACTGGCAGCATAAACGCTGCATTTGTGGTTGCATCTCCAAAGGTCTCCAGATGTGCCCCCCCCCAAAAAACAACAGACGCCCAAACATTTACAGGAGGACCAATGGACGAGGACAAATGTTAGAGTACACCTGAGAAAACCCCAATCAGTGGATGGTATGACAATTAATCCTATGGATCTTGAGATCGATAGTGAGATCGATAGTGTAATCGATAGTGAGGATGATTATTAGGTCGATCGTTAGACCGAAAATGACATCGATTCAATGAGATCGATAGTAAGATCGATCGCGAGATCGCTCATACGATCTCTAGTGAGATCGCTTGTGAGATGGGTAGTGAGATCGATTGTGAGATCGATGGTGAGATCGATAGAGAAATGGGTAATGAGATCGATGGTGAGACCGATCGATAAGAAGATCGACTAAGAACCCGGGAACCTCGCCGCCCTCCGAATCGGCCCGGAACCTGGAACCGGAAACCCGGGAGCCCAGAACCGGGAACCCAGGAGCCCACCTTAGGACCAAAAATCGGCGGGACACTTTCGCCAAATCCTTCAACTTCCGCGAGGACCCCTTCAGTGCAAGCACTGATTGGGGAACGTAGAAAGGACTGTCCAGAAGACGAGGGCGCACAACGCTGGACCACTGGTTCCCAAGGAAAGAGTTACAGACGCCTGCGAAAGGCTTCCTCGGTTCGAATTCGTTCCGCTAGTGCCGCCGTGCGCTGCTCGTGGGAGGGCGCTGCCCTTGTGGCCGGAAGCGAGGTACCCACCGCTGAGGCATCAGGCACGAAAAAGGAATTATACACACGGTCGGTGATGGCTTCGACGATCGGGGGAGGGGCACGCTGGAGGGAGGGGGAGGGGAAGGAGCAACATGAGGCCGACGCGCTCCGTCTTCGAATACAGGTAGAACGTACACCGCCGGCAATTGCTCGTCCTGCGCGCGGACAAGGGGATGAGGGGCAACGATAGGGGGGATAGGCACAGGGGGGGATGCATCGACCTGGAATCGGCGATACATCGCCGATAGATCAGCGATAGGCCCCCGATAGTGAATCCACACCTTCCTGGGTGGGGTGGTGCTATCGGGCCCCTATCGGCGATCAATGGGCGATTGGGGGTCGATGCAACCCCCCTCTGCCTATCCCCCCCCTATCGTTGCCCCCGAGGGGAGGTGGTGCAACTGGCGCCCCGCACTGACCCGCAGGGCCACGCTGACCGCAGAGGACAACGACCGTGGTGTGCGGGCCAACGCTTGGCGTGGCGAGGGCCGCGGTGACTCTGACCCTTCCACCGGCCACGGGGCCCGGCAAAGACGCGTCGTCGTCGTGGGAAGGTGGCCATCCCCGCCGCCCCCAAAAACCAAAACAGCCACACTAGTCAACATGTAAAGCATGGCGGCCACGAAAGAAGAAAAAAGAGAGAGACATAACGGAAGAAACCCGTCCACTCAACTCGTCCGCCGCCCTCCTAATTGTCCTACGCCTTGACGTTCAGGACCCGCCGCAGCCCCTAATCGCCGCCGCTTCGACGCAGGGTGACGGAGAGGCCGGGGGCGCGGGGTCCGTGCATAAACATAGCGCGTATACGCGGACCCCTCAGTCCGCTCCTCTCTTTTTTTCGTTCCTCGTATTCTCCTCTCCTTCCGCGCCGCTTGACGCCACCCCCCCGTCGGGGCGCGCGCCCGGCCGGACCGCCCGGCGCGGGCCCTCATCGCGAGCAGTGCCCGCAAGCCGCCCCTCCGCGCGGCCGGGGGTCTGTCGGCCGGATTCCGACGCCGGAGCGGGGGGCGCCTTGCTCTCTTCCGTTCCCTTTCGCCCTCCTTCCTCCCCCCTACCTCCCTCTCTTCCTCCTCCTCCTCATCCGTTCTGTTTCCCTTCCCCTCGCCCCTCCCCCCCTTCCCTTTGCCCTCCTTCGCCCCCCCCCCCGTCGGCTCCCCCTCGCCCCCACCGTCGCCCCCCTCCCCCTCGCTCCTCGCTCCCCGCCCCTCGGCCCGCGCTCATCACTCCCTGGCCCTCGCCCCTCACTCCCCTCCTCCTCCTCCTCCTCCTCCTCCTCCTCCTCCTCGTCCTCCCTCCTCCTCCTCCTCGTCCTCCTCTCCTCGTCCTCCTCGTCCTCGCTCCTCCTCATCCCACTCCTCCTCCCCCTCCTCCTCCTCCTCCTCTTCCTCCTCCTCCTCCTCCTCCTCCTCCTCCAAAGGAAAACCCATCGATTTCCAATCGATTCTTGAAGCGGTTCGGCGTTATCGCCTCTTCCCCCCCCCGACGTCCCAAAACGGCCCAAGAGGCCTCATATCGCTCCAAAGCAATCGAAACGGCCTCCAGGAGAGACCCCAAACGGCCCAAGAAAGACCCAAGACGGCCCAAGACGCCGCCAAGAGTCCCCCCAGACGGCTCCAACAGCGTGCGCAGATGTGGGGCCAGAGCGGACACTTCGAGCCCTCGCCCCCGACAGGCTCCCAGGAGGAACGAAGAGGCCCCCGAGGCCCAAGAGACTCCCAAGACGCCCCCAGGAATCCCCAAGAGGCCCCCAAGAAGCCTCTAGAGAGTCCTCCTGCTTTTCCTCCTGCTCCTCCTCCTCTGCCTCCTCCTCGTCCTCGGCGTCGTCGTCTTTCGGGTCGGCGGCGTTGGCAGTATACTTCTTCAGGGATCTTGCCCACGCATTCCATTGTTCAAGGTACGTCGCCACGTTGTTGACATTCTTGGGTTTTCTGAATTCATGGCCAGGCTCATCTTGTGTGAAAGTGTGATTCCTGTAGCGGGTGAGTGCGAGTGGTACTATCTTCTGGTAAGACTATAAGCCAATAGGGTTTTCCGCGAGGCTCCGTTCCTTCCATGTTGTCGCTGTTGTTCCATACATGCAAGGGCTCCTCGTCCAACGTTGCGTAGTCATCTTCGTCGAGTTCGTATTTCCCTTTTGCGTCGCCATCTCATTTGTTTGTCACTGGCGCTCTGATGCAAAGCACTCTGCGTTACCTTCCCGTTCATCATCAGGATCAAATCATCATCTTCGTCATCGGGTAGTGCCCCATCCTTGGTTTCGAGCTCGTTGTTGAAATATTTCTGGGGATTCCGATAACCGTGCTTCACTTTGGCGAGCTCGTTCAACAACTGCTCGCTCCACTCCGTGAACTTGGTCCGCTCACCCGAGAACATATTTGCATTGTTGAGCGGCCTTGAATTCGCTAGAGCGTTTGCTTCCACCTCCTCTGGACCTCGTGCCCCTAACTGTATAGTTCCGGCGATCTTGCTAACGTGCCCCAGGGCGTTCGCTAGACGTTGGAGTTTTGCCCGGACGTTTTGTTTTCAAGTTGCTGCGCTGATTCTCTCTAGCACATGTTGCGGCTGACGACCGAGATTAAAAGAGAATTCGTCTTACAACTCAGGTGAAACACCGTGAATGCCCCACCATCGTCAATCAGACTGGCACCAAGCGTGGCGCTGCGACCGACGGGTCGCCTCATCCCTTTGTGCTTGCCTTGAGGGGCGGTAGCAACATACCCGGATTCTCCGTTTTCACAACCGGCGTAGCACATCGGGGATGGACAGAACCCCCTTTAGCACGACGTGGTTTAGTGAAAACGACCTGAGGCCCAAACCTGGCGGGCGCGAGCCTGGAAAATAACGGCCACGGCGCCCTCTCGAGAACCGAAAACGGACAATTCATTAATCGACGTGTCACTGTTGGGGGTTCTGTCCACCCCCGAGCACAGCTCCGCGAATCGGCTCGTGCTTGGGTTGCACCAACCCTCTCGGACATCGTGCAGCATCACGTCACAATCTGGGCCAGTTGTACCCGCATTCGGCGGGGCCGTCGCGGGTGCGGCCGCGGCTGTCGCAGGGAGGCGGCTGCTCCGCAGAACCACCCGCGCGCGCGGGACCTGTGGGGCGAACCACGGGCTCCGCCATCGTGAACATCGGAGGTGAGGGGGTGAGACCGAAGTGGAACGGAGAGCCCCCCTACCGGGAAATCTGTTTCGGTCTCGTGTTCGTGCGTGCCGTGCGTGCGGGCGGGCGAGGCGAAGCTGCGGGGGCGGGCGAGAAGAAAGTCTCCTCCGGCTGAGGCGCGGCCGGACCAAATGATTCCTGTCCGGGGGCCGGTGCCGCGCGGTGTCCTGCCGGTGTCCCGCCTCCGGCTGAGGCGCGGCCGGACCAAATGTTTCCTCTCTGGGAGCCAATGCCGCGCGGTGTCCCGCCGGTGTCCCGATGATGATGATGATGATGATGATGATGATGATGATGATGATGATGATGATGATGATGATGATGATGATGTTGATGATGATGATGCTGATGATGATGACGATGTTGATGATGATGATGATGATGATGCTGATGATGATGACGATGTTGATGATGATGATGATGGCCATGGTGGTGATGATGATGGTGTCCCGATGATGATAATGGTTATGATGATGGTCACGATGATGATGATATCCCGAAGATGATGATGCTGCTGATGATGATGGTGTCCCGATGACGATGATGATGTAGATCATGCTGTTCATGATGACGATGAGATGATGATGCTGATGATGATGGTAGTATTCCGATGATGATGGTGATGGTGTTCAGATGATGATGGTGATGTTGATGATGGTGATGATGATGGTGTCCCAATGATGATGATGATGGTGTTGATGATGCTGATGTTGCTGATGATGATGGTGGCCATGGTGGTGATGTTGATGATCCTCTGATGATGTTGATGACGATGAGATGCTGAGGTGATGATGATAATGAGGTTGATGATGCTGTTGATGATGATGGTGATGATGATGATGATGGTGTCCAGATGATGATGAGGATGATGGTGATGACGATGAGGACGATGATGGTGTCCCGATGTTGATGATGTTGATGATGAGGATGATGATGAGGTGATGGTGATGATTGTGGTGATGGTGGCCCGATGGTGATGCTGCTGATGATGATGGTGATGATGATGATGATGATGGTGTCCCGATGATGATGAGGATGATGATGGTGATGATGATGATGAGGACGATGATGGTGTCCCGATGATGATGATGATGTTGATGATGAGGATGATGATGAGGTGATGATGATGATGATGATTGTGGTGATGGTGGCCCGATGATGATGCTGCTGATGTTGATGATGATGATGCTGGTGTCCCGATGATGATAATGGTTATGATGATGGTCACGATGATGATGATGGTGATGATGTCCCGATGGTGATGCTGTTGCTGATGGTGATGATGGTGTCCCAATGATGATGATGATGATGTAGATGATGCTGTTCATGATGATGATGAGGATGAGATGATGATGCTGCTGATGATGATGGTGGTAGTGTTCCGATAATGATGGTGATGGTGTCCAGATGATGATGATGCTGATGATGATGGTGATGCTGATGGTGTCCCAATGATGGTGATGGTGATGATGGTGTCCCGATGATGATGATGATGGTGATGATGATGATGATGAGACGATGACGATGATGATGTTGATGACGTTGATGACGATGATGTTGATGATGATGATGACGATGATGGCGTTGATTGTGAGGTCGATTGTGATATCGATAGTGAGATCGAAAGTGAGATCGATAGTGAGATCGACAGTGAGATCGATAGTGAGATCGATTGTGAGATCGATAGTCAGATCGATTGTGAGATCGATCGAATGAAATAGATCGCGAGAAATCGATTGTGGGATCGATTGAGTGTGGTCGATCGAGCGAGACCGATAGTGAGATCGATAGTGAGATCGATAGTGAGACCGATCGAGTGAGACGTTGGTTCCTCCTCCCCCGAACCTCCTTATCACCCGAAGGGTGGTCGTATAGGTATAATAGGAGCCATTTTCCCTGGAGGCACATGGATCTTCAACCGGTCGGCGTCGGTGGCGACGACCGTCCGGAAACAAAACTTTACACACTGCCTGGTGCACCTGCTCACCCAAGTCGGAACGCTACAGACTAACACCTCCTCCAATTCCTCCTCCTCCTCCTCCTCCTCCGCCTCCTCCTCCTCCTCCTCCTCCTCCTCCTCCCCCTCGCCCCCCCTCCTCCCCCCTTTCCCCATCCCTTCTCTTCCCCCTCTCCTTCCTCCTCCATCATTAGCGAGTTCAGGAGGAGCTCGAACTACGGCTGGCCTGTCCACCCTCCAGGGGAGGGCCCAACACCAGCTCGGGGTAGGGCTGCTCATTTCCGGGCCGTCCTGAGCCCAGAGGACTCCCCCGGGAGGTGCTGGGAGCTTTTACGGGCTCCGAGGGCGGCACGGTGGACCGGAAGACCCCCCTCGGTCCACAGGGCTTTCTCGCATGCGCGGGCTCCTGCGTGGTAATAAAGACAACATGGGCGCGACATTCGATTCCAACATCTCACTGAGCCGCGACAGTCCCGTTGCAATAGCTCGCCTCTTCTGCATGCGCTGACAGTCGCAATGGAGTGGCCTGCGGGGAGTTTCGCACAGCATTGAAACTATTCACGGAGCAACTACAGTGCTGCGCGCCATTGCTTTGTCTGGCCGCGCCACCTCTTGATTGCTAGTTCGAAAGAAACATTGACTTCTCAAAACCCTGGCTGGATATCCAACACGTGGGTTTGAGCCCAACATAGTTTGAAGAGACCTTGGGGCATCGTTAGCAGCACCTGGTCAGACTTGCAGCTTTACGGGGCTATTATTCGGTGGGGTAAATGTCCCCATCTCCTGGGTCCATCGTCCTCTGCTCATCTGTACCCATTCGCCCTTTCTTTGCCTGTGCTCTCGTCGCAGGTCCAACTCCCCACCCCAGTCAAGATCCTCAGCTGCTGTGCGGCCAACCAGAAGACGCAGTCCTCGCAGTCCCGCACGAAGACGGAGGAGTCGCAGGGACCCAGCAGGACAAGGCTCCTCCTGGGGCGACGGTGACAAGCAGACGACGGCAACCTTCTACCCAGCAGGAATGAACTGCAGACCCCAGCGCTCTGGTTGGAAGACGAAGATCTCGAGGCAGGACGGGGAGCCAACGCACCCCCAACAACGATTTCACATTTTGCAGCGAACGTTGCCTGGGGCACTGTCTCTGAAGCAGCGCCGAAAGAATGGAAAATGATGGTGCCCGCGTGCGCCTTTGTTGCCTGGCGGTGCGCACAAGTGGGCCGGGACGGGGAGGGCCCTTCTGAAAAGATGAGGGGGGGCCTCCCGGAGCCACCCCCCGGCGGAAGACCCTGCTGGACCCCTCGGGGAACCCATCCCCAAAAATCCCGAGACCGCTGCTCCAGGAACCCTCTCCGGGGGCGCGTTCTGACCAGAACTGAGGAGCGAATGCAGCCGTGGCGACGCGGGCATCTCGGGAGGCCCGAAGAGGCCGAACCGCAGGAGAGGCCACGGAGCCGGCACGCAAGCTCGGAACCGCTGCCTTCTGGGCGGGCCGCCGCCCCGCCGGCCCCCCCGGGCGCACCGCCGAAGGGCGGGGATGCCATCAGAAGACTGCGTAGAATTCGGCCGCGCACGAGGGTCGGGTGTTGCCAGAATTGGCGGCGCGCACAAGAGGGTGGAGGGAGGGGGGAGGGCTTCTTAGAGGGAGGCTGCTGCTTAGAAGGCGCCGGCCTTGCATCTGGAGAGAGGGCCCGCGCCTTCTAAGAAGCAGGGGTGCTTCTAAGAAGCCCTCCCCCCTCCCCCCACCCCCCTCTGCGCGTGGCTGACAGAAGTGGTCCTGGCCTGTGGTGCCACCCGCCTTTCGCGCCACCCCGGAGCCCCATAGGCCCACCTGGGCCTCGTGAGGGATGCTCCTGATGCCTCCCGTCAAGCGGGAACCAACCGTCCCAGCATTTCTGTAGGCCTGCCACGACAGGTTCTAGAACAAGAGCGAGGCTCGAGCAGTACTCTTATGACAGAAAGCCGATGACTTCAAGCAAGGCTGCCTCAGCCAGAAACGTTATAAGAACCTTCCGCACAAATCACTACACCATTCTTCGGTAGGCCCAGATAAGCAGGTCAGGAAGTCTCGCCACTGCTTGTCTCTGGGCCTCCCCAGGGATCCTGAGGACATCTTGGGCCAGGGACGCCTCTGGCTAGGTGGCGACACACGAACCCGAAAATCAATGGGAGGCGGGGGCAGGGCTCGGATCTCGCTACGTGCTCAACGAACTCCGAACCCTACCCCTGACGCCCGTCGATTTGCCTGAATTGATGGGCAGATTTTCCACCACCACTACCATATGTAGGACGGGGGAGAAGGGAGGATGAGGAGGTCCTTCTCCTCCTACTCCTCCTCCTTCTCCTCCTCATCCTCCTCCTCCTCCTCCTCCTCCCTCGCCTACCTATGGTAGTGGCGAAGGGAAATGGGCCCATCATGAATCGTTGATCGGCGAAGGCAGTGTTCGGATTTCGCCGCCGATCTGGCAGCACCCGCTGCGGCTGAAGACGAGCGCGCGGCGCCCGACGTGGGCCGCCGACGCCGACGCCGCGCGCTCGAGGGCCGCTCGGGGCGACACTGCCGCCCCGATGCCCACAGCCGCGCCCCCCCTGATTGGGCGCCCGAGTTATCCGGGGTAACTCGGGTCCGGGGGAACTCGGGTTCGGAATCCCGACAAAACCAACCCGAGTTAGCCCTGACCCGAGTTACCCCTGATGATTCGGGGCTCTGGACGCCCGAATTATCCGGGGTAACTCGGGTCTGGGGTAAGTCGGGTTCGGAATCCCGAAAAACGAACCCGAGTTAGCCCTGACCCGAGCTACCCCTGATGATTCGGGGCTCTGACCTGATGATGCGCCGCCGCCGGCCGCGTCCGTGCCGCTGGCCGCCTCCGTGCCGCCGGCCGCCGGCGAGGACGCCTACGTCACGAGGGGCAAAGAGTGCTCCGTGTCCGCGCCCTCGCGGTCTGGATGCCGGGGCGCGATTCCGCGGATGCGCAGTAGCACGGACATGTCTCGAGCGCGCCCTCCGCGAAAGAACGCCCCGCATCCGCGGGGCCGCGGCCCAGGGGCCTGGCCCGCGAGGCCGTGGATGCGGATACATCTTCCGCGCACGACTATGAGCGAGGGAAAGAAGCGGGCCCCACGAAGGAAGACGTAGCGACCTCACGCCGGGATCAGTCAGCATCAACTCACCGCATAGGATCGGCATGTGCGTCGAGGCGGGCTGCGTCGGCACGGAATCGGAATCGAATCGGATCGGATCGGACGCGCCATGACGCCAGGATGCAGCAACGCCATGCGAGCATCCCGCCGTGTCGGGTCGTCGGCACATCGGAATCGCATCGGATCGGGCCGGCCGAAATGGACATCGAATCGGGTTGACCGCATCGAAGTGTGCCCCGCCTTGCGCGGCGGCTTGCGCGGGCCGCCTGCGCGGTACGCCTCTCTGAAGGCGAGGGCGCTTACGCTCGACCTTATCTGGGCGGCTTGCGCGCCAATGTCGGCGCAGTCGACCACGCCTGCCTGCGTCGCTCACATCCGAAAAGCAGAGATCGGCCGCGCCGTGGAGGCCGCCCCCAGGCGAGCGGCGGAGGCTGCGAGGAGTGTGGGGCGGGGACTCGTCCGCAGCCACCGCCGGGGGGACCGACGTCCTGGGCCCCCAGGGGGCCGTAGGTCTGGACATGCTTGGCCTCCGTCTGGGCCGCAGGTGCCCAGATCTGCCGAGGTCCCAGCAGGTCGACGCCCCCAGGGTCGGCGGCGAGCGAGGGGGGGGGAAGCGAGAAGGAGAAGGCCTTCTCAGAAGGCGGCGGGACTTCTCAGAAGCCCCCGCGCCTCCTGAAAACGTCTTTTTGCTTGTCTTCGGGGAAGGCTCAGCAAACTTCTCAGAAAGCCAGGGGACTCCCGCACCTTCTGAAAAGGCCTGCTCCTTCTCACCTGCCACCCCCCGCGCGCCGCCGACGGGCGGTGGCTCTGGATGACACCCCGCGTCGGAAGGCAGGGGACGAGGTCGGCCGCGCCGCGGAGGCCGCCCCAGGGAGCGACGGAACACAAAGCAGCAGGGGGAGGAGGTCTCACGCACAAGGTGCTTATTTTCCTTTATGTTCCTCAGTTGGGTTTGTTCCTCGGTTCGGGTTTTTCCTCGGTTTGGGTTTTTCCTCGGTTTGGGTTGTTCCACGGTTTGTTTTCGGCTTCCTCGGTGAAGAAGGAGTCTCGGGGCCTGCCCTGGATGGGCACGCACTTAGAATCCTTCCCCCAAGCAGCGCTTTCATTAAAGGGTTTTGGATTTTGCTCGAAAAAACGGGGCCGTGTCTTTGGTTTGGCGGCTGTGGCTGGCGACGGGCGGCACCGTCCGCGAAAGCCGCCACAAGTCCCGAAATGGTTAAACCCAATCAACCATTTTTTGAAAAACGACAACGCGAATTGTTGTATATTTTCATCCGGATGCGCGCATGCCAGAATCGCTCGAACGTCCTCGCGTGCATGCTGTCGCGAGATCCCAGTGCAAAAAAGCAGAGCGAAGTCCGCGCGCGCAGAAGCTTCGCGTCGCGCACGGATGTCGTAACCGAGTGTCAACAACAAACACGTGATCTTGCAACGGCGTCCGCCTCAGACTTAACATGTTTATATATGTATAAACATATAAGCATATACAAACAAGAAATTGCGCGCGCGTTTTACCGAACTCCTCAGAAAACCATCGGTTTCCCACATTTTCCCCAATTCAACCAGACGGGCCTCTCGCGCCGCATGTCCAAAACATTCGAACGCCCTTGCTCGCGTGCTGGGGGGGGGGGGGGACGATCGCTTTTCGAATGACGCAAGTCGGGCCGCTCGCGCGCGTCGGCTGCGCGCGCATGTCGATGTTTCGTCCAAAATCTGCATCACTGACGCGAAGACGCCGTCATCGTCATCGGCGTGATCTGCATCGGCGCCGTTATTGGCCTTGCCGTCGTCATCGTCATCATAGTCATCATCACAGCTACGATCATCATCGCGTCTGCCGTTGTCGACGTCGCCATGCTACCGCGCTCACCCGAACTACCGACTCGCACTCAAGTGCCCTCTGGCGAATGAGCGCACGGCGGTCAGCGCCACCGCGGCCGCGTCGGTCGCGCCAAAGTAGCCGGCTGCTGCGCGCGCGAGCTCGCGCGGGTTAGCGAAGCCGCAGACACGCACCAGCCAACGCCACGCACTAATCACAATCACCGACGCACGGGTTTTGTAAAGCAAGTTGCGGGTGGGCGCGCGGGGCGCTTGCACGAAAACTACAGCATTTATTCAAACATATTGTCCTTTCCAGAAGGGGAATGGGATCTACCCTTCCCCTCCCCCCCTCCCTCCTCCTTTTCGTGTTGCAATATGGATACGATTCTGCCCCATCGTCCATCCTAAGTATGAGCTCGTGACATACCAGGCACGCGGGTATCCGCACCCCCCCGCCCCGAGCGAAAACAAAAATGCGCGTGCACTCGTTCATCACAAATCATCGATGTTCATAAATCCCTTGCAAAGGCGGGCGAAGTGCACGCACGCGCGTCGTCGCGAGCGCGTGCCAAAATCCTTCAAAAACTTTGGCGCCAAGAAGATTTCAAAATCTGGCGCCCCGAAAACCGATAAACACAACGGCTTCGCAACAAGGGTTTCGGAAACAAAAACAAAAGCGCCCGCGCTCTGGTGAATTCGGAATAAACAATATGTCCAACATGTTCATGACATGCTACCGGGCGGGCCTCTCACGCGCGCACGTCGAAGTCGTTTGAACGCCCCTGCACGCGTGTTGTCGCAAGACCTTCCGGCAGATACACTACACGGAACGTGCGCGCGCGTCGTCGCGCGCACGCGCCGAAATCCTGCAACACGTTAGGGATCCTGCAACACGTTAGGGTTCGTCGGGATTGCAAAAACCGAATGCCCCCCAAACATACATGTATACACATATATAACAGAATGGCTTGGCAGCGAACGTGTTCAAAAAACGCTTGCGCTCGCGGACTTGCGAATTCTTGCGGAAACCATCGATTACTTAGCATGAGCAATACATTCTGCCAAACTGGCCTCTCGCGCCGCACATTAAAATCATTCGGACGCCCTTGCGCGCGCGCTGGGGGAGGGGGCGCGATCCGCGTCAAAACATACCCTGCGGGGCATTCTCGCGCGTCGGCCGCGCGCGCATGCCGAATGCCTTCTCAAACTTGCATCGCCGATGCGAAGGCGCCGTCATCGTCGTCGGCGTGATCGGCATCGGCGCCGTCGCTGGTCCTGCCTCCGTCGCTGTCATCATCGTCACCAGCATCGCTACAACCATCCTCGCGTCTACCAATGTCGGCGTTGCCATGATGCCGCGCTCGCCCCTGCCGCCGACTCGCACTGAAGCGCCCGCTGGGGAGTGCCCAGCGGTCAGTGCCACAGCGGCCGCGTCGGTAGCGCCAAACTATCTGGCCGCTGCTCGCACGAGCATTCGCGGACTAGCACGGCCGCAGAGGTGCACCAGCCAAATCCAAACACTCATCACAATCGCCGCCGCATGTGTTGCGCAGCCCAAATTACTGGTGGGTGGGTGGGATGATTGTGCGAGTAGCGGAGTGGACAACTCACTGCGAACAGAAATAAAGTGCACCACATAGATTGCACCGCGTATATTGCTTTGCGTAGTCTGCTACAACATACCGTTCGGGGCCCACGCCGGCCAATATTCTCGCCGCAACAAGATCCGTCCGGATGCCGGAACAATATTGGCATCAAACCAATGTACGAAAGCAAAACGGACTGAGCCGGAATCGTTCCAGGAACATGTCGTGCAAACCGCAGACAAAGGCTTTTTCATAATCCTCCAGTGGCCCCGTGGGCAAGCCAAGGCGCCTCGCCACTGCTCAAAATCAACAATTTTGGACGCCCGAAATGGGTACCGAAAAAATGGGTACCATGCCCAACAGCAAATGTTGTCCCAAACCAACAGCGGCCGCTGCTGGGCGGGCGGCCTCCTGTTTCAAATGGACACAGGCCGCGGCGGCGCGGACAGCGGATCCTGTTCAAAATGAACAGGAACTGCTGTTGGGCATCGTACCCATTCTTTCGGTACCCATTTCGGGCGTCCAGAAAAATCAACACTGCCCCGCCTCAGCCGCCCAGCCGGCTCCAAGATTCAGTGGCCATGCGTAATGGCTCACGCGGGCCGCCCCACGGCGGCGCGGCGCGTGGGAGCGCGAGCGAGCTGCGCCCGGCATCCACTCTTCCCCGTCGCTCACAAGTGGGCCCCGAGCGGACGGGGTTGGAAGATCGCCCCGCGTCGCCGACGCATCGGCGAGGCATCGGCGACGCCGGAGTTTTTTTTTTGACGATGCGAATGACCTCTATTTTTTTTGTTTAGTTGCATCGGCGACGCCGGAGTGGCACAGATCGCGGGGCGTCACCGATGCGCTGGCGATGCGGTGCAGTCTTTCGGCCCCGTCTGCCCCTCTGCTCTGACACCGTCGGGGCGGCCAGGTCCACACCCGGGCGCGCGCTCACGGCGAGCCGACCGGGACATCGGGGGCGTCCAAGAGGGGGGCGTCCAAGAGGGGGGGCACGCACCATGGCCCGACCCACGTGCGCAGCCAGGTGCGGACCAAGGGGCGTAAAGTCGGACCCAAAGCAGAAGATGGCAGAACAGCGTCCTTCAAGAACACGAGACCCTCCGCCGGTCCAACTCGCAGAACCTTCGAGGGTACCCTCGACCAGGATGCACAATATCCAACAGACACGAAGAACAGTAGGGTACCCTCCCCAGACCGATCTCGATCTTACACCTCGGTCCGACCGTATTGAAATAAGAATAGGGGCCACAAGATCCAGGGAGATGTCATGGTCCCCGCCACGAAATACCCTTAAGTCGGGCATGTCCCCCGACAGCGGGATTTTGGACGAAACATAAGAAAAGTCAAAATACACCCCCAAATAACCAAAAATAGACTAGAAAGCGTATTCCTCCCCTCCCGTAGAGGGACAAGCCCGACTTAAGAACAAAAACCCAAGACTCATTATCGCCCCCCCTTGGCCAGCCACGAAAGCACCCAACCCCTGAGATCCAACGGCGCGACACCGTTGAGACACCGCGAAACGTCACCAACGGAGCCCTTGACCCCAAGGACTCTGGTCTACGCCAGCGTCGTCGTCGTCGCCGCCGCAGTTGTCGATGTCGTCGTCGTCGTCGTCGCCGTCGTCGTTGTCGTCTTCGTCGTCGTCGTCGTCCTTCAAGGTCGGCGGCACTGGCCCTAAGGCCTTCGCAATCACCACCGGAGCCCTAGACGCAATCGTCGAGTTGGATCAACCTGTGTGGGCCCCAGAGCCCCCGACCTGTGAGGGCCCTGGAGCCCCTAGCCTGGCGAAAACGCCCTGCTCGAAAAATACTGAGACGCCAAGATCTCAGGGACGCCTCACCCCAGCCCGCAGGACGAGACCGGGGAGCCAGGCCGGCGCAGACGATGCCGCCGCCGACCCGGATGCCTCCGCCCAAACTCCGCCGCGTGCTCACGGCGAGGAGCCCACCAGCACGCCGGGCCTCACCTGGGGAAACCACAAAGGCACCGATACCGCTCCTCCCCGGACCTCTCCCGGGGCGCGGTCTGACCAGGACTTCGAGGCGAACTCAGCCGCGCCGCGGCGACGCAGGGCCTCCCGGGAGGCCCCCGGAGGCGGAAAGACGAGGGAGGGCAGCGGCATCGGCAGCGGTCCCTCCTCGGATCACCCCCGCCCGCCGCTCGATGTCCTCCGCGAGGCGCACGAGGATGCGGCGGGCCAGCTGCTGCGCGAAGCGCCGCGAGAACGCGGAGGCGCCTGGCGCCACCGTCGGCAGCAGCCCCGTCGCCAGCGGCTGCAGCCTCTGCAGGTCCCGCGCGGTGCTCACCTCGGGGGTGGCCTCCCTTTCGTAAGCCTCTCCTTAGTGAAAACGGCCTGTGACCGAAACCGACGGACCTGGACCCGCAAAAACTGACGGCCGCGACGCCCTCTCGCGAACCGAAAACGGCCAATTCCTTGATCGACGTGTCAGGGTAGGGGGTCTATCAACCTCCGATCACCAGGTCGTTGCCGGTGCGCTCTGCGCGCGCTTCGGCGGCGGCGGCGCCCGGGGCCTGCACCAGCTGGGCGATCCTCGGGGGCAGCCGAGGGCAGGAACGTTTGCACAGCGAGTCGCGGCGGCGGCCCCGGCGACATGCTACAGCCAACACTGACAGCAATGAAGGTGCCCAGGGACATACAAATACATAGACACAAATAATAGGATTCCCAATATTTTTCCAGTATTTTCTGGGTTGTCGTCTTCCCCCCCGAATTTTTCAATATTTTCCTGGGGGTCGGCGATTAATTGTGTCTGTGTGTTTCTTTCCCTCCCTCCTGAAGTAAGGATGAACGGTAAGGTTGCAAGGGCATTGGAAGGCCATGCCGACACTTTTCGAGTAGGGCGCGGCCAACGAGAGTGGCCAAGGCTGGGCCGAAGGGAAAAGATGCAAAGGAAATCTCGGAAAGCCGCTCATCCTTACTAGCAGTGTCCACTGTACGCCCTGCGAGCGCATGGACGTTGACGCCGGGGGGCTGGGACATGGATAGCGTGTCGCGCCGAGGCGTGGTGGGCCAATGCCGGCGGAGCGACACGCTGAGCCAAAGTTCCCGGCCGTGTATGTTCGCGCTGCGTGCGACGCGAACACTTTCGTGCTCTCGCGCCGCCCCTCGGGGGGGAGAAAAGCAGGGCGAGGAGGATGCGCACGAAGAAACCCGAGATCCGACGCTTCGGCAAAAATGCAACATCGCCAGCAATCACAACTGGAGAACTAGACTTAGAAAATCCAGGGTTCGGTAGGGATTGGTTCCCTTCCAAAACAACCGAAGCCCTTCCGAAACCCTCCGAAAACCCACCTGGAAGGGTTCTTGGAGGCTTTGCGGAGGATTTCGGGAGGGTTTGGGAATGCTTTTCGTCGTTTGGGGTGGGGAACCAGTCTCTATTTCGCTATTTTCCGAGCCTGATCGATCTGTGAGGGTCCTCGGGCCCGACACCAAGTGAAAACGCCTGGCCTTACGTCGGGCCTGTCCCACTACAGGCGGATTTTGGAAGAAAAAATACACCACAAATATTCAAACATAGTCAACAAATAATCCAATCATCGTCACAAACTATGTTTCCAAACCGTTCTGTAGAGCTGGGTCCTCATTTTGAAGAGACAGCGCCCCGCGTCTCCTCCTCTCCCCTCCTCCTCTCCTCCTCCTCCCCCTCCTCCTCCTCCTCCTCCCCCTCCTCCCATCAGCCTCGTCACCTCCCTGTGTTTCACCCAGCCAGGACAACGTTTCGTGGCACCATAAGGAGCTCCACAGAAGGCCCCAGTGGCAAAGTTCGCATGCGTCCCCCCGCCCATTTCGGCACACCCTTCGCGAGGATCGTGGCCCCATAGGGAGCTCCACCGAAGGCCCCAGTGGCAAAGTTCGCATGCGTCCCCCCGCCCATTTCGGCACACCCCTCACGAGGATCGTGGGCCCATAGGAAGCTCCACCGAAGGCCCCAGTGGCAAAGTTCGCATGCGTCCCCCCGCCCATTTCGGCACACCCTTCACGAGGACCCTCACGAGGATCGTGGCCCCATAGGGAGCTCCACCGAAGGCCCCAGTGGCAAAGTTCGCATGCGTCCCCCTGCCCATTTCGGCACAACTCTCACGAGGATCGTGGCCCCATAGGGAGCTCCACCGAAGGCCCCAGTGGCAACGTTCGCATGCGGTCCCTGCCCACTTCAGCACACCCTTCACGAGGATCGTGGCCCATAGGGAGCTCCACCGAAGGCCCCAGTGGCGACGTTCGCATGCGGTCCACCGCCCATTTCGGCACACCCCTCACGAGGATCGTGGGCCCATAGGGAGCTCCACCGAAGGCCCCAGTGGCAAAGATCGCATGCGTCTCCCCGCCCATTTCGGCACACCCCTCACAAGGATCGTGGCCCCATAGGGAGCTCCACCGAAGGCCCTGGTGGCAAAGTTCGCATGCGTCCACCGGCCTATTTCGGCACACCTCTCACAAGGATCGTGGTCCCACAGGGAGCTCCACCGAAGGCCCCAGTGGCAAAGTGTGCATGCGTCCCCCCGCCTATTTCGGCACACTCCTCACGAGGATCGTGGGCCCATAGGGAGCTCCACCGAAGGCCCCAGTGGCAAAGTTCGCATGCGTCTCCCCGCCCATTTCGGCACACCCCTCACGAGGACCCTCACGAGGATCGTGGGCCCATAGGGAGCTCCACCGAAGGCCCAAGTGGCAAAGTTCGCATGCGTCCCCCTGCCCATTTCGGCACACCCCTCATGAGGATCGTGGCCCCATAGGGAGCTCCACCGAAGGCCCCAGTGGCAAAGTGTGCATGCGTCCCCCCGCCCATTTCGGCACACCTCTCACGAGGATCGTGGGCCCATAGGAAGCTCCACCGAAGGCCTCAGAGGCGACGTTCGCGTGCGTCCCCCCGCCCATTTCGGCACACCCCTCACGAGATCGTGGGCCCATAGAAAGCTCCACCGAAGGCCCCAGTGGCAAAGATCGCATGCGTCTCCCCGCCCATTTCGGCGCACCCCTCACGGGGATCGTGGCCCCATAGGGAGCTCCACCGAAGGCCCCAATTGCAAAGTTCGCATGAGTCCCCCCGCCCATTGCGGCACACCCCTCACGAGGACCGTGGCCACATAGGGAGCTCCACCGAAGGCCTCAGTGGCAACGTTCGCATGCGTCCCCCCGCCAATTTCGGCACACCCCTGACGAGGATCATGGGCCCATAGGGAGCTCCACCGAAGGCCCCAGAGGCAAAGTTCGCATGCGTCCCCCCGCCCATTTCGGCACACCCCTCACGAGGATCGTGGCCCCATAGGGAGCTCCACCGAAGGCCCCAGTGGCAAAGTTCGCATGCGTCCCCCCGCCCATTTCAGCGCACCCCTCACGATGATCGTGGCCCCATAGGGAGCTCCACCGAGACAGGTACCCACAACGCGGTACTCACAGCTGCATATGGTTGGGTCCTTCGCCAGGATAGTTTGACTATGTTTGAATGTTGCTCCTGTAGAGGGACAGGCCCGACTTAAGCCTGGCCCGAAAGCACCGGCCGCGAAAAACTGCGCGCCTCGTGGCGGCCCGTGGGTCCTCCGCAGCACCAGCAGCGCCTCCTTGTCCTGCCTGGCCAGCAAGCGGTCGCCGCGTGCACCTGGGGGGCACAGGAGCTCTCGCAAACGGGTGCCGTGTCTGCCTCGTTCGTCGTCGTATCGGGGGCGCGCAAACATGGATTAGCGATCCATTTATTTGGCGCGCGGCCGCCAAATCCATGGATCGGGGGAGGCGCCCTCCCCAGGATGCGGCCAGTGCCGCCTCGCTCGGCGGCGGAAATCCGCGATTTCCAATGGAAACGGGACCCGTCGCCAATCCACGCCCCCTTGATCCATGCTTGCGATCGCCTGAGAGGTGCCCGCGCGCCCTTCGACGGAGGAGGAGGCAAGAGTAGGGAGAGGAGGAGCAGGCGGAGGAGGAGGAGGAGGAGGAGGAGGAGGAGGAGGAGGAGCCACTCCCGGGGGAACCATCCCGTTTGAGGGACGTAGGGGCGAGGGTGTGCGCCGGCTCCCGACCAAAGAGCGCCCGCGGCAAAGCGACTCGCGGCGCTCGGAGGAGGAGGAGGAGGAGGCGGAGGAGGAGGAGGAGGAGGAGGAGCAATTGAGCAATTGAGGGCCCCCGTCGGCCATCACATGAGCAGTTGGGGGCCGAGGCGTCCGGACCCGGAGCCGGCACCCCTCTCCCGCGGTTTTCCGGGGCGCTCGGGCCTCCGGCGGCCGCTCGGGGCGATCGCGGCGAGGAGCGCTCGCGGCACTCGGGGTGCCGCGAGCACGTGCGTCATGAAAACGCGGCACACGGCAGAAACAATTATGAGAAGGAAACTCGCGCGCTTCGCGTGCGTCCGTCGACCGACATTGCTAAATCAGGGCAAGCGCGCGGCGACGACCGCATTTGTTCCCACCAATCAATATGGCAAAAAACAAAAAACAAAACAAATTTGTCGAGGCCCTGGTTTTGTTTCCTGGTGGGGGAGGGACCCGACACCCCGGGACCGCTCGCGGCGAGGAGCGGCTGAAACGCGCAAGGCCGGAGAAACGCCGAGAGCCGACGCCAACGTGCGAAAGCCTCCAAGGTCTCGAGCCTCGAAGCTTCGGCCACCCGAGGCCTATCCCCCTCCAACGTTGCTCCCTGAAAGGCCTCCTAGCTGGGTCCGAGTACAGAGGGTCGGAGGATCGCGCCGCATCTAAGATGCATCGGCGATGCATCGAGGCTACGCGCTGTGGAGGCCGATTTGCTCCTCCGCGCCGGCGTCGCCGATGCATCGGCGATGCGGCGCGACCCTCCGACCACATCTACTCGGACCCCATCTGAGAGGCTAGATAAATCCCTGGCACCTGTGTTGAACAGGAAGCCCAGCGGCAGCGTGATGGGCAGCGCCAGCGGCCCCATCGTGCGGATCAGCCGCAGGAGCACGGTGCGCGACAGGGCGTCGACCGCGGCCACGCCCTCGTCGATGAGAATGTCCTGCAGGAAGTTGCCGTCTGGGGAGAACACCACCTGCGGGCAAGATTCATATCCATTTCCGATGCGTCTTGGACTTTCTGGGAAGGGGCGCCACAAGGCTGAGGCGCGGTGTACATGGATAACAATCTAGCCTCTAGGGGCCAGATTGTCATCCATATCCACTGCGCCTCGAGTGTCCGGGGAAGGGAGCCAACAACTTCAAGATGCTGTGGATAACTACGGACATACATCTTGCCCGCACCACCTCGGCAATGTCGCGGAACGCCGAGTCCAGGACGACGGGCGCAGCGGCGCCGGACGATGTGGCCGGGACAGCCTCCGCCTGGGCGTGGCGGGGCGCTGCGGCGGCGCCTGCGAGCATCTGAGCGCGGTCGGCCTTCATGACGTTGGTGAAGGTGCCGAAGCCTTTGGCCAGGTCGTCGATGCGCTTGACTGCAACACGGCTGCGGCCCATGTACAGGTAGGTCCTCAGGGCCTCCCTGATGCGGAGGCTATCGTCCGTCAGCAGGCGGCGGGAGATGTAGGGGAAGCACTCCTTCACGATGCTGAAGTTCTCGTCCTGCTTCAGGCCCAGGCCCTCCAGGAGCGAGAAGGACCGGAGGATCAGCGTGAAGTAGGAGGGCAGCCTGAAGGACCCGTACCGCTTCGCGATGCCCCGGAGCTGGGTCGTCAGCTCCTCCAGCCGCCCGCTCTGCTTGGCCTCCTCCCTCTGGCGCGCGAATTCCTTCTGCTTCTTCTTGAGGTCCCCCCCCTCGCTGAACAGGGTGTCCAGGGTGTCGGTGAGCGCTGGCACTAGGATCTCGCGCGCCTCTGCGTCGGTTCGGATGCCCGGGGGGAAGAACTCCAGGTTGATCAGGTCGTCCAAGCACTTGCCGTAGTCCTTGGCCTGGAGGTGCATCAGGTACTCTATGAAAGATACGCGCTTGTCATCGGCAATCTCCGTCATCAGCCCGTAGTCCAAGATTCCGAGTTTGCCCGAAGGCATCACCACGAAGTTCCCTGGGTGCGGGTCCCCATGCAGGTAGCCAGTTTCCAGGAACTGCACCATGTAACTGTTGAGCAACAGCGTCACGACCTCCTTTGCATTCTCCTTGGCCGCCCCTGGCTCCGTCAGCTTCTTGCCGTCGAGCCACTCCTGCACCAGCACCTCGGGCTTCGCGACCAGCACCTCTGGCACTACCACGTTCCCCGAGATGAGGTCGCAATTGGCGACGGTGTCGGCGAAACGGCGTTGGTTGGCGGCCTCCTTCTGGTAGTCGAGCTCCTCGAACCAGGCTGGACCCGCGAGCTTGAGCAGCTCCAGCGTGCTCCTGCACTGCCGCGCGATGGGTGGGCTGTCGCCTGGGACGAGAAGGCCCAGCTGGCAGATCTGGCGGATGACGTAGAGGTCCAGCGTAATCTGCTCCCGCACGTCCGGCCGCTGCACCTTCACCGCAACGGTCCTGCCGCTCACCCTCGCCTTGTAGACCTGGCCCACGGAGGCGGACGCGACAGGCTTCTCAAAGCAGGACATGTCCTCGACCAGGCCCTCCAGGTCCTTCACGTTGCGGCGGAGGGTCACGAACGCCTGCTCCTTTGAAGGGGCCCTGGGACACACAAATCAATACACACAAAATAACAAAATAACGGGATTCCCATACTTTCCCGTATGTTCTGGGTTTTTGTCTTCCCCCCCACTTGCCATGTTTTCCTATGTGTTCCTGGGGATCGACGATTCATTGTGTCCGTGTTGTTTTTGTCTTCCTCCTGCTCCTTGTCGAAGGGCCGCACCTGCTCCAGCAGCTTCTCGAACGCCTCGTTGTAGACCTTGGGCAGTATGTCGGGGCGCGAGGCCCAGACCTGCGCCAGCTTGATGAAGGCCACGCCCAGGTCCGTGACGAGCTCGCGGGCCTCAGGAAGCAACTGCCGGGAGGTCTTCCTCGGAAAGGTTAGGGAGGATTAAGCCCCATTGCGGGGCTGTTACGCCAGAAAGGGCCTCGGATTAGGCGGGATAAAGCCAGATTAAGTGGGATTGAGCCGGATTAGGCGGGATCAGGCGGGATTAAGCCGGATTAAGCTGGACTTCGGACCAGGGCAAAATCAGAACTTGACCTCCCAGGAGTTGCACCCGAACGGGCCTGGATCGCACGCTCGGGCTCGTTCTCCTCGGTCCTCCCGAGAGCCTCGTCGAGCTTCAGCGCCAGGAAGAAAGAGCCTGCGCCGCCGACGACGCCGACGAACTTGCTGATCAGCCTGAGTGGCCGCCGGCTCCAGTACTGTTCGATCCAGGCTGGGTCGTACTCCCTCGGCAGCTCCTCGAAGCGGCGACATCCAGACCCCATCCACAGCAACCATCGATTCCTCTGAATCGAGGTGGGCCACGGGTAGGGTTCGGATTTCGCCAGGTGTTCGATGAATTCCCAACCCTAACCCCCGCCGCCCATCGAGCCGCCTGCATCGTTAATCGGCGAGGGTAAGTAGACGAGCGCGTTCCACTACTCGCAAAGTGACTACTCGCAAATGGCCTGGATTCCACGCGGAGGATCTGCGATAAGTGGCATCAAAGCAGACATGTGTGCTTTCGGACGTTTGCGAGTAGGCACTTTGCGAGTAGTGGAACGCGCTCGGTGAGTAAGGCTCAGATCTCGCCGCCGATCCTCCAGCCACGGCTGCCGGCCCCGGCGCAGCCCCAACAGCGCCACCAGCGCGGCGCCCGCAGCGGCGGGCTGCGCCACGGGCGCGAAGCCGCGCTGCACCTCCAAGGGGCCCCGAGAAGCCCCCTTTGGATGCCCCCACGAGCCCTCCAGCGATTTGTTCCCTGTTAACAAATTATCCCGGCAAAGCAACCTAACAGCGATGTGTAGGAGCATATCTGGGAGCATTCCCCTTAAGATTCAGATGTGAATCCAGTTGTAGAATTCTGCTGTTCTCGCAGTCGTAGTCGCATTCGCGATGACAGTCGCAGTGGCAACGGCAGTCGCAGTCACAGCCTCAGCCTCAGCCTGCCTCAGCCTCAGGCAGCCTCAGCCTGCCTCAGCCTCAGCCTGCTTCAGCCTCAGCATCAGTCTGCCTTCAGCCTCGGCCTCAGCCTCAGCCTGCCTCAGCCTCACCCTGCTTCAGCCTCAGCCTCAGCCTCAGCCTCAGCCTGCCTCAGCATCAGCCTGCCTCAGCCTCAGCCTCAGCCTCAGCCTCAGCCTCAGCCTCAGCCTCAGCCTCAGCCTCAGCCTCAGCCTCAGCCTCAGCCTCAGCCTCAGCCTCAGCCTCAGCCTGCTTCAGCCTCAGCCTCAGCCTCAGCCTCAGCCTGCCTCAGCCTCAGCCTCAGCCTGCCTCAGCCTCAGCCTGCCTCAGCATCAGCCTCAGCCTGCCTGCCTCTCATCAGCCTCAGCCTCCCTCAGCCTCAGCCTCAGCCTCAGCCTCAGCCTGCCTCAGCCTCAGCCTCAGCCTCAGCCTGCCTCAGCCTCCTCAGCCTGCCTCAGCCTCAGCCTGCCTCAGCCAGCCTCAGCCTCAGCCTCAGCCTCAGCCTCAGCCTCAGCCTGCAGCCTCAGCCTCAGCCTCAGCCTCAGCCTCAGCCTCAGCCTGCCTCAGCCTCAGCCTCAGCCTGCCTCAGCCTCAGCCTCAGCCTGCTTCAGCCTCAGCCTCAGTCTGCCTTCAGCCTCGGCCTCAGCCTCAGCCTGCCTCAGCCTCAGCCTGCATCAGCCTCAGCCTCAGCCTCAGCCTGCCTCAGCATCAGCCTGCCTCAGCCTCAGCCTCAGCCTGCCTCAGCCTCAGCCTCAGCCTGCTTCAGCCTCAGCCTCAGTCTGCCTTCAGCCTCGGCCTCAGCCTCAGCCTGCCTCAGCCTCAGCCTGCCTCAGCCTCAGCATCAGCCTGCCTCAGCATTCAAAATGTGGCCCGGGAATGGAGTTCTGGGAACTCGAAGAACACGAAGTGGCCTACAGTTGGCTCCGGGCATTCAAAATCATGCCCAGGAATGGAGTTCTGGGAACTCGAAGACCACGAAGTGGCCTACAGTTGGCTCCGGGCATTCAAAATGTGGCCCGGGAATGGAGTTCTGGGAACTCGAAGACCACGAAGTGGCCTACAGTTGGCTCCGGACATTCAAAATGTGGCCCAGGAATGGAGTTCTGGGAACTCGAAGAGCACGAAGTGGCCTACAGTTGGCTCCGGGCATTCAGAATGTGGCCCGGGAATGGAGTTCTGGGACCTCGAAGACCACGAAATGTGTAACTGTTTGCTTAAAACGACTTCCGCGGATTCTCCCCGGATCCTGCCCGGACCCCCCTGGGGAGTCATGATGCTTTCTTTTGAAACCATTAGAAACCTATCAGTCTTCGCTGTTAGGTAAAAACATGCCAGCCATTTGTCCCCTATTCATCGAAAACGTGTTTGGGACCTTCTCATCATTTGCTCTGGGAATAACTCAATGGGTCCCGAGAAGCCCCCTTTGGATGCCCCCACGAGCCCTCCAGGAGGCCCAGCCTGGAGGGTCGGCGGAATGGCGCAGGCTGCTTGAACGACATAAGCTCTTCCGACGTCGGGGACGCCTGCCCCAGGGCGGCTGGAAAGCCTGCACGCCCCTGCGGCGACACGTCCGACAGGCCCCGATGAGATCCCGACGAAGATCCACGAGGCCTCGGACCGACCGCCCGGGCACGGTGGCGGGAGGAGCCGAAGGCCAGTAGACATTGGGCCAGCGGAGTGGGCGAATCGTTTTGAATCACATCATCGTTTCCGCCGTCGGGGACGCCTGCCCCAGGGCGGCTGGAAAGTCCACACACCCCTGCGGCGGCACGTCGGGGGACAAACCTCCCAGACGCCATGGGACAAGCCTCCCCGACGGCGGGAAAGGGTTCTGTCATATACCGCCCTTCGCCCACCCAGAAACCTCTGGAGTCATGGTGCTGTAATACTCCTTCTGGACGCTGGCCAGCGCGCGGGTGACCTTCACGAGTGGCGAACATCATCTATATCCGCCGTCCTCGCGGTCTGGATCCCGGGGCGAGATCCCGCGGACACGCGGTCGCACGGGTACGTTCCGCGCGGCGCATCCGTGAATCAACGCCCTGTATCCGCGTTGTCGCGGCCCAGGGGCCCGGCCCGCGAGGCTGCGGATACTAGAGGCCTCCTCCTAGATGGGGTCCGAGCAGACGGGATCGGAGGATCGCGCCGCATCGCCAATGCATCAGCGATACATCGCCGATGCATCGGCGATGTCGACGATGCATCTGCGCCATCGGCGTGGAGACAATCGGGCTCTATATCGAGCCGCATTGGCGATGGCATCGGCCATGCGGCGAGATCCTCCGACCCCATCTGCTCGGGTCCCTTTTGGGAGGCCTACAAGGTAACAATAATCGCTCCCCTCTTAGATCCGCTGGGAGGGGTGGGCACATGCTGTCGGAAGGGGAGGAGGGGGGGTGGGAGGAGGAGGAGGAGGAGGAGGAGGAGGAGGAGGAGGAGGAGGAGGAGGGGGAGGAGGAGGAGGAGGATGAGGAGGGGTAGGTGGAGGAGGGGGGGGGGGGGGATGGGCAAGCTCAGTCGAAAGGATAGTCGCCTAACCCTCGACTGATATCCCACCCAGAGTACGGATATGTTTTTCGCCCGCGAGACCTCTTGCCGCACCTCGGGGGGAGCGGCGTCGAGCGCGCCAGCGAGCACAACGGCGGCGGAGTCCACCAGCGCAGCCGGCGGGCTGCCAGGCCACGCCGCCGCCGCCGCCGACGCCGCGCCCGCAGCGGCACTGGCCAGGGCCGACGCTGCTCCGCCCGCGGCGGCCGTGAGGCCATCCACGGCTCCCTCTACCTGCGCCGGGTCTGGCAACGGAATGTCCTGGGGAGCCAAGATCAGGTGTTGGCGGGACTGGTTTCAATGGGACTTGGTTCAGTGGTGTGTGCTGGGGGACGCCCCCCCGCCCCTTTGGCCTGACCGGAACTGCCGTCACCCGAAGAACTACCAGTTACGAGAATCCTGGTTTAGCGATTCTGGTAAATTTTCCGGTCTGCGGGGCCCAATCGCAAACTGGCTCCCCTTACCCAATTCCCTGGCTAAGTCCGGCAAAAAGACACCGACGCCACCTCTCGGGGCGCGCTCTTCTACGAAGACAGCGCGGCTCCTCAAATGCGGCGGGGTTTCTACGAAGGTAAGGGGGTATGTTTAGAAGCCTGGTCAGCACTTCAGAAGGCCTTCTTTAAAAGCGCTTTTAAACGTCACATCTTAGAAGCCCCCCAAGGCCCAGGGGCCTCATATAAAACAACGCCTTCTCAAAAGGCCGCCCCCCCCTCGCACCACCCCCCTGTGGGCGCCGCCAGCTTGTCTCCTGCGAAGTCCCCACCCCTTCCCCGGTGGAAGTGTCTCGCCCATGGGGCCCAAGGGCGGCCCCCGATGGCTGAACCGAAGAAGAATCGCCCGTCGGAGACCGCGGGGTGCCTCCCCTCTTCCCCTTCCATGGCGGAGAGGAGGCAGGAAGTGGAGAGAGGCGAGTGGCGCTAGGCAGAGGTAAGCTGAAGAGGAGAAGGAGGAGGAGGAGGAGGAGGAGGAGGAATAGGAACAGCATCATGACGGTGTCATATCAATCTGGACGAGAGCGGGCTGCCTTGTGGGCAGCACTCCGATGCTTGGGCACAAGACCTCGCCGGATACGATCCAGGTACTCGCGCCTGGTCTGATTCAGGGGCTTGTGGCACGACTCTTTGAAATCGCTCCGAAGGTTTCGGGAACAAAAGAAACCGCACTTCCCGCAGAACCTTAACCCCAGAGTGTGGTGATAATCTAATTCGTGCGATTCTTGCGCCCACCCCCCAGGTAGGTGCAGCCTGACCCCTTAGGCTTGTGTGAGACAGCCGAATCGACAGTAATGAGATCGAAGCAGGGCGTGCCTAAGGAGTGGGTAAGGTAGCACTACTACAACAACGGGTGCATTTACGCCCACACTCACTGAAGGTGTGGGATGTGCTAAAACGCGCGGCAACTACGGGCTTAATGGGAGGAGGAGGAGGAGGAGGAGGAGGAGGAGGAGGAGGAGGAGGAGGAGGAGGAGGAGGAGGAGGAGGAGGAGGAGGCGGAGGGGCAATAGCCTCAGTGCCACCAATAGCTATGGACATACGGGCGTCACGCTCAGCGTTTTTTTTCACCAGCTCCTGCCTCGAAGGTGGCTCGCAAACGTCGCCTCCGATCAAGTCCAGCTTTGCGTTCGCAATCATATATCCGAGCACGGATGGACGCATCGACTCTGTGCACCTCTGCGGCGCCTTCTGCTAGCGCATCAGCAACATCATTTCCAACCAACATCCAGTTTTCAACATGTTTCCTGGCCGCACCTTCAGCTGAAAGGCGCGAGGGGATCCGAAGGACTACGAACTCCGACGGGTCCCTGTTCTGGAAGTGCTGGCCAATTTCACTCCATAAGCAACTTAACTCTCCTGTGACCTGATGTACCGCTTATCGTACCAACCTTTGCAGACGGCCTCAATGTCGGTCACAAGGACGGTGGGTCCGACCGAACCTCGAGCTGCCCCTTCCAGGGTACGCAACTCTCCTCGAGGGACGGACTGAACGCGCCCTGTCAGAGGGCCAGAGACTGTGGTACCGACTGCAGCGTGTACGGTATCTGAAACCACAGCTAACCCAATGCCGACCCGTGTGAGCGTCGGATTGCGGCTGTCACCACCCCCATTTAGGCGTCGCCGCAGATAAGGAGCGGGGCGTCGGTGGTGCCCATGCCCAAACTCGCAGGCGTCAGCGACTCGATGTTGGAGCTGGTGGTGGCCAGCAGCTCGACTTCAGCAGGCGGTGTCGCGCGAGTGTGATATGCTGGGATGACTCCTCGAAGCCAGAAAGCAGGTGTAGCTTCGGCCTGCGCCAGCGCCTCAGGAACGATGTCGTCCGTGGAGCTGTAGGCCGCGCCGCCGCAATTAGCTGGACAAGGCCAGCCTCTGTGTAGCATCGTCTCTGGTGCTTCCCTGCACCTCGAGCAAATGGGTGGATCGCAGAGACCACAATCATACTTGCGCTGCCTGGTCCAGCAGCCGCCTGAAATGGTGAGCAAGAGCTCCGCAAGCTTGGCTCCGCGAGGCATCTCCCGAAGACGAACGAGGAGCGAGCGCAGTGACTCGTTGTCCGCGCTGTGCTCAAGCTCCCCTCCGCAGAATTCCTGAGACGCCCGCTGCCAAAGGTCTCCTGCGAGCGATTCTTTGAAATTCAAGAGAAAGTCAGACGTATCCACGTGCTTGGAGGCAATGATGTCGTCGTCGAAAATCCAATCAATTCCTGAATAAGCACGGCGTGCAAGTCTAGTCCAACGCGACGGTGTCTGGGGGCCCCAAGCCTGCACTCACTAGGTAGGAGACAACTGCTGACACAGGTCCTCGCACATGCCGTGGTCTTTCTTGTGCTGGCAGAGAATTGATGGATGCGACGAGTCTGTTCCGAATCTGACGCACTCCATTGCGAATCCCAGGATGATCCATCCACGTGTCTAGCCACTGCTTGAGACATGCTTGAGGTAATCTCATAGCGGGGTCTTGACCGACGTAGTTAAAAAACGCCCACGCTGGGGCGCACCGGCTACCGCACCGACCTGACGACGCATGTTGCTTAGCTCAGTGCCGAGGATGCCGCGCACCCGGTGCGCGTGTGCCGCTGAAGCCTGGGGGCCTGCAAACTGCGCGCTTTTGGTGACCGAGTAGCACTTGGAGGCGAAAGCGTGGCCTCGCACGCTTTTGTTCCGAGCCTTGGCCTTGACCACTCGAGCCGCTCGGGTGGCGCGGGCAGCTCGTCGACCACCGCCGAGATCGACTCCCAGGTATGCTGCTTGTCGAACGGCTTGAATATCAATGCCTCGCCTCCTCAACTGCTTCACCGCCGCCTTGGAGTCCAACGTGGACCCGCGCAGCACGACGCTCTTCGAAGCCAGGGTGAGCTCCTGCTGGTGAAGCTCATCACAAACTAGAAGTAACGCCGTCCACAATCGATCTAATCACTGCTGCGCTAGAGCCTCGCTGACCCAGGTACATGTCGCCCACCCAGATCCTTTGACTGGAGGTGGCCCTCGCCGCGCAGAGAG
The DNA here is from genome assembly GCA_963575745.1 of Prorocentrum cordatum. NCBI lineage: Eukaryota > Dinophyceae > Prorocentrales > Prorocentraceae > Prorocentrum > Prorocentrum cordatum. The sequence goes on from CAUYUJ010015211.1 coordinate 96,858, forward strand.
CGCCCATGACGTAGTGGGCCAAACGCCGACCGAACCGAACTCCATTGCGCAAGCCCTGCACGATGCTGCGCGCGGCTTGGAACGGCCGTGAATCAGCTCCAAACTGTGAAAGAATTCTGGGCCTCATGCAGAGTTGGAGCTCCACTAGAAGAGCGACGCCTAGACTGCCAAGATCGGCTGCAGCACCTGCGAGCCTGGTCCAGCGAGCGTGGTCATGCAAGGATTGGATAGCTATCAAGGCGCAGCCGTGGGCTGCGCCAAGGCGATGACAGCGCTCATGATCGACGGTTTTCATGAGCGCCTCCTGCAGCGCCGACTTGCCAGCGACAGCGGCGCCCCATGCTGTCGAGTTGTCACAAGCCCACGATCGCGAGTGCACATCCCTGATCAAAGACCACACTCTGCAGGCCATCGCCAGGATGCCGATGGCCCTGCCCCCTCCCGATTTCTTGGTGAGGGGGCGCCCCGAGACCACGAGCAGCTGTGTCGGCCATGTCCCAGCCTCCTTCATGGTTACGAACATCTCGGCCAAGGCTACGTGACCCTCGGGAGGGAGGCGCTGCGTGTCCAGCGGTACGAGCTGGTCGATGCCGAGCTCAGCGCGCGGCTTCATCTCAGCTGGGGCGGCTCGCACCTCGTCACCATCTATCGGTGGAAGTGCATTGACCTCTGCCCAAGATCGGATCCGCTGGAAAGCCTGCGCCACTTCCTCGAGGTCGAACTTGGGAACGTGCCAAAGAGCATGCCATGTCATACTTTTCTCGTCAATGGCGTCCCTGGGGTGAAAGACGTGCTGGTCGCCAGCGTGGATCTCGTCCTGCGCCGCCGGGCTGTCTTTGATATTCCTGTGAATAGCGCCTTGAGCAGGCGCTGTGACAATTCAGTCCCTGAAATCCTGCGAAGAGTCCTGCGCGGCCTTCCTGGGCGCTTTCTCGGCAGCCTTCTGGGCGCCTTACGCTGAGCGATCGAGCGGAAACCTGGGGTGTTCGACGTCGCGCCTGGGGAACTGCGCCCAGGTGCCCCGTCTTAGGGCCTCGGCTGGCGGGATGCGCTCGTGCGCGCCTTCGGAAATATCACCCGCGATCCGTGCGCCTAGCTGTCCCAAGAGAGCCATCTGCCTGTCGCCGGAACGCATTTGCCTGCGCCCCTGAACTCGGAACAGAACCTGCAGCGCGCGAGCCCGCCAGTTCGAGACTTTGTCACGCAGAGGAGCGCCCCTGAAAGCCATCGCCTGCTGCGCCGTGCCTGCGTGAAGCTTAGGGTCGGCGGCCCGAGATGCCGAAGGGAGCGGAAGCCCACGATGCGCAGAGATAGCGCGCTCGACGCAAGACATCCATTGAGCACGCTGCGCAGAGACCTGCTGACTGTAAGGGCTACCGACATGATGCGCAACTGATTCTTGAATCGGCTTCCAACTGATGTATGCTACATTGTTTTGGGAAGATGTGAATCTGCAGCAGTTTTGAGCCAAAAGCCAGCGGTTGGAGGGGATGTTGAAGGGGGGGCTTCCTTGGGGGAAGCCTCTGACATTTTTCACCGGGCTCGTTCGCAGGAAAATTAGCATCATTGCTGCTGCTGCTGGGGGGCTCCGACATGGGCTCAACGGCTTCTGGACTAGACTTTGGGGAGGCGGGGCGCGACGCTCCTGAAACTTGAAACCCCTGGGAGTCGCCGGCTCGAGGGCGACCGGCGGCCCGCGCGGCCCTAGGGCAACGGCGGCCCACGGGCCCTCCTCACCCTCGAAGGCGTCGGGCTCAAAGGCGGCCTCAAGCATGGGATCGGGGAAATCATGAGATTCACGAACAGTGTCCTCCCGGGCAGCGAGGGGGCCCTTCAAACAAATCCCCAGACGTGTTCAGCTTCGACTGGGGAGCTTGTGAACTTGTAGATGCTGTCGAGCAAGAAGCAGCTCGCCGCCCTCGTTGGCCCTACTGCGACTCGCCTCACTGGTGCCGCGGCAGTGACAGGCGCAAGATGGAGAAGTGCCTTCAGCTTCTGAAATCTGAACTTGCCACTCCACTTCTGCCGCAACGACTCCCCAATGTGAGTCTCGACGAAGCCCATGAAGTCATGCGAGCGGCGAGCCTGCTGCGCGAGGATTTGCGCCCACGCATTCTTGCCTAGCGTCGCGACGCTGGCGAAGTACAGCGTGGTGCAGCCCTCGCTCCCGCGAGTAGTAATAGAAACTGACGACGCAGGTGGGGATCCAGTGGGCGTCGAAGTCGCTGAACCTAGGACGACGCCCTTGGAAGAGAGCAAGGGAGTAGTGTATGTCCCTGTAGTGTTGTCGACAAGCAAGGTCGGCTCCGTCTCAGCAGCAAGCTTAGAGGCCACTAGGCCTGCTGCTGCGGGAGCCCGTTACGCTCCAGCGCTACCGCCGCCAGCCGCGGCGACCTTGGCTGCCTGTTCGGCCGTCTTTTTGGCCTCCTCGGCCTGGAAGCGCGCCCTGCTCAGGGCAGCCACCATCTCCTGCACCTCGGTCTGGCCCCCGCCTTGGCGAGTTTCTCACGGCAGCGGAGGACGTGCTGGACGGCCTGCGTGTGTTTGGCGTCCGCGTCGCGCCAAGCTCCGTCTGCCCTCCGAGCTGCCTCAGAAGGGGGTCGGGAGCTGGCGACGCGGCCGCCTCGGACTTGGCTGTCAAAATCGCCCTCTGAGCCTGCAGCACCTGCTTGATGGACGGTTCGCTCGTGGCCGCGATCGTCTGGTCGAGCAGCGTCACGGCATCCACCTCCTCGGAGTTGCCGCCCTTGCCGCGCGTGTCGTCGCCTTTGTGCGGCGACTGGTCCTTCGACTTGGGCTTGTAGAGGGCGACGGGGCGGCCGCAGCGGCGGCACTTCCCGTCCTCCTTCAACAGGTCGTCGTTCCACTGATGGGTGTAGCAGCTTTTGCACGTGGACCACACTCGTGGGCCGAGACCAGCCTTGCTTTCGTGAACACGAACGCCTGCACTCTCTCGGCGCGGGTGGCGTGGTGTCCCCCAAGCACGCCGTGACGGCGCGAGGCCTGGACGAACGGGTGCGCGCAAAATGCGACTAGGAAGGTGTGTGTGTGTGTGGTGAAAGGCCACCCAATGACACCCCCTCACCCGCTCGTGCCAGAACTGCTTGAGGGATGATGATGATGATGATGATGAGGAGGAGGAGGAGGAGGAGGAGGAGGAGGAGGACGAGGAGGAGGAGGAGGAGGAGGAGGAGGAGGAGGAGGGGGAAGAGGGGAAGGAGGGGGAGGAGGAAGAGGAGAAAGACGAGGCGGAAGAGGGGAGGAGGAAGAGGAGGGGGAGCAGGGGGAGGAGGGGAGGGGTAGGAGGGGGAGGAGAAGGAGGAGGAAGAGGAGAAAGACGAGGCGGCGGGAGGAGGAGGAGGAGGAGGAGGAGGAGGAGGAGGAGGAGGAGGAGGAGGAGGAAGAGGCCAGTGTTCCCTTCTCCTCCGAGGTCCAGGGACAACTCCCAGACGCGCCGCTGAGCGGCCCCGCCCCTCCGCGACCGCCTGTGGGGGAACCAGAAATACCGCCACCGCTATTCTCAGGTCGGGCCTGTCCCCATACAGGCGGATTTTGTACAACAGAAATTTTAAAAATACCGGACATGCGCAAAAATGAATATAAACAATGAAAAACGCTCCCCAGGCTATTCTTTGACAATGTTTGAATTCTCCCCCTGTAGAGGGACAAGCACGACTTAACGCTATTCCCAGAACCTCTCCCATGGTACTTTCTGACGGAAATTTCGGGGCGGATCCAGCCGTGGCTACGAGGGCCTCCTAGAGACGCCCCTCTCTCAGGTGCATCGGCGACGTGGGCGATGCATCGGCGACGTCGGCGTGTAGAGAATCGGGATCCACATCAAGCCGCATCGCCGACGCATCGACGATGCATCGGCGATGCGTCGGCGGTGCGGCGCGATCCTCCAACTCCGATCACATCTGCTCGGACCCCATCTGGGAGGCCTCGATCCCAGGAGGCCCAGACAGGGGCCAACAAGGGAAAAGTAACAATGTCGTTACGGCAGGTTCGTGGTGTGACAACCCCGGCTTTGATTCTGACACTGCGTGGACCGTTATTGGCCGATTCTGAGCCACCGGCAACGTTCAACCTTTATGGACGCCCGAAATGGCTACGGGCAAAAATGGGTACGATGCCCAACAGCGAATGTTGTCCAAAACCGACAGCGGCCGCTGTTGGGCAGGCAGCCTTCTGTCTAAAATGGACGCCCGCGGAGACGCCGACAGCGAGCCCCATCTAAACAGGCACTGCCGCCGGCCTTCGCACCCAGTCTTCGGCACACGTCTCTATCGTACCGGAACCTCGAACGCCCGCGGCGGGGTTGCCGCCGCGTCGACACGACGCGAACATGCCGTTTGGCGGCGCGCGCAAGGGGGGCGGGGGGAGGGGGGAAGGCTTCTGAGAAGGAGGTCGCTTCTCAGAAGGCGCCTGCCACACATCTATAAACAAGAGCCGCGCCCTCGAAGGAGCAGGGGTGCTCTTGAGCAGCACTTCCCCCTCCCCCCATAGCTCCCTTCTGCGCGTGGCTGACGAAACCCGATCATCCTCAGAACGTGTGATACAGTCAACCAGTATAGTAAGGATGCGCGATAAGGATGCAAGGGCCTTGGACGCCCATTTCGAAGCTTTTCGAGCGGGGCGCGGCCAGCGAAAGCGGCGAAGGATGAACCGAGGAGGCGAGGGTGCAAGGGCACCCTTGGGAAGGTTGCCCATCCTTACTATCATGGTTGTCTGTAATGCCAACGTGTGCTTGCGCACCGAAACTCTCCAGCGCGGCGCAGGCGCGCAAAATGAAGGCCGGAACAGGCGGCGTGCTGTCGGCGGAGCGGCAGCGGCCTGCCGCGGAGGAGGAGGAGCAGGAGGAGGAGCAGGAGGAGGAGGAGGAGGAGCAGGAGGAGGAGGAGCAAAAGGAGGAGGAGCATGAGGAGGAGCATGAGGGGGAGCAGGAGGAGGAGGAGGAGGAGGAGGAGCAGGAGCAGGAGGAGGAGGAGCAGGAGGAGGAGGAGCAGGGGAAGGAGGAGGAGGATGAAGAGGAGGAGGAGGAGGAGGAGGAGGAGGAGGAGCGGGGAAAACACACATTGGGCCAATACACGCCCTGAGGATCGCCGAGAAACCTCCGACGGCCGCAGCGGGGCCGCCCGCGCGTCGACAAACGACGCGAACATGCCACACCGCTTCCTCCGCGGCCGCCTCCGCGCCCTGCGCGCGGCGGCTGCGGCGAGCAGCCCGCCGGCGCCGCCCGCGGCCGCCGCGGCCGCCGCGCCTCGGGCACGCCCGGCGGCGCGCCCAGTGGCGGGCCCGCGGCCCGGTCCCCAGCCTGCAAGACGACGACGACGGCAGCGACGACGACGCCGAGGACCACGGGGACGCTGACACCGACGCTGCCGCCGCCTCCGCCGCCGACTGACGACGACGACGACGACGTTGTCGTCGCCGCCGCCGCCGTGCAAGACGAAGCCCTGGGCCGGGACAAAGGCAGACCTAGATCTCCGACGATCGGATGTTTACAGTCCTGGCTTTGTAACTCGATTTCGCCCCTCTGTGGCCCGTTTACGGGCCTTGGTGCCATCAGAAATTGATCTGGGGCGAGCGGCTACCCCTAGGGAAGTGGTCGGGACTTCTGGGGCCGCGGATCGAAAAACACATATCAGCTGATGCCAGGGGATCTCTGAGATCCGGCGGCTCTGGAGGATGTATCAGGCGACGCGGCCGCTCAAAAGGCGCTCCAGAAGAACGCTCAGAGAGCGTGAGAGCGTCCCCAAGACATGCGATGTCTGATTTTTTTCCACACGGGCCCCCCAGAAGCCCCGACCCCGACTCTTTCCCCAGGGCCAGCTCTTCATCCCGAGCAGTTTTTTTATACTCCCAGGGCTGGGGGAGGGCCCCTGGAGGCCGAACACGGCCAGAAACCTCCCCTCGTCAGTCTTGGCGACGCAAGCGTGTTTGTGTCCGGAGCGATCTGGACCGACTTACCCTGGTGCTGGCCAAGAGGCCTCCCAGATGGGGTCGGAGTAGATGGGGTCGGACGTCAGCGCTGCATCGGCGACGTCGGCGCGGAGAAGATCGGGTTCCACATTGAGCCGCAACGCCGATGCAGCGCAGACGCGGCGCGATCCTCCGACCTAGCCTGCTCGGATCCACCTGGGAGGCCTGGGAGCACGTCTGGGCCTGGTGCGCTCTGGAGCGACTTACGGGGAGGCTGGGAACACTAAGGGCTGGAATCACTGCGGACAGAATGGCTAGAGTAGGGAAAGTCTCGCTGGCGTGGGCCTGCGAACAAATGACACAAAGGGAGCCCATGCCCCGACAACCGCAAAGCGCGGGTCCCTGGGAATCAGACGCAAGCGGATGATTTCTCAACAGGTTTGCACCACCCATTGTTTAGTTTGGCGCGGCCCGAGAAAAGCAACCCAGACATGCGATGTCCGGATTTTTCCAGTACGGGGCCCCCACAAGTCCTGACCCCTTACCCAGGACCAGTTTTTCATCCTGGGTCGTATTTTGACGGTCGCGGGGCCCGGCAAGGGCTCCCAGAGGCCAAAAACCTTCCGTCCTTGTATTTTTGAGGACGCGGGCATGTCTGGGAATACTACCAGAAGCCCAAAGCATGCAGCACACCCGGGCCTGGCCCGCACGTGCGTTTCTGGCCTCCCCGTGCCCCAACCCCCCCGCCCTTGAGCAGGGACCGACGGTCACGGCATTCCTATTGCCCTGCCACGACATGTTCTTAGAACCCAACAATGTTCTAAGAACATTTCGTGCAAATCACAAAAGGTTCTTAGAACATTCTTTGGTTGGCCTCTAGGCGAGCCCTGACGCTTCGCCACTGCTTGACCCAGCCGTGGCCCCGCCCGAGCCTGTGCCGCGAGGGGCCGCCCCGCCTGGCGAGGCCAGCAGGGTGGGCTGAGCCGCCGGGCGCATGGCAGCAACGGCGCCGGGCACCGACAGGGCAGCGCGCACGGCAGGCTCGTGGCGAGACGACCTCGTGGATCGTTCAACTCTGAATTTGGGTGGAGCTCTGTCGATACAGTTGCAACACGTCGTTCGGTCCGCCGGGATATTTTTCGGCCTGGTCGTGGCGCCGCGCGGCGGCGCACAACGCCTCGACAGGCGGTGCCCGGCTCAGGCGAATACACCTATTTTTTAGGTCGGGCCTGTCCACCGACAGGGGGATTTTGGACGAAAAATAATACATACTCCTCAAATCTTCAAATACAGTCAAATGTATTACAAAATTCGTCCCCAGACCATATTCACTATTTTTGAATATTCCTCCTGTAGAGGGACAGGCCCGACTTAACGTAATTGGGGGGGCGGCACACACGACCCGCACAGGGGAATGCAGGACTGCGCGCGTGACGGGCAGCTGCCTCCGCAAGAAGCGTCGTTGGCAATCATGAGCACGCCGCACGACGGGCCGGTGCCACCTGGGGCCAAGGAGGCGCGGCTCGCCCTCGTAGCGGCAGTCTGAAAAATGACAGCCCGACAGAAGCTAGACTTAAATCGGGCATGTCCCCCTACAGGCGGAATTTTGGGGATAAATTGAAGCTAATTTTGAAATGCTCCCGAATAGAAAACAGTCAAAGAATCGTCCCCCGCCTACTTCTTACTATTTGTGAATATTCCTCCAGAAGGAGAACAAACCCGACATGAAGCTAGAGGCATAGATGCCCCTCTAGCGGGCTGCCCACAACCACTCCGCTCCTCGGCTCCGGAGAGCCCCTGCGCGCCGCCACGCCAGGTCTGGACCGGCGGCGCTGTCTGGCAAAGGGGGGGGGGGGGGCGGAAGGGAAACGCAAGCAGCTGACCACGAACTCGCAGGCGGGAGGCCGGGGGCCGGCGAGACGGGCGGGCAGGCGGGAGGGGGACCGGGCGAAGGCAGCAGGCAGAGAGCAGGAGGAGGAGGAGGAGGCTGGCTGGCTCGGCTTCTAGGATCCACGTGGGAAGAGCCGCTCGCACGTTCTCTAAGTCAGTGATGGAGTAGACGAGCATGCCCCAAAGACCGGTCCACATGTGGAAGATCACACCAAAGAAAATACTGTTCACGATGCTGTGGCCAAGAAGACGCATCAGAAACAATATTGGTCCATAGAACACCTCCCGTGCAGAAGAAATTGTACATCTCCGATTCCCACCGCCACTGCCGGAAACGTTGAGGATGCCCCTTCCGCCCACGATGGAGACGAGCAAATTCATGAAGTGACCGAATGATTTTCAACCTCAAGACTCTTCCCGGTATATGCTGTGGCTCCCGGTTTCCATGGCGCACGAGCCTCCCGGCCCAATCATACTGTTCCCTCCTCCACGCCTGCACCCAAGTCCCCACGTTATGATGAATCATCGTGCGCGAGACGACGCGAGACGATGCTTTCGCACCAGTGCAAATAATCGGCCATGGGCTCCGGGTCTTGCTGGGGGATGCTGAGGATGCGGCGGATCATTCTCCGCTGCGCTCCAGAGATGTTTCTCTCCTGGTGGACGTTCAAATTCCAAACGCCCGCCCCCCACAAGGGGGAAAGCTTGACCGTCACGCTCAGGAGGTAGAGCTTCTTGTTCAGGGAACTTGAAGAAACAACCCCATGCCTTCGATACCCGATTCAAGAACTCCTTCTGGAAAGAATTGTCGAAAGTGATGATCGTGCCGAGCGCCTTAACCCATCGCTCCTGCCGTTTCTCCGGATCACCATGTCGCCCACGCTCAGCGTCATTGGGATATCGTCTGATGCCGTCATGCGTCACGAACACTCCGCAAGGGGCACTTCCCATCCAGACTTGGACAGCATATTCATGAATGTCAGAACCATATGTTGTAACTTCTCCAATCACGTACCGAAAACCAGAAATTATCAGAGAAGCACAGAACACCGTAAAACTCGCCGTCCAGCTCGATACCTCACCTCTCGCCACCGCACTTCGCCTGGAAGTCGATCAAATCGAAATCGAAGATTCGATTGAAAGCCTTTGGGGCGTCCAGCCCCCCTTGGCGCAAAGATCTGGTGCGTGTGACGTCACAGATGAACACCTCCCCGGCCCTCGCTTGAGGTTCATGCTTCCGCACTTCCTGGAACAGCGCTGCAGCAGTGATATTCTGGAAGCCTTTCCGAACCAGGCGTTGTGCGCCCAGCTGGTGGCTGACGGTTCAAAACGGAGGTAGGACTCCACGCTCTGCCACTCAATATAATTTAAGACCACATTCCGTAAGGTGAAAAACACATCTAACGCTTGTCTTTGTGGCCGACATGCAAGCCGGTCGGTTCTCGCTCAGATTCTCCAAGTGTGTGCGTGGCCTCATCCTCCTTCAATATGCACTGTACCACCACGCGCTCCCAGGCCATCTCGTCGAGCTCAGACTGGTGGTTCAACAAACGTAGTTTGAACGCGTCCGCCAACAATTCAAATGTATCTTCGTCCGAACGCGTCACCATTTCCATAACAACGCTGTCGTCTGCACAAGACCGTTTGGCCTTTAAAGCGGTACGCCACCCGCCGCACAAGACTGCCGTCAAAACGCTGAAAGCAATCCAGAGTATCAAAATGCCACGACTTGTAAACAAAGGACGGTAAGGCCTCTCTGAGCGAACGCTCGTTGTTGTAGAGGTCATGGAAATACGTAGTTAACCATTGCCCTTTGGCCTCAACTTCGAAAACCATCTCGAAGGTGCCGGGGTCCCGGAAGAACGGAATCACTGTCTTTTGAAATGGCTTGACTGGTCGAGCATGTTCCAGGGCTTCAGACATCTGCGGGTCGAAACGCTGTTTCGAGAAACGCCTCCTCTGCTTTACGATTGCGTTTGAAAAAAGAAGCTCTCGAAATATGATATGTTTGCATCCTCGCTTGCCGCTCCAATTCGTACAACTTGCATTTCTCATGCTTGATCGCCTGTGTATCCCGAGGGCTTCGTCCAGGCACGCGTCCATGGAGCCTGGCTGCAAGGGAGTAGGAGTAGGAGGAGGAGGAGGAGGAGAAGGAAAAGGACGAGGAGGAGGGATCGGGGGGGTCGGAGTAGATGGGGTCGGAGGATTGCGCCGCATCGCCGATGCATCGGCGTTGCATGGCGCCATCGGCATGGAGAACATCGGGCCCTACATCGAGCCGCATCGGCAGGTATCGGCGATGTGGCCGTGGATCGTTCAACCTTGTTGCCCCTCCTGCCTGTAACCTGTAGGAGGGCGCCGCCAGACCAAAGAGGAGGGCTGCCTGTAACCTATAGTCTTTGTTGGAGGGCGCCGCCTGAACAAACATTAGTGCCAGCTACTGCGACGCCCGCTCAGGGAGGATACGCTCAGGCGATCGCCGTATCCAGGCGAGCTCTCCGAGGGCAGCCTGGGGAACCTCCAGGAACCCAGGCAGACGACGTCCAGTCCAAAACGCAGCACACGGCCAGACCCGGGACTGAACGATTGGCGGCCTTTCGACCGCCAGACCGCTGCAGATTTGCCGATTCTGGGCCACTGGCTGCGCTCTGCCTTGAGACGCCCGCGGCGGGGCCCCTGCAGCACCGCACGCCACGAGCCCACCGCGCAGAGACGGCCGGGGTGCGGGGCCGGCGCGCCGCAGGCCTGGGGCCAAAAAGTGGCTGCGCGAGGCCGGCGCAGGCGAGCGACGGCTGGCTCCAAGACGCGGCGAGGCTTCCGGCTGCGCACAGACATAGGACGAGACCAGGACGAACAGAGATCTCTGAGATCCAGCGGCTCTGGGAGATGCCTCGGGCGCCGCGGCCTTCTCGGAGCGTTCAGGAACGCTACGAGAGTGTTCAGGAACGCTCTGGAACAGATTTGTCCTCGTCCTGGCCCCGCCCGAGGACACACACCCCAGGCAACCCTGGCTGGCCTCCACAGGCCCCCCAGGTGGCCCGGGACTGTCTCAACACCCTGGGGCGCTCCGCGCACCAGGGTTGGGGTGTCGAGACTGCCTCAAACTGCTTGGGGGGCCTGTTGAGGCTGGCTGAGACTATCTCGGGGGGCCTGTTGAGGCCAGCCGGCGCCACCTGGGGGAGCTGACTGTGCGCAACCCGAAGCCTCTCCACCCAGATGCGACTCATAATCACTACGGGAGGTGTTAGCCGGTTTCGACCTCTGGGACTCGCGGGGCCCCGAGACTCCCTTAAAAACGGCTCGAGATGAAACATGGGCCTAGGGGAAAGGTCGGGACTTCCGGGGACCCAGTGTTGAACAAAAATTAAGACGTCGCTTGTCTGGGCCATGGTGTGGCGCAGTGGCCTGCGCAACCATGGAAGGGCGACGAGGCGGGAGGGAGGGAGGGAGGGGGGAAGGAGGTCCACAGGCACGGCTGCGGGTCAACTCAAAGCCCGACAACACTGCATGGAATCGAACAAGAAACGAGACTGGTCGCGGCGAATGGCGGGCCGATCGAAATCCTGCCAATACTGCATGGAACATCCTTCCGAGGCCCTCGATGCACACAATTTGTCTGACTGGCCATACGTCGTGTGCTGTCTCGGAACAGGCATGGTGTGAATCGGGCGTCGCGTGTCTCGTCAAAGAGGGGAGAGGTCGAGCGGAACGGCGACTCTTTTTAGAGAATGGCCACTTGAAACACATTGACGACCTTCGAGCCAGGACGGGGACGGAAGATGATGAAGCACCAGGAGGAGGGAGGCGAGGGAGGCGACGGAGGGATTCAGACTTTCTCCTCGTTGAGATTGCAGCTGCCTTCGCGTTGTGAAGAGTCTTGGCTCTCGCCCCTGCTACCGTCGACCGAGGCCAGGCCTGGCTGATGGGGAGACGTTTCGGGAGGAGGGACTGGCCCAGTGGGCGAAGCATCGAGCTGGAATCGGCGATACATCGCCGACAGGTCGGCGATAGAACCCCGAGTGAACATCTGCACCCGATTCCTCGGCGGCGTGGGCTGCTTGGCCCCCCTCGGCGATGAGCAGGCCGTCTGGGGTCGATGCATTCCTGAAGGGGCCCTGGGACACACAAATACATACACACATATCACCAGGATTCCCCATATTTTCATATTTTCTGGGTTTTCGTCTCCCCCCCCACTTCCCATATTTTCCCATGTTTTCCTGGGAGTCGACGATCAATTGTGTCTGTGTTTTTTTCCCTCCTGCATTCCCCCCCCTGAGCCGATCCCTCCCCTGGCGAGCTCCCTGGCTCATGCGGCGTGCGAGCCTGAGCATCGAGACCCTCACACGGGATCGAGGGTACCCGCCTCCGCTGCCGCAGCCGTTCCTCGCCCACCTGGCGCCGGTGCGACCTCCTTATTGTCAATATTTTTCCATATCTTCCTGGGAATCGACGATTGCTTGTGTCTGTGTGTTTTCTCCCCTCCTGACTTCTCTGGAACCAGCTTCGCTCTTCGCTGCTCCCCTCCTGAGCTCTGAGCATCGTCTGACCAGTCCCCACCCCCACGAGCATGGCCCTGGCGCCACTGGCCGACTTGCCCCCAAAGGTCGGGATTTATGCAGCACCCCGCAATTGCGGATAACAGTGAGGGGGCGGGCGCGGGCGGGGTCACGGCTGGGTCGTCGCGGGTGGGTCGCATGTGGACCGTGGGCGGGTCGCAGGTTGGTCGCGGGTGGGTCGCATGCTTGTGGGTCGTTGGCGGGTCGCGGGTCGGGTCGGGGGCCGGGCCGCGAATGGGACGACGACACCAAAGACAACAACAACCACACAAACAACATCATCAACAACAACCACAACCACAACAACAACACAACCGCCACCAACAACAACAATAATTTTAAGACTGTTCTCTCTTATTTGCTCGAATGTCATTCAACGTGTATTCTCCAAACCCTCGCTACCCGCTCTCTTCGTCTTCGATCGTACCCCTTTCGGGGGGTAGATCGACAACCCGACCCCAAGAGGGACGGACAGGGAACCGACCACGACGACGACGACGACGACGACGACGAGCGAGAGCGAGAGCGAGAGCGACAGCGGGGCCACGAAGGGCATGCGTATTGGGCCACGAAGGGCAGATAGTGCGGGGCCACAGAGGGCAACGACAAGGCCACTGAAGGTAGCAACGGGGCCTCGTAGGACAGCGAGGGGGCCACAAATGGCGACAGCGGGGCCACGAAGGGCATGCATATGGGGCCACGACGGGCGCGAACGAGCGGGGGCCACGAAGGGCATACGTGTATTGGGCCGAAGAGGGCACAGACGGGGCCACTGAGGGCAGCAACGGGGCCACAAAGGGCAGCGATGGGGCCACAAAGGGCGACAGCGGGGCCACGACGCGCACGCATGTAAGGCCACGACGGGCGCGAACGAACGGAGGCCAGGGCATACATGGTCCAGGGCTTGCCCCCCCCCCCCCCCAATGCTGATGCCATTGCCCCCCCCCCCCCCCCCGCCCCCCCGTGGGCGTGGCGTGCTGCGCTGCGGTGCCCCCCCCCCCTGTGGATGTGGTGTGGTGCTGTGGTGGTTCAGAAGTGGGCGTGGCGTGGTGCTGTGCTGCGGTGCCCCCCTCCCCCCCCATGTGGATGTGGTGTGGTGCTGTGGTGGTTCAGAGGTCGTCGTCGTCGTCGTCGTCGTCGTCCTCGTCGTCCTCGTCGTCCTCGTCGTCCTCGTCGTCGTCGTCGTCATCGTCATCGTCGTCGTCGTCATCGTCGTCGTCGCCGTCGTCATCGTCGTCATCGTCGTCGTCGCCGCCGCCGTCGGCGTCGTCGCCGCAGCCGTCGTCGTCGTCGTCGTGGTCGTCGTCGTCGTCGCCGTCGTCGTAGTCGTCGCCGTCGTCGCCGTCGCCGTCGTCGCCGTCGTCGCCGTCGTCGTCGCCGTCGTCGTCGTCGTCGTCGTCGTCGTCGTCTCTGGGACCATACCATCTGGGGGGGGGCCCGAGGAATCCTGGGACCATACCATCTGGGGGGGGGGCCGTGAACCCTCGACCCTGGATCATACATACATGGGGCCGCGAAGGGCAGCGAGGGGGCCACGAAGGGTTGCAACGAGGCCACGAAGGGCAGCGAAGGGGGGCCACGAAGGGGTGTAACGGGGCCACGAAGGGCAGCGAGGGGGGCACGAAAGGCTGCAACGGGGCCACGAAAGGCAGTGAGTGGGCCACGAAGAGCTGCAACGGGGACACGAAGGGCAGCGAGGGGGCCACGAAGGGCTGCGAAGGGGCCGCGAAGGCCAACGAGGGAGCGGAAGGCTGCAACTGGGCCACGGAAGGTAGCGATGGGCCACGAATGGCTGCAACGGGTCCACAAAGGGCAGCGCCGCGAGGGGACCACGAAGGGCTGCAACGGCGCCACGCAGGACATCGAGATCCCGATTCCTCAGTAATCTGCAAGGGAGTCCTTAGCGTGAGCGCGACGCCTGAGTGTCGGGAGCGCGGCGCTTGTTGAGGAAATTGCGGGGAGCTCCAACGCAAGAGCGCGATTTTAAAGTAATTGCCAACACATTTCCACCGAGCGCGCGCCTCCAAGGCGCCGAGAGAGCGATTCCTGACTTCATTGTAAGCAAGTCGACGAGGAAGTCTCAGGAGGGAGCGGGGGTCCTGGCTAAAACGTAAGGGAATCTAACACGGGAGCCGCTGTTGTTGTAATCCGGGGACCGAGGGTACAATTTGAGCCGAATGCCTTTCTCTGATACAACAAAAACAAGGTGCGAGCCCCGGGGGGATCATTTCAATTGAACAAGCACAATGGTCACCAGAGGGGGATCAACAAGACTAAATTGTTCAGTAGTGAGAGTTCAACGGCAGCTGCAACAACAAACACAACAACAACAACAGCAGCAGCAACAACAACGGCACCAACAACACCAAACAACAGCAGCAACAACAAGTACAACGACGACGACAACAAAACCACCACCAACAACAACAATCACACCAACGACGACGGACGAACGGAGACTCTGGCCCCGCAACGGGGCCGCACACTCAACGGTCACACCCTGGAGGACCATCGGTCATTCCGGCCCCGTGGGTTCTGTGTTGGCGCTCGCTGTGTGACGGCGACTTAACCGGCCCTGCGGGCTGCGGCGGCGACGCGCCCCAGTAGACAAACGTACACTCGGGCACCGTGTCCCATTTCATCCGACCTGTGGCCTCCGCAGAAGCCGTTCCCCGTGCGCTGCTCGGGAAACCTCAAGAATCCTGAGGATCCTTCGGGACCCTCAGAGATCCTCAGGAGTCCCTGGAGTCCTGAGGAATCCTCTAGGCCCCTCACGAGTCCTGACGAATCCTCTGGGATTCTCAGGGATACTCAAAAGTCCTGAGAAGTCCTGAAGAATCCACGGGGTTCCTCAGGAGTCCTGCGAAATCCTTAGGAACCCTCTGGGCTCGTCAAGAGTCCTGAGGGATTCTCAAGGATCCTCAGAAGTCGTAATGCGTGATTGGAAATGTGCCACGTGTTTTCTGATCCTGCCCCCCTCTCCTGCTACTCTCTTCATTTGTGTTGTTGTGTCTCTCTTCTTGTTTGTCTCTCTCTCTCTCTCTTGTGTTCCATCCTCCTCCCTCGCCCTTGTTCCTTTCTTCCATTCGTCCTCTCTTCCCCCGCATAGGGAACTGCATGAAATACGCGTTGTAGGACAGAAAGACATACCCCCAAGGGGTACGATCGAAGACGCCGAGGGCGGGTATCGAGGTTTGGGATATGCGTGTTGAGTGGCACGCGAGCAGATAACAGCGAATAGTCTTGAAGTTATTGTTGTTGTTGTTGCTGTTGTTGGTGTTCTTGTTTTTGTTGGTGTTTGTGTTGGTGTTGTTGTTGTTGTTGCTGCTGTTGTTGTTGGATTCCAATGCTTACATAATAATCATTGTTGACCTCGCGCCCTCTGGTGACCATCGCATGTTTCAAATAAAGTGCTGCTCCTGGGGCTCACACCCTGGTCTCTACAAGGGACAGTGGGGGTCATCAAACTGTGCACCTGGCCCCTGATTTACAATAACAGCGGCTCCCGCCTGATAACTACGTCCTCGCAATGAATTCACGCATCGCGTTCTCGCGCGGGACCTCACAATGTACGCAGGAATCGCGCTCTCGCATGGGACGTCCTCGCCGTTGATTCAGGCGCCGCGCCCTCGACACTCAAGCATCTCGCTCGTGCTGTGGATTTCCTCATAATTTATTTGGGCATCGCGCTGTCGCTCGAGAATTCCTCGCGTGTCATGCAAGACGCACGCTTCGACAACCCGCGTGCTCGACTTGGCCGCCTGGGCCCGCCTTCCCAACCCGCTCGTTGAGGTCTACCTGGCCGATCTGCTCGTCTGGTTCTGCCACATGTTTTCTGATCCTAGCCCCCCTCCTGCTATTCTCTCGTGCTCCATCCTCCTGCCTCTCATGTCCTTCCTTCCATCCGTCCTCTCTTCGCCTGCCGCAGGGGCTGCAAGACATACACGCGGCAGGTAAGAAAGATATGATCCTAAGCTGGTACGATCCAAGACGAAAATGGCGGGCATCGAGAATTGGGGATATGCGTGCTGAGTGGCACGCGAGCCGGAACCAACGAACAATCTTAACATGGGTGTTGGTGTTGTAGTTGATGGTGTTGATGGTACTGTTGCTGTTGTTGTGATTTCTGTTGTTGTGGAATTTGGATTTCAAAAAGAATTGTTGATCCTCCTGCCAGGTAGCTGTTGTATGTTTGAATTGAAGTGTTTCTCCTCTCGGGGCTCGTACTCAGTTTTTTTGTCACGGGAAGGCGGGCTGTCACCAAATTGCGCTCCTGGCCTCTGGTTCACAACAACAACAACAACGACTCCCGCCCGATACTTCCTCACAATGTTTTCCAACATCGCACTCTCGCGCGGGATGTGTTCACAATTCACAAAAATCGCGGTGTCGCGTGGGACTTCCTCGCAAGTTATTCAGACGCCACGCCCTCGCTATCGCTCGAGACTTCCTCGCCTTCCTCGAGGGCGAACAAAATAAAAATGATTGTTGGTGGTGGCTTGTTGTTGTGAGAAATCTCACTTCTTCAAACACAAATATGTTTGACCCCCTCCGGTAACCACCATATTTGTTCAATTGAAGTGGTGTTCTCTTCCCGGTGCTTGCACTTTGGTTTTTCCCCCACATCCAAAGTGGGGTTCTTGTTTTCTCTGCACACCCCCCGCGCAGGATCCCACACCCTCTCTCTCTCTCTCTTCCTCTTTCTCGCCATCATCATCATCAGTCATCATCATCATGACCCACGCGTCTCCTCCTCAGCACCATCACACTTCCCCATACACCACTCGATCGCTCACTCACTCACTCACTCACTCACTCATCATGATCATCACATGAGGATATCATCCGTTGGCGTCACACATCACTCAGTCAGTCCGTCACTCACTCGAGTATCAAGCGGGAGCGTCGTCTGTGAGTGAATTGCGAGGAAGTCTCAGGCGGGAGCCTCTCCCTATGGGGCCCGCAGATCATCTTACTAATCCGAGGCGGGTCATCGGGATCCTGTAACTGTCGTCACTTTTGGGCTCCTGGGGCGTGAATTTGGAGGAAGTATCAGGCGGGAGCGTCGTCTGTGAGTGAATTGCGAGGAAGTCTCAGGCGGGAGCCTCTCCCTATGGGGCCCGCAGATCATCTTACTAATCCGAGGCGGGTCATCGGGATCCTGTAACTGTCGTCACTTTTGGGCTCCTGGGGCGTGAATCTGGAGGAAGTATCTAGCGGGAGCCTCGTCTGTGAGTGAATTGCGAGGAAGTCTCAGGCGGGAGCTTCTCCCTATGGGGCCCGCAGATCATCTTACTAATCCGAGGCGGGTCATCGGGATCCTGTAACTGTCGTGACTTTTGGGCTCCCGGGGCGTGAATTTGGAGGAAGTA
Organism: Prorocentrum cordatum; assembly: GCA_963575745.1. Taxonomy (NCBI): domain Eukaryota; class Dinophyceae; order Prorocentrales; family Prorocentraceae; genus Prorocentrum; species Prorocentrum cordatum. The sequence goes on from CAUYUJ010015211.1 coordinate 114,604, forward strand.
TCAGGCGGGAGCGTCGTCTGTGAGTGAATTGCGAGGAAGTCTCAGGCGGGAGCCTCTCCCTATGGGGCCCGCAGATCATCTTACTAATCCGAGGCGGGTCATTGGGATCCTGTAACTGTCGTCACTTTTGGGCTCCTGGGGCGTGAATTTGGAGGAAGTATCAGGCGGGAGCGTTGTCTGTGAGTGAATTGCGAAGAAGTCTCAGGCGGGAGCCTCTCTCTATGGGGCCCGCAGATCATCTTACCAATCCGGGGCGGGTCATCGGGATCCTGTAACTGTCGTCACTTTTGGGCTCCTGGGGCGTGAATTTGGAGGAAGTATCAGGCGGGAGCCTCGTCTGTGAGTGAATTGCGAGGAAGTCTCAGGCGGGGGTCTCCTCCCTATGGGGCCCCCAGATCATGTTACTAATCCGAGGCGGGCCATCGGAATCTTGTAACTGTCGTCACTTTTGGGCTCCGAGGCCTGAATATGGGAGAAGGATCAGGCGGGAGCCTCGTCTGTGAGTGACTTGCGAGGAAGTCTCAGGCGGAAGCCCCCTCCCTATGGGGCCCGCAGATCATCTTACTAATCCGAGCGGGTCACCGGAAACCTGTAACTGTCGTCGCTTTTGGGCTCCTGAGGCCTGAATATGGGAGAAGTATCAGGCGGGCGCTCCATCCCTGTGGGGCACGCAGTTCATGTTCGAACCCGAGCGGGTCATCCGAGCGAGCTTTTTGGGCTCCTCAGTTCCTGCGGCCTGAACAAGGGGGAAGTATCAAGCGGGAACTTTGTCTGTGGGCGGTGCGGGTAGTCCCGTCTGAGGACCGTCTCTTGTCGTCACTTGGAGGATCGAAGGGGAACTCGCTCCTGCGGCCTGAATATTCTCTTTCGACTTGCCCACGTCCAATTGCTGGCCAACCTTGTCGTCGTCGGCGGGAGAGGGAACTTGAAAAGGTTCACTCTCCCGCGTTCGTTTGGGCTGGGGAGGGAACTTGAAAAGGTTCACTCTCTAGCTGCGGGAGAGGGAACTTGAAAAGGTTCACTTTCCCGTTCGTGGCAGGATTGGGCTGGAGAGGGAACTTGAAAAGGTTCGACGTCTCTAGCTGCGGGAGAGGGAACTTGCAAAGGTTCCCTGTCCCCCCTTGTCGTCGGAGTGAAGGGGGAACTTGAAAAGGTTCACCCTTCATTCGCGGGAAAGGGAACTTGAAAAGGTTCACTTTCCCTTGGAGAGGGAACTTGCAAAGGTTCACTCTCCAGCAGCGGGAAAGGGAACTTGCAAAGGTTCACTTCCCCGCGCGTTCCAACTGGAGAGGGAACTTGAAAAGGTTCCCTCTCCAGCAGCGGGAAAGGGAACTTGCAAAGGTTCACTTTCCCGCGCGTTCCAACTGGAGAGGGAACTTGAAAAGGTCCCCTCTCCAGTTTTTTTCTGACCCCCCCTTTTCCTAACACCGATGTTTCAATGGACTAAGGGGTCACTAACGCAATTTTTTTCTCGGGCGTCGGGGGAGGAATCGCGTTGGCCGGAAACGGAGCTGAGCCTGGCGCGGGCGCTCGATGGAAAACCCTCACGAAACGCTTTGAAATCGATGATTGCGGATGACGAGCAGCACATTTTGCAATTTCCCCATAGGGGGATGGAACGCAATGTACGTTTTTCTTTGGCATGCGTCGCGAAAACGGCCCCTCGAGAACGAGCAGGAGTTCACGTGGCAGAGCTCGGGGGCGCACACTGTGCGCCGCTCGGGATTCACGCTGACGCACGCGTCCTACCTGACCTCCACGCTGTCGCAGGGCCAGACGCTGCGCAAGGGCGTCACCATCGACTGCGCCAGGGATGAGGACGCTGGCCGCACGGGCATGTCGGACGATATGTGGTGGCTGCACCTCTACGTCATGTTCTCCCGCGCCACGTGCATGCGGAACATGCTGATCCTGCGGCCGCCCGCGCGAGAGTTCCTGGAGCGCGGGCCGCCGGCGTCACTGCGGAAGGCGCTCCAGGAGTTCGACGAGAGAGCGGTGGACTCCAGGGCTGAAGCGGAGCAGCTCGCGGCAGAGCTGGGCTTCGTGCTGCCGCCCGCCTGAGCGCCGCGGCGCGCGCGAGGAGGCCCGCGGGGTTGTCCCAACGGCCTGGCCCGCGGGGTTGTCCCGACGGCCTGCCCTCGCGCTCCGGCGGCCCGCGGGAGTGCCCCGCAGGCATGGCTGGCCCGAAGGGTTGACCCGACGGCTTCGCGATCTGGCCGTCGGCAAACGCGCGCGTTCTGACCGAGGCGGCGACGGCGCCGAGGAAAATCGACTTGCTTCCCCCGACCGGGGGGAAAGGGACGTGCACGTGGAAAAGAGGCAGGAGGAGGATGAGGACGGAAGGGGTATGGGGAGGGCGATGATGAGGAGGAGGTGGAGAAGGAGGAGGAGGAGGAGGAGGAGAAGGAGGGGGGGGGAAATAGAAGAAGAGGAAAAGATGGCAGAGGAGAGGGCGATACGAGGGTGTTTGCCATGGCCGGGAGGAAAGGGATAAGGGAAAGCTAAACATATTATCATGTGGGGTCCTTCCGTCGGAGTAATCAAAAGAGAAGCGGGGGTCACCAAACTGGGCTCTTCGCCCCCCGATTTGCAACAACAACAACAACGGCCCCCGCCTTATACTTCCTCGAATAATTTTCAAACCACGCTCTCGCGCAGGACTTCCTCAGACTGTATGCAGGAATCGCGCTCTCGCATGATCACCCTGCAATTCATTCAAACGCCGCGCCCTCGATGCTGCGGAATCACGCTTTGCTTTTCACGCGATTCATCTGGGAATCGCACTATCACTATCGCTCGAGAATTCCTCGCAAATCATGCAGAATTCATGCTTCAGCAACACGCCTGCGGTATTGTGGGGTCGACCCGCCCGATCAACCCGTCTGGTTCTGCCACGTGTTTTTTGTTCCTGGCCCACGCGTCCTGCTAATCTCTCTCGTGCTCCATCCTCCTCCCTCCTCCATCCGTCGTCTCTTCCCCTGCCTCAGGGGCTGCACGAAGTGCACGCGGCAGGTAAGGAAGATACGCCCCTAAGGGTGGCACGATCGAAGACGAAGAAGGCGGGCATCGAAGGCTTGGGACAGACGTGTTGAGCGGCCCGCGATCAGGTAAGAGCGAACAATGTTAACATACTTGTTATTGTTGTTGCTGCTGTTTCTTGTTGACCTCTCACTGCTGAAGAATAATTACTGTTGATCCCCCTTCCTGGTCACATTGTATTTTTGCAATTGAAATGCCCGTCCCAGGGCTCGCACCCGGCTTTGCTATTAGGACGTTTGCTGGGTCTCAGAATGGGGCCCCTGGCCCCCGAGTTACAACAGCCACGATTCCCGCCTGATACTTCCTCACAATGCATTACACATTCGCGCTCTTGCGCGGGACGTCCTCGCAATGTATGCAACGACTGCGCTCTCGCGTGGGACCTCCTTGCAAATTACTCAGACGCCGCGCCCTCGACACTCAATGGCCCCTCTCACGATTTACTTGGGAACCGCGCTGTCGCTCGAAACTCGCGATTCATGCAGGACGCACGCTTCAGCAACCCGCCTGGACCCGCCTGGGCCCGCCCGCCTGCCCGACCCGCGTGTTAGAGTCTACCCGCACGATCTGCCCGTCTGGATATGCCGTGCTTTCTGCTGCGAGCCCCCTCTCCTGCTACTCCCTCTCTCTCTCTCTCGTGCTCCACCCTCCTCCCTTCCCCGTTGCCGGTTTCTTCCATCGGTCCTCTCTTCCCCTGCCGTAGGGGCAGCATTAAATACACATTGCAGGTAAGAAAGATATACCCCCAAGGGGCTCCGATCGAAGACGAAGAGGGCGGGGGTCGAAGATTTGAGATATACGTGTTGAACTGCAAGCGAACAGATAAGAGCGAACCGTCTTAAACTGATTGTGGTTGTTGTTATTGCTGCTGCCACTAGTGTTGTTGTTGTCAGTGTTGTTGTTGTCGTTGTTGCCTGATCTTGTTCTTAAGGACAAATATTGTGGATTCCTACTTTTGAACTGAAGTGTTTCTCCTGGGGGCCGCAGCCTGTTTCTTACAGAGGAGAACGAGGTATCACCAACCTTGGTCGTTCCGCTTTACAATAACAGCGGCTCCCACCCGATACTTCCTCACAATCTATTCCCAAGTGGATCGTTCGCGCAGGACTTCCTAACATGTAATGCAGGAATCGCGCTATCGCGTGGGACCTCCTCTCACTTGATTCAGACGCCGCGCCCTCGACACTCAGCAATCACGCTCTCGCTGCGGATTTCCTCACGATTTATTTGGGAACCGCGCTATCGCTCGAGACCTCCCTCCTCGCGATTCCTGCAGGGCGCCCGCTTCAGCAACCCGCCTGCTCGACCTGGCCCTCTGCGCCCGCCTTCCCGACCCGCCCGTTCGGGTCTACCCGCCCGAACAGTCGTTTAAAACATGATGTTGTTGCCGCATTACCACTTTTACAAACTATGTTGTGTCGATCCCCCCTTGCCAGATAACCGTTGCATTTTTCAATTGCAATGCTTCTTCTGGGGCTAGCGCCGTGGTTTTTGTATTTTTAAAAAGACAAAAACAAGGGAGCACGAGGTGTCATCAAACAGTGTTGTTGGCCCCCGGCTAACAACAACAGCAACAACAGCAGCAACACCAACAATCATGTTACGACTGTTCGCTCTTACCCGCCCGCCTGCAACTCAACACGTGTATCCCGAACCCTCGATACCCGCCCTCTTCGGCTTCGATCGCACCCCCTTGGTGCTACATCTGTCTTACCTGCAACGTGGATTCCACGCAGCCTCTACGGCAGGGTGAGAGAGGACGGATGGAAGAAATGGTCAAGGAGGAAGGTCCAGCTTGAGAGCGCGATTTGGGAATACATTGTAAGTATCAGGCGGGGGCCGTTGTTGTTGTAAACTGGGGGCTGGGGCGCAGTTTGAGGGGGAAGACTTTCCCCGATACAAAAAAACAAGGTGCGAACCTCAGGAGGGGCACTTGACTTGAAACAATACAAATGTTACCTGGGGGCATCAACAATAATCAATATTTCAGAAGTGAGGATTCAACAACAACAACAGCAAAACCAACAACACAAACAACAACACTAAGTTTAAGACCGTTCGCCCTTACATGCGTGCGTGTCTCTCAACATGCATGTCCCAAAACCCTCGCTACCCGCCCTGGTCATATTCGACTGTACCCCTTTAAGGGTATACCTTCTTTGCCTGACATGTGTCATTGGCGCAACCCCTGAAACAGGAAGACGAGCCAGAAAGGAAAGCCAGCGGGGGGCTCATGAAACAACGGAGTCAAGAAGGGCAGCGAGGGGGCCACGATGGGCTGCAACGGGTCCACGAAGGGCAGCGAGGGGGCCACGAAGCGCTGCAACGGGACCACGAGGTGCAGCGAGAAGGTCACGAAGCGCCGCAACCAGGCCACGAAAGGGCAGCGAGGGGGCCATGAAGGGCTGCATCGGGGCCACGAAAGGGCAGCGGGGGGGCCACGAAGGGCTGCAACGAGGCCACGAAGTGCAGCGAGTGGGCCACGAAAGGCTGCGCAACAAGAACTATTATTCAATAGTGAGAGTTCAACAACGGCTCCCGCATGATACGTCCTCACGCTATATTCCCACATCGCGCTCTGGCAAGGGACTTCCTCACAATGTATACAGAAATTGTGCTCTTGCGTGGGGCTTCTTCGTCATTTATTCAGACGCCGCGCCCTCGACGTTCATGAATCGCGTTATCGCTCGAGACTTTCTCGCGATTCATGCAAGACGCACGCTTCGGCAACCCGGTTGCCCCTTGTCCTTTCCTTCCATCCGTCGTTTCTTCCCCTGCCTGAGGGGCTGTACGAAATACATGTTGCAGGTAAGAAAGGTACACCCATAATCGGGGCACGATCGAAGACGAAGAGGGCGGGTATCGAGGGTTTGGGATACACGTATAGAGTGGCACGCGGGCAGATAACAACGACCAGCCTTAACGATTCTCATTGTTGGTGTTGTTGGTGGGCGAATCCTCACCCCTACAGAATGATTATTCTTGATCCCCCCCTCCGGGGCACACTGTGCTTTTCAATTGAAATGCCTTCCCCTGGGCTCGTACCCTCTATTTTTATCAAGGGAAATCATGGGTCTCTGGATTGGGTTGTTGGCCCCCGGTTTGCACAAACAGCGGCTCCCGCCTGATGTTTCCCCACAGTATATTCCCAAATCGAGCTCTCGCAAAGGTTTTTTTCACGATGTGTGTAGGAACCGCGCTCTCGCGTTCAGACGCCACGCCCTCGACACGCAGGAATCACGCTCTCGCTTTGGCCTCTCGCACGATGTATTTTGGACTCGCGCTGTCGCTCAAGACTTCCTCGCGGTTCATGCAGGACGCACGCTTCAGCAACCCGCCTGCTCGACCTGGCCGCCTGTGCCCGCCTTCTCGACCCGCCCGCGAGTGTCGACCCGCACGATCTGCCCGTCTGGTTATGCCACGTGCTTTCTGCTCCTAGTCCCCCTCCTGCTACTCTCTCTCGTGATCCATCCGCCTCCTTCCCCCTTGTCCCTTCTTTCCATCCGTCCTCTCTTCCCCTGCCTCCGGGGCTGCGCGAAATACACGTTGCAGGTAATACATATATATATATATATATATATATATGTGTGTGTGTCAGAAAGAGAGAGAGAGAGAGAGAGAGAGAGAGAGAGAGAGAAGAGAGAGAGAGAAAAAGAGAGAGAAAAAAAGAGAGAGAGAGAGAGAACGTGATCCACCACCGCTTTACTGGGGAAATCCCCCCCCCCCCCCCCTCTTCCTCCGGAACCTGCCCCGCCCCCCCCCCTCCCAAAATCCCCCCCCCCCCTGCTGGCCCCCCCCCCCTCCCCTCCCTCGGCAACCCCGCCCCCCCCTTCCCTTCGAAAGCCAGGGGGGGTCACTACCGGTTCGAACTCCCTCTCCCCCCCCCCTCGAAAACCGGAGGGGGGTCACTACCGGTTCGCCTCCCCCCCCCATCACCGCCAGCAAACGACTCCCGATTCCTACCACCGTCCGCACCACATCTCCCACTGTTGTTCCCAGCACCACTGTCCTGACCACCACTGTCCCCACTGGTTCCACCACCGTCCCTACTGTCCCCATTAGTGCCCCACCACTGTCGCACTGTCCCCACTGTTCCCACCACTGTACCCACCACGGTTCCACTCTCCCCTTTCTCTACGGCCCCAACCACTGCCCGACTATCCCCATTGTTCCCGTTGTCCCACTGACTCCTCCGCTGTCCCACTGAGCTGTCCCACTGTTCCCACCACTGTCCCCACTGTCCCCACCACTGTCCCCACTGTACCTCTGTCCCATTGTCCCACCGCCGTCCTCGCCACCGCCTTCACCACTGTCCCCACCACCACTGTGCCCTCCACTGTCCCACTGTTTCCACCACATTCCCACTGTCCCCACACCACTGTCCCCACCACCACCGTCCCCACCACTGTCCCACTGTCCCCACTGTTCCCACCATTGTCCTCACCACTGTCCCCACCAACACCGTCCCCACCACTTCGAAAACCGAAGGGGGGGGTTCGAACCGGTAGTGACCCCCCCCCCCTTTTCATGATGGACTTGGGGGGGGGAGAGGTTCGAACCGGCAGTGACCCCCCCGGTTTTCTGGAGGGGGGGGGTTCGAGCCGGTAGTGACCCCCCCCGTTTTCCGCCAGCAGCGGTAGAACACGCTCCTCCACACACACACATATATATATATATATATATATATAGATATATAGCTACTTCCACTCCCCAGATGCCAGGACGATGTATTTACTATGGGGACGAGCGCGGGAGGGCGAGGCCACGGCAAACCGGAGGCTATACATGAGACAGCTGATCCCGGCGATAGCCGCACACCCTCGAAGACACTGATGAGAGCCACCTGAAATCCGTGCAAACGAGAGAGAGCAAGGGAGGAGCGGGAGGGGAGGCTAGAGCGAGATGGCAACGGATGACCACCAAGTGCGGCAACTTCGCCGTGGTACGCAGCATACACTCGTTAAAAGGATCAGCTACTTCCACTCCCCAGATGCCAGGACGATGCATTTACTATGGGGACGAGCGCGGGAGGGCGAGGCCACGGCAAACCGGAGGCTATACATGAGACAGCTGATCCCGGCGATAGCCGCACACCCTCGAAGACACTGATGAGAGCCACCCGAATCCCGCAGAGCAGTCCTGGCCACACCCGTGGCCGAAAACGAACTACGCACGTGAAATAACCTAAACTACCGAAAAGAGACTACGTGATTTTGAAGGCAGCATCCATCATCCATTTCTCTCTGAGAGCGTTGGCTGAGTGCGTCATGGCAAGGGCGGCCGAGCGGGCGAACTGAGGCGAGTAAGCCGCGGCCAGCTCGGTGCGGCGGGCAGGCGCACCTTTGTCTCGGCCTTGGAGGATGAGGTGGGGCAGGCCAGTCGACGAGCAAATGCCTCCCTTGCCAGAGCACGATTTACATAAGCTGGGGAAGACGCCTGCATTCCAGCAGGCCGCTGTAGTCGGCTTCTTAAAAGGTGTGCCAAATCGGCACATGTCCATCTTGTGAATGGCGCACGATGAGTCTGAAAGAAGCTTGACCATCTCGGGGGCGTGCCAGAGCAGCGACCCGCGAGGGTTCTCCAAAAAGACAGGGCAGCCAATCTGGATGCAGAGCCGGATGAGCCGGCAAGAAAAGTGGAACGAGCGATTGCCTACGCGGAGGCGGTCCAGCCGAGGTCCTGACAGACCTGGTTTCCCCATGGGGAAACGACTGGAGCGCAGAGGGTCTCTGAGAGCCTGCGACCAGGACGTACAGGGAGTGCCCAGCCACAGACCTACAATGGCTTTGCTCAGAAGCCACCCGCGCACAACCGACTCGAACGTGGTGTGGAGGTGATCCTCGCAGGCCCCGTGAACGAGGTCCAGGTCCAGGCAGCCGTAGCCAAGGTCGCGGATGCGCTGGGAGATGCGACCCTGCCCTGCGAACAGCTCCAGAAACAGGCAGCTCCTCCACTTGCTGGCGCCAGCGCGGCCTTGGCGGCATCGCCGCTGCAGGTGAAGCCGCACGGCCTGAGGCGACGCCGTCAGCGCCGGCGGCGCCGCGTGGCGGCGGGGGCCCCGGGCCCTCCCCGCAGGCGGGGGCCAACGCTGGCAGGCAGCTCGGCCCACGCCAGCGGCAGCAAGGGGCCGCCCCGCAGCACGTCCAGGAAGTTGCGCTCCACGATCTCGCCGAACAGCAGCACGTCGGGGTCCACCTTGGCGGCCTCCCGGAGGAGGCGAGTCTCCTTGCCGTAGCGGCGGAGCGAGGCCACTGTGGCCCAGCGACCCCGCCGCATGACCTGCTCCGGCGTCCTGGCGCCAGACAGCAGGTCCTCGCTGGCGCCCCCGTGACGGAGGGAGTACAGATGCGGCTGCAAGTGCATCAGGCCCAGGGCGTGGCACGCATCCTCGAAGAGCCGAGCAATCGACGTAGGCAGGAAGTCCCACAGGGGGCCGTCGCCCGCGACAGTCCTCAGCGCCTCCAGGGCTGGCTCGAGCCACGGCGCCTGGTCCAGCAGCACGCTCTCGTCCCAGAGGTTGGTCTTCCCGGGCAGCTGCAAGTCGGAGTCGTGCAGCAGCAGCCCCCACGGAGTGGGGGCCTGTCCCAGGTGGGCCACCGGCGGCACGAGGTGGCGCCCGGCCAGGCGGAAGGCCTCCTGCGGGCGGAGATACGCCGCGAACGACAGCATCACGAAGAGCCCCATGCGCGGGTGGCCCCAGGCAGCCAGCGTCCCGGCGATGGCGAACGCGGCCCGGCGAGGCAGCGGCAGGCGCATCCTGGTCGGGACGCGCCGGCGCCAGCCCGCCAGACAACGCGTCGCCCTTGGCAAGGCCTGCGCCGTCCTCTTGTACAGCGCAGGCGTGTAGTGCGCCAGCGACGCCAGCAGCACGGAGCCCTCGTTCGGGGCGCGGCCCTCGAAGTACATCGAATTCAGGTACGTGACCAGGGCGACGTCCATCTCGGCCTCGCTCGTCCAGTCGATGGCCATGACCAGGCAGAACTGCAGGAAGGCCCGGAGGTACACCTGGTACAGGCGCTCCGTGCCCGGCCTGACAGCCGTGCGCTCCAGCACCGAGAGGCCGCCCGAGGGCCCCCGCTCGGACGCCACCTGGCGAGCCGCCGCAGCTCTGCGGTGGCGATCCGCCTGGCGGCGAGAGGCCGAGGCACCCGCCATCGAGCCTGGCTCCTGCAGGTGTCGGCCCGTCAGCCACGGAGGGCCCCGCGCGAGCAGCCAGGCTGGGCGGCAGCAGCGCGTCGGTAAGGCCCTGTGAACCAGCCTATACGCCCACGAGAGAGAGCATCGGCAGGGTTGAACTCGCTACACGTCCAGCGTATGTGAATAGCACAATTTGAACACAGCGCCAAGCAACACAGTTTACGAAGAGAACGACGAAGATGAATGGAAGCGGCCCTTCCCTTACAACAACCCAGGGCCAACGGCATGTTGTCGACGAACAGAAGTATGTGCTTCCCGAAAGCGGCCCTGGACCTCATGATGTGCTTGATGCCCAAGACACACGCGTCCCCCTCCAGAGCTAGAATGTTGTCGGGCACGACGACCCTTGATGCGATAACAGGAGCCCAGCGAGCCCCGTCGAAGAACTCCTTGGGCACCTCCATGAACTCCCTCGGGTGCACCCGGATGAAGGATTCCAGTCCCAAGACGTCCAGGCCTTGCAGTCCGGCAGGCAGCGAAGCTGTGGCGGATGCGGAGGATGGTAGAGGCTGAGGGCGGAGGGCTCTCTCGCGGGCCTTCTCGGCACCGTGCACTTGGCAACGCCGCCTCTCGCACTGGCGGCCGTGCTGCGCCGCAGCGTCAGGCCGCACCGGCCGCACGGCGACGCCGACTCCGAACTCGGAGGCGTCGCTCACTCCGACCACGTCGTGCCACGGGCTGCTCAAGTCCTTCTGAAGGAGCGGGAGCAGCGAGCGGACGAGCCACAGCTCCTGGCGCACGGAGGGCCACAGCCGCGAGGTCGTCGGCAGGCCGGCCGCCATATACGGGTACACGGAGCTCAGCACGCACAGCAGCTCACGGCGGATCAAGCAGGCCCATGTGATGTGGCCCACCAGCACCTCAAGCATCTTGCTGGAGCAGCAGCCCCGGCGTAGCACGGTATCCAGCGCCGCACGGAGCCGCCACAGGTTGCGGCGCTTGATGGACAGCCAGCGGCCCTGCCTGAGCTCCAGGCCCACCAGCGCGGCGTCGGGGGAGGCATCCGTCTCCTCGTGGACGGTCAAGCCCCACCCGCGCAAGACGGCGGACACGTCGTCCCGGCGCTGCGTGACCAGCGAGGCGTCGTGGCCGAAGACGTAGAAGTTGTCCACGTAGCCCGCCGCCGCCGTGTCTGAGCGGTCGGGCAGGGCCGCGCTGGCACGACCGTCCTCCACAATCTGCGAGTCCGCGAAGCCCGCCAGAGAGATGGCGCGCATGGTCACGGCCTGGCAGAAGTGCATCGCCCACGACCACCCCATGGGCAGGATGGTAAGGCAGGGAACCAAGCTGGACCCTGCCGGAATGCTCACCCCCTCCAACTCCGTGATGCCCGCGAGGGACGAGGAGAGCGGGGGCAGCGCGAAGTAGTCCTCTAAGCCCGGCATGGGCCTGAGACGGTAGAAGGCATTGTCGAGGTCGCCGGCCGCCACGCACAGGGGCACGCCGCCCGACTCCACTGAAGACACCGCGGCCGCCGTGGGCAGCCGCGTCGCGGGCGCCGGGTGGAAGTAGGCGTTGGCATACCTCGTGTCGAACACTACGCGAAGCTTGCCGGACTTCTTCCTCACAGAAAATACACCAATCATGTGCTTGGCAGTGGGGGCCACCTTGAAGCGCAACATTCCACATTGATGAAGCCGCCGAACAAAATCACCATACAAAACTGGATCTCGCGCCAACCGAGGGTCAACGAAAGGTCCTCGAGGGCAAGCTTGTCGGGCCCCGAGCAGCGCCTCGTCGGGCGTCTTGAGCAAGTTATGTCGCCAATCCCGTGCCCAATCAGCATCATCCTGAGTGAGGCAGCCCACAAGATCGACGGGGCTGGAACCCACCTCAGGCCAGGAGACCAGCTCCTTAGAGTACGGGACCCGTGCGCCACCATCCTCAGAGTAGACGGTGGAGCCACTGAGAAGCTCGCGGAGGGCTTCTTCACAAAAACCTGGCTCGCTCGGCATCGCGCCCATCCCCAGGTAGCAGTCCCCCAGAAAGTTCAGGCTCGTCTGCTGCCCCAGGTTCGCGGGCGCCGAAGGAGGTGAACCAGCGTGGCCATACAGGCAGTTCAGCGCGTCAATGCCATGGTCGGCCCACTGCAGCAGCACGTCGGAGCGACGGAGCCGCCGGCGCACGGCCCTGCAGGGGCGGCGGCCGGGCACGCGCTCAGTCCGTCGAGCCACGTGAGGAAGCGGAAAAAGATCCCGATAGCGTAGATCATCGGTGGCGGCACTGGGGCCGCGAAAAAGGGCCTGGTGCTCGAGCTTCGGGGCGGCGGGGGGCCCCAAGTCCCGCCGCCCGCTCAACGTCACCCCTTGCCTTCCTCCTTGTCCTTGTCCTTGCCGCCCTTCTTGTCCTTGTTGTTGGGCGCCCTGGCGCTCTGGCGCTCCTCACGAGCCTTGCGCCTCTCCTTGGCCACGGCATACTCCTTCGAAAGCTCACCGCTGACATAGGCCAGCAGCTGTGGGTGGACACACACGTTGCCCCGGTTGGCCGAGGTGCCGTAGAACAGGTGCGAGTCGAGGGACTCGTCGGCATTGGTAATGAACCGGTCCCGCCACCTCTCCTCCTGCACCTGGATGCTCCTGCAGACCATCTCCGCCGCAGCCACGTCCGGCACATTGAGCAGGTCGTAGCACACCACCTGCTCTAGGTAGAAACAGAAGCGCTCGTGCTCGGCGACCCCCGCGTCAGTCAACGCCAGGCGCCCCTCCGAACGCCACTTGCTGTGGCGACCCAGCGGGGACATGCCGTTGTCCTTCATGAACAGGCACACCCACAGCGTCGTCCGCGGCCCCGAGATCGGCCAGTCCGGCCAGTCATGCTCCACGAGCCGCAGCACCGCCTCGGAGAAGCCGAGCTTCCTCTGGCCGAGGGCGTTGTACGCCACAGGCAGCACACGGGCGTCCGTCTGAGCGCCAGGCGGAGCAGCGTGGGCCGCAACACCTGGAAGCGCCGGCGCGGGCGCCGGTGAGGGCGCCGGGGCCGGGGCCGCCGCGCCGCCAGGCAAGGGGGGCACGAGTGCTCCGGACGCCCCCGCGGGGCCCCCCAGTGCAGCCACCAGCCCGGCGACGCCCGCAGCGGGGGCGGCGGCCGGGGCTGCAGCGGCAGGCAGCAGCGCACCCGCTGCCGCCACCGCCGGCGCTGCCAGCGGTCGCCCACCTGCATTGGCCACGATGGGCCCAGGCGGGGCAGCAAGACCGAGACGGCCGGCGGCCGCGGCTGCGGCGGTGAGCAGCGTGGCCGGCGTCGGCAGGCTGCGGAACCTGTAGTAGCGGGCGCCAGGCGCCCAGGCCATCGTGCCTCCCGCCGCGCCGCCAGGGAAGACGTCCCACCGCAGCACATCCGGCGAGCCCACGTACAGCTCCTCGTACTCGTCCGCGTCGGGCGTGATGATGCACGCCGCGCCAGGCAGCCCCGGCGGCACCAGCACCACCACGCGCTCGTGGATCAGGGCCCCGCCCGCCACGTGGTACTGCACCCCGATGAAGTCGCTGGGCTGGACCCCCGCCGCGGCAACTCACGGATGCACCGGCGGCGCCGGCGCCGCCATCACTGCTGCAGCGCCTTGGCGCGCGCCACGCGCGCCTGAGCTCGGGCCTCCTCCTCGAAGTCAGGCTCCCTGCCACCGCCGACCTGCGGACGACGGGCCGCCACGAAGCGGCCGCCAGCGCGCCAGAAGGCCAGCGCGGCGGTGGAGGCCCCGACCAGCCCGCTGGCGGCGCAGGCCAGCGCCACGGCCCAGAGGCTGGGCCCGTGACTGCTCGAGCCCTGAAGGCCTGAGCAGTCGCACCGCAGCTCCGGGCAGTGGAACTGCGGCGCGCACGAGCACGCAGGGCACTGCGCGTGCCCCTGGTTGGCCGCGTACAGCGCCACGCCGGTGCTCAGCCCGCGACCCAGCTCCGGCAGCAGCAGATCGGCCGCCGCGCGAGCGGCTGAAAGCATACGGGCGGAGTTCGCTCGAGGCTAGAGCGAGATGGCAACGGATGACCATCAAGTGCGGCAACTTCGCCGTGGTACGCAGCATACACTTGTTAAAAGGATCATATATAGATACATATATATAGCATATGCTTATATCCCCAAGGTGATACGATCGAAGACGAGAGGGACGGGTATCGAGGGTTTGGGATATGCGAGCAGATAGAAGCGAACCATGGTAACATTATTGTTGCTGTTGTTGTAAGCAGGGGGCCAGAGGCACAGTTTGGTGACCTCAAACCAGGGTGCGAGCCTTGGGAAAAAAACACCTTAGTTTAATAAATCCAACGGTTACTGGTTAGGGGGGATACGCAATACTTATTCTCGAGACACGAGAATTCACCACCACCACCACCAACAACAGCGACACCACCCACAGCATCCACAACAAATGAAGCAGCAAGCACAACAATACTGTTAAGACTGCTTGCTCATATCTGCTCGCGTGCCAGTCAGCACGTATGTCCCGAACCCTCGGTACCCGCCCTCTTCGTCTGCGATCGTACCCCCTTGGAGGTATATCTTCCTTACCTGCCACGTGCATTGAGCGGAAGAGAGGACGGATGGAAGGGGGAAGGAGAAGGATGGTGCACGAGGAAAAATCAACAGGAGGGGGGCTAAAGGCAGAAAACACATGGTATAACCATACGGGCAGATCGGGCGGGCAGACCCCAGCGGGCGGGTCGGGAAGGCGGGTCCAGGCGTCCAGGGGCTGCTGAAGCGTGAGTCCTGCACGAATAGCGAGTCAAGGAATAACTCGTGAGAATAACTAAATAATACAAATTCTTCAGACATGGAAAATCATAATCCGCACTGCGGAACTCCACTTCAGCCACGCACCCAAGGACAGTGAATGACCTTTCGGCACCCTCACTTTGATGATTCTCCCCTTGGGCTCTGCTGGACCTGGCCCAATGGGCATGGAGATATGAGGGGCAGCGGAAGAGGGGGGGAATGGCTTGGGGGGGACACATCGACCTGAACTCGGCGATACATCGCCGATAGATCGGCGATTGCCCTCTGATAGAACCCGCACGTTTCTGGGCGGGGTGGGGATATCGGGCCCCTATTGGCGATTAATGGGTCGATGCATCGCCCCCTATGCCTATTCCCCCCTACCATTGCCCCTGGGGGTAGGTTCGGATCCAAGGCCCAGGACGGACTCTCCCAGAACAGGCTCTGGGGCTCGTTTGGGGCCCCTCTAGGGCCCCTTTCGTGCAACCCTCGACGCCCCCCCATCTCTCTCCGGCGCCGTCTGCGCCCTCTCTGTGCTGGTGCTCGCGGCTTCGGACTGCAGGGCGGTCGCTGCCGCGCCCACGGTCGCCTCGCGGCCGTCCCTGGGGCTCGCTCGCCATCGGCCGCCCTCGAGCACAGCAGCTCCTTCCGAGAAATAAGCAGTCGACGCTTCCCAGAGCTGCAAGTAATACTTACTCGAACAATTGGCTGTCCAAAGACCGATGATGCTGCAACGTCTTCGGGGGAATCGAATTGCAACTCCCATGCTCCCTATACCTCCGGACGATAATGACAAGGACTACAACAGAACCAGCCTCCATCCGCGAAACGAGTGCGAACTTCCCCAAATAACGTGCGCGGGCTTGCACCGAGAGCAGCACTTCGAAAACGGCCCCCTTCCATCCATGGACGTGCTGCAAACAATTCCAAGGCATGTGCGAGGGTCTGAGGCGGGATCCACATTTGAAAACATAACGGCCCTCCATCCGTGGAGGTGTTGCGAACTTTGACACGAATGCGCGCGACGCTGCGGCGAGAACCCCATGTTGCAAACGCCCCCGCCCATCCGTGAAGCGGCTGCACACTGTAAAAACGTATGTGCGCGCGCGCCAGGGCGACAACCACATTCTGAAAACGCCCCCCCATCCTCCGAAACAAATGCAACCAACAATTGTAACGAAGGCGCACGTCGAAACAGCAGAAGCTGCATTTGAACACGACTTGCGCTCTATCCAAGAAGATGCAATCCACAACGCGCGGCGCTCGCAAAAAGGCCACATTTTCAAAACACACCCCCGTCCCTCCATCCGTAAAACTACTGCGGACATTAGAATGGCGCTGAAGCGAGAACCAAATCCTGAAAACGACCCCTTCCATCCGTGACGCTGTTTCGTGTTTGAAGCCTCAGGATCATACATGGCTATGGTATTTCAATCGAAACGCCTGGTCCGCCCTACCGGCACGTAGAGGGGGTGTGACAGGGGGATGCAATTTTAAAGAAACTGCGATGGAGGAGGAGGAGGAGGAGGAGGAGCCCGAACCTCTGCTCGCGCGCACCCCGCGCAGCTCCTGATGAAGTCCGCGAACACCTGCCCCGAGCGGTCGCAGGCGTAGACCTCGCAGTCCTGAGGGAAGGCGGGAAAAAGGGGCGGGGTCTCCCCTCCTCCATTCAACCCACTCGTCTAAATCTGGAGGCCTCCCGAATGGGATCCGAATGCACCCGGTCGGAGGGTCGCGCCGCATCGCCGACGCATCTCAGCGTGCACCGCAGGATGGTCGATTGAATGAGTCCACTTGGTTCTCGGACGGCCATTTCTGTCGGAGCCTTCTGGACGCAGATGGGAGGAGTTAGGATGATGCGGGAGGACTCGGGAGGACTCGTAGATTACAGCGGCGCTGCTTTACCATAAGGATTCCTTCCCAAATCCTATATAAAACAGTTGTTTGCTGTGGAATCCACAGGCGCTCCATTTTGTCATGCGGGTTCCTTCAGAATTCTAAATGCATCAACGGTGATCTGTCGCACAAGGTTGCTGTGGTGCACGCAGGCGCCGTGGTGTACACAGGCGTTGTGGTGCACGCGAACACTGTGATGTACACTGGTGCTGTGTTGCACAGGGCTGATGTGGTGTACGCAGGCGCTGTGGTGTACACTAGCGCTGTGGTGCACGCAGGCACTGTGGCACACACTGGCGCTGTGTTCCACGCGGCTGCTGTGGTACACGCAGGCACTGTGGTGTACACAAGCGCTGTGGTGTAGATCGCCACCTACATGCTGCTGCTACACGTCCTCGGTCATCCGTAGACATTCCAGACGCCGCCGGCGCGAACCGTGACTGCTTTCTGGGAGAAGCTTGCCACAGGCAGTTCGCGTAGTCGTGGAAATCGCCAGTTTGGAGCGCGTCTTAATATTCGCGGACATTGGGGGGGACATAACGTAACGTCCCCCCCCACCGTGTGACTCCAGCGCCGCAGCGCTCGTATGCAGGGATGGCGACGACGACGACGACGACGATAGCGACGACGGGGACAAGGACGGGGACGGGGACAATGACGGGGACGACGACGAGGAGGAGAACGAGGACGAGGACGATAACGACGACGACGAGGACAAGGACGACGGCGAAGACGACGACAAGGACGACGACGAGGACGACATCGACGACCAGGACGACGACCGCCACGAGGACCAGGAGAACGAGAACGACGACGACAGGGACTAGGGCGACGGTGACACGGGGACGAGGACGACGATGACGACGACTAGAGCGACGACCACGACGACGACGCCGACGCCGACGACGACGGCAACAATGACGACGACAACATCGACGACGACGAAGACGACGACGACAACGACGACGACGACGGGGATGGGGACGGGGACAGGGACGTGGCTGACGACGACGACGACGACGACGACGACGACGACGACGGCCGCTTCTGAAGGTCTACAAAGGTCGCCCGAGTTCTCAAGAGATCTCTGGAAGCCTCTGGAAGCGCCAGCGGGTCGTGCGCAGCCAACGGGCACGACGACGACCGTTCAGGTAGCCTGCAAGCACCACAACGGCCTGCGGGCGCGTCACAGTCGCAGCGCCGGAAGGAGGAGGAGGAGGAGGAGGAGGAGGAGGAGGAGGAGGAAGGAAAGCAGTCATGGGGAAGGGGGGAGGGGGGGCACAACGCGCGCCATGGCCCAGAGACTTCAAAACACGCGCTCTCTCGCGTGGGGGGGGCGGCTGCTCGGCGGCGAGCGCGCCGGCGCCAGCGGCCGGGGGGGGCAGCTGCCACTTGCTGGCGGCTGGTATGAGGTCGGGCACGTCCTCCTACAGGCGGATTTTGGAGGAACACTCCAAAGTGACCTAAGATAATGAAACAAAACATCGTCTCGGACTCTTTTTTAATGCTATTTTTGAAGATTCCCCCTGCAGAGGGACAGGCCCGACTTAAGGCTAGCACTTCGCGCGCGTGCGCGAACGCTGCTGCTGCTGCATCGGTTCCGCTGCCCTTGTGGGCGGCAGGCCGCAGTCTTTGTAAAGCTCCCGACGTGGGCTCCGCGCGTCGAGAGCACCGTCTGCTGCTCGAGCTTACGCCGCTCTCGCAGGCGCAACGCGAAGCGTCTCGGGCGGCGCTGGGAAAAGCGCCGGGAAGGGCGCGGCGTCGTCTTCAGCGCGCAGCTCTGTAGCGCGCGCGGGAACAGTCCCGCGCGCAACTATAAGGACCACGGTGAACCAGTGGCTGGCTTCTCGCCTGCTGGGACCGACTGCGCGTTCACCGCCCAAGCGCGCCGCTGGCGCGAGCAGTTGGCAGCGCCCCCGGCGCTGCGCAAAAAGTCATCCACAGCCCATCCAGAAAGAGGTCGAGTGCGATAGCCCCGCCCTACCACTCTCCCTGTGCCTGCTGGCGCGATGCCTGGTGTGATTGAGCACGCGCAAGTGTGTTCACACCTCCGCCTCGACAGCACGATCTTCGAGCTCTGCCGCAGCAAGTTGGCCAAGCAAGAGATTGCTGCGGCCAGCGTGCCCTGTGGCAACTCCAGGCTGGCCGAGCACGATGTTTTCGCGACGGATGCAAGCCGGCGTGGTGTAATCCGGCGGCGGCGTACTCGCCCACGCATCGATTTCTGCGAAGGCGGCGTTTCGGAAATACACAGCGGCGTCGGCTGCAATGTACCCGCACGCGTTGACGGCCTGGTCGCAGCCAATATCCGCGCGAGTCTGGCACCCGGCTGCGCGACGGACGTCAGCCAGCCTGCTGCTCGCTGACTCCTGCGAAGCACTGGCGCGATCCACCACCCTGGCCAGCAAACGATGTCGGGCCGCCCGAAAGGAAAGCCTGCCAACGATTGCATTGTCCCCTGTGCGCTCTGGACAAGGGTGCTCTGTAGCGCCCGCTGGCGCGACACCTTTCGCCGTGCCCCGTTTCGATGCCATCGCCTCGGCGCGGTTCTGGCCACGCAGGCGATGAAGGCGAAGGCCGCGCAAGGCCGGCTCGAGCCCCGCTGCGGCAGCCACAGCGCGGCTGCGCGTGCTTGTGCGCCGTATGTGTAGACGACGCAACGCTAAGACGAGCAGGGAGAGGCGCTGCGAGGCAATACCGAAACATCGCAAAGCATCGCAACGCAAAACAACGCATCTTCATCGCCCTCCTGCTGGCCACTGTAGCTTCTGCGGCCCCGGGCCCACACTTTAGCTCCGGACACCGTCGGCCTTGAGTACTTTAGCTCCAGACCCCAGTTGCACCGGTGCCTCGAATACTTTAGCTCTGGGCTCCGACGTCTTCATCTCTTCGTCTTCCTCTTCCCCTCTTCGCTTACCACACCTTGTTCAAAGCAAGGCGAACCAACGTAACGCACGGCAGCCTCATGTGGAATGCAACGCGCGCGCGTAACGCCGCCATGAGAAACGGCCAGACCCTCCAGCCGAAACCCCCGAAGCTTGGGCCCGAGCGGGGGGATGGGCCTGTGCGAAAAAGGATCCCGATCACAACGTGTCAAATGCCAGCGCAAGGTTAGCGATCGCCACTGGGCCCCTGGGCCATACCTTCCCAGAGCGGGCGCCCAAGGATGGCGCGGCCTTGTCTCATCCGGCGGAATGGCGCAGCCGCTCACGTGACTGACCGCGGTTGAAGAAACTTGCCGGGCCCGAACAACATTTCCGCCAACTGCCGTGGAACTTGGCCAACTCACCGTCGAGAAACGCGGGTCCAGCTCCCAGAATATATTCTGCGCATAAACGCAGGTCTGGCTCACAGAAACGCAGGTCCGGCTCGCAGGTCCAACTCGCCGTCGAGAAACGCAGGTGCGGCTTCCTGGCGCCGCGCATCGCCGCGGCCGCGCTAGCGCGCGCAGGCTGGCGCGCAGAGCGGGCAGCTAGTCTGGCGAGACAGACGCGGCCGCGGCGGCGCGGACCGCCGCGGACTTCCCAACGAGTCTCACAGGCTGTGCTGACGCGCGGGCGCTTCAGCGCGAGTCGGTGACTCGGGCGGGCGCGGTATCATGGCAACGCCGCCGACGGCGTCCCCGACGATGATTGCAGCGATGCTAGTGACGAGGATCACGATGACGACAGCAAGGCAGATGACGGCGCCAATGCCGATCACGCCGATGAGGATGATGGTGGCCACGCGTCGGCGATGAACGTGATGGAGGAATTTGACGCGCGCGCGCGGCCGCCAGGCGCGAGTGGCCCGCATGGCGTTATTTGACAGGGGTTGCGCCCCCCCACCCCCCCGTCCACCCACCGCTTCGTCGCGCGCGCGCGAGAGGCCCGCTTGGTCGCATTTGATCAAAGCGTTGAAACATCAGTGCTTTTCTTGAGACTTCGGAAGAGCGCGCGTGACCGCACACCTCTTGTTTTTTTTTTCGAAGGAGAAATCCAAGCAGACGTTGCAAAACCCTGTGATTTCTCTGAACGTTTCCAGGGATGCCGATTTTTTGAACCCCCACGAAATCGAATGTTTTTTGTTTTGACAGATTCCGGCATGCGCGCGCGAAGGCGCGCGTGCGTGCACTTCGCTTTCTTTTTGTAGAAGGGTTGATCCGCCGGCCCCCTTGTGGGGCCACCAGGCTGTAGGGCGAAATTGCTGCTCCCTGCGCCAATTGCAGTTTTCAGTATCCAATGTTGCAATCCAGCTTCCTGTTTCCTACTGTAAATTGTTTCAGTCCGCGCGAGGGGGGGAGCCCCAAATCGCCCGGTTACCGCCCCCGGATCGCGTTGCCTTACTTCCGGGGGGGCGCGGGACACGTGAAAATACGCGAGGCTCGCGGCCCCGAGGCCACTAACCCTTTATAAACTACGCAATGTTCGAGTCCCCGAGGCTATTGACCTTCGTAAAGTATGCACTTCTTGCGTCCCCGGGGTTGCACACCCTGGTCAATTATTCAATCTTCGCGTCCCCGAAGCCACGAACCCTATCAAATTAAACAAAGCTTGCGCCCCCGAACTAACAAACCCTGGTAAATTACTCAATCTTCGCGACCCCGAAGCCATAATACTTTGCAAAGTATACCTTATTCGCATTGCCGAGGCCACGAGTGCTCCATGGCGCCCGAAGATGGTTCCGAGACGGGCCAAGAGGGCCCAAAGAGACCTCCCGAGAGAGCCCCAAGAGGCTAAAATCTGTGATATGACAATAAACATGTGTTTGAAGGAATTGTTGGCCTTCTCCCATTTTCGGCTTTCCGACGCCAGGACGGCTCGGGAAGCTCCCAAGACCGCCCCAAGACAGCCCAAGACGCCTTCAGGAGGGCCCCAAGACGGCCCAAGAGGGCTCCAAGAGGGCCCAAGAAGCGTTCAAGACGGCCCAAGAAGGCCCCAAAACGGCCCCAAGAGGGGCCCAAGCAGGGGACCACGAGCCAAATATTCGATATTTGTGCCCCGAGAGGCCCAGGAGGCCCCAAGAGGCCGCCAAGAGGCCACAAGAGGGCCTCAGACCCCACAACCCAGAGACGGTGACAGGATGGGCCGAAGACCACTAGGATCCGCCGCTCTCTGTTGGCTTGCCACAAGGGTGCCCGGCGTGCTGGATCCTTTCGGTTGTGGTTCTTTTCCAAAAGGACTCTCCCCTAAGGCTCCGGCCCAGCCCGCCGGCCACCCGGAAGGCCGCACAATCGAGCGCAAACGAAACCAATGTCCGCAAAAACCTCTCCAAGACGGCTCAAGATAGCCTCCAAGGCGGCCAATATGGCCTCCAAGACGGCTTAGATGGTCCCAAGATGCCTCCAAGACGGCCCAAGATGCACCGAAGACGGCCTAAGGTAGTCTCAAGATGGCCCGAGACGGCCCAAGAGGCCCCCAAGAGGCCCCCAAGAGGCCTCCAAGACGGCCCAAGACGCTTCCAAGAGGTCCTCTGGGAGGGCTCGAAGAGGCCAACATCATTGTTTTTCCTTTCGTTTTCGAAAGGTTTTGGCCTTGCTTCTTTTCGGCCTTCCGACGGCTCAAGACGGCCGAAGAGGCTCCCAAGATCGCCCCCCAGAGCGCCCAAGAGGCCTCAAAGATGGCCTCAGGACTGCCCAAGAGGCCCCCAAGACGAGCCCAAGAGGGCCCCAAGACGGCCCCATGAGGGCCCCAAGACGTCCAAGACGGCCTCCAAGACGGCCCTGGAGCACCCCAAGAGGACCCCAAGTCGGCCCAGAGAGGCCCTCAAGACAGCTTTCGACGGCGTCAGACGGCGTCAGATGTCTCTAATAAGGTGGCCCAAGACGGCCCAGGAGGCCTCCAAGAGGGCATCCAGGAAGGCCCGAAGATGCCAAATTCAGTGATGTCCCTTCAGTTTTTGACAGGCTTTGGCATTTGCTTCTTTCGGCTTCTCGACGGCCCAAGAGCCCCCAAAGATAGCCCAAGATCGGCCAAGAGGCCTCCAAGATGGCCCCAGAACGGCCCACGAGGCCCCTGAGACGGCTCCAAGAGGGCCCAAAGACTGCCCAAGAGGCCTCCAGGCCTCTAAGACGCCCAAGGAAGCCTCCCAAACAGCCCTGGAGCATTCCAGGAGGGACCCAAGTCGGCACAAGAGGCCCAAAAGACGGCTTCTGACGGCGTCAGACGGGCCAGGAGCCCACCAAAACGGCCGAAGATGGCTCTAAGATGGCGCAAGGCGGCCCAAGAGGCCTCCAAGAAGAGGGCATCCAGGAAGGCCCGAGGAGGCCAAATTCATTGATGTTCCTTTGGTCTTTGAAAGATTTGTGCATGTATCCCACCAGCCCTTTGGGCGTGAGTGGTTTAGAGAGCCCCCTCTGTCCTCAACCCTTCTTCCCCTTCGGGGAGGGGTTTACCCCTCCCCCTACCCCCTCCCCCTGGGCCTGGAGAGGGCGCCCCGCGGGTGGTTGGAGGGGTCTTTTTCGACTCCTGGGAGGGCCAAAAAACGACGACCCTCACGAGGATTCTGGCCCCGGGGGGGGAGGGAGTTTGGCGCCTCAGCTCGTCTTTGAAGCCACAAACATTGATGTTACTAGGGTTTTGGCCCCAAGTTGGCCTTCTGAGGGGGCCGCGCTCATCTTCCCTCATAGCAAAACCATTGATTTTACGAAGGTTTTGGGCTCATTTTGTCCTTCTCAGGGGGCAGCGCTCATCTGCGCTTCTGAGGAGGTCGCAAGAGGCCCCAAGATGGCCCCAAGAGGCCCCCAGGAGGCCTCCCAAGAGGCCTCCAAGAGGCCCCCAAGAGGCCTCCAAGAGGCGCCCCAAGAGGCCCCAAGAGGCTCCAAGAGGCCCCCAAGAGCCCCCAAGAGGCCCCCAAGAGGCCCCCAAGAGGCCCCAAGAGGCTCCAAGAGGCCCCCAAGAGGCCCCACGAGGAGCCCGAACGACTCACACCAGGACGAGGGGCCCGAACGACTCACACCACGAAGAGCCCGAACGACTCACACCACAAGGAGGGGCCCGAACGACTCACACCAGGACGAGGCGCCCGAACGACTCACACCACGAGGAGCCCGAACGACTCACACCACGACGCGGGCCCCGAACGACTCACACCACGAGGAGCCCGAACGAGTCACACCAGGAGGAGGGGCCCGAACGACTCACACCAGGATGAGGGGCCCGAACAACTCACACCACGAGAAGCCCGAACGACTCACACCAGGACGAAGAGCCCGAACGACTCACACCACGAAGAGCCCGAACGACTCACACCAGGAAGAAGGGCCCGAACGACTCACACCAGGACGAGAAACCCCAAACGACTCAAATCACGAGGAGCGCTCTCTCTCCCTCCTCCTCCGCCTCGTCCTTCTCCCGCTCCCCCCACAAGGAGGATGTACAAGGAGGCGGGAGGAACAGGGAACAGGGGAGATATGCGGGGCCAAGCGGACACACGCCTGAAAAACACGACTGTCGGCATGCTTCGCAAGAGTTGCTGCTCTGAGATGGGCTGGTGGGGATACGCGACGCGTAAAGAATTCTTTTCGGCCTACCGACGGCCTGAGACGGCCCAAGAGCCACAATATTGTCCAAAATGCCTCCAAGTCGGCCCAAGAAGCTTCCAGGACGGCCCAAGAGGCCCCCGAGAGGCCTCCAAGACGGCCTAAGAGGCCTCCTAGAGGACCTCCAGGGAGGCCCGAAGAGGCCAACATCGTTGTTGTCCCTTACGCTTTTGAAGGAATGTTGCACTTGCTTCTTCGGCCCGACACGGCCCAGTAGAGCTCCCAAAGGTCGCCACAAGATCGCCCAAGAGGCCTCCAATATGGCCCCAGAACAGCCCAAGAGGCCCCCAAGACCGCACCAGGAGAGCCCCCCCAAGACGGCCCAAGAGGCCTCCAAGACGCCCAAGACGGCCCCCAAGACGGCCCTGAAGCACCCCAAGAGGGCGCCCCGTCGGCCCAGAGAGGCCCACTAGATAGTTTGCGACGGCGTCAGACGGGCCAGGAACCCACTAAGACGGGCCAAGTTGGCTCTAAGATGACCCAAGACGGCCCCAGAGGCCCAGAAGAGATCTCCAAGGCGGCCCAAGAGGCCTCCAAGAGGGCATTCAGGAAGGCCCGAGGAGACCCAACATCATTGAGTTCCCTTGGGTTGTTGAAGGAATTGTACAGTCGCTTCTTTTCGGCCTTCCGCCGGCCCGACACGGCCCAAGAGGTCACCAACATCGCCCCCACAGCGCCCAAGAGGTCTCCAAAATGGCCTCAGGACCGCCTAAGAGGCTCCCCAAGACGGCCCCAAGAGGGTACCCCGCCCACGAGGCGCCCACGAGGCGCCCACGGGCGGCAACGCGGCGAAACCTCGGCGGACCCACCCAGCGCACGGGCGGCAGCGGGGCGAAATTTCAGTGGACCCATCCCATCCCTTGGGGAGACACATTAGAAACCCTAAGTGCAAGCTCTGCTTTGGGGAGACAAGGTTGTATAGCTAGATGTAAGCCTTATGCCCCGTACGTTTTATCCGGGGTCCATCCGTATTACATTACGTAGCGGGGCATTCGCAATGCGTGTCCAAAGCAGGATTGCGCCTCTTCACTGAGAACAAGAGTGATGGAAACACATCGCACAAATTCCAGCACTGAGTTACGACATGGGAAACCACGAACCTGCACATTCACAGCGTCAGCTCCCGCTGATACGTTCTGCTATCGTCCCAGCTTGCCCCCTTACCACTGCTGTTATCCCTTCACCCACTCTCGCCCTCATCAGTGCCCCCCCCTCTGGAGCTTTACGAGGTCCTCCAGGTGGTCCAGGCTGAGAGACTGCCTGGCCAATGAGCCAGGCCTCGGCTACCGCTGCAAAGCAGCAGAAAACAAAACCGACGCGGTCCGCTACACTGAAACGCGCGTGCGCGCATGCTCGCGCGCGGGGTCACGCCCGTATTCGACCCCCGCTTCCTCTTGTTTCTCCTCCTCCTCCTCCTCCTCCTCCTCCTCCTCCCCCCCCCTCCTCATTGATGCTGCGCGCGGGACAGGCGCCCTCGATACCGACCTGCTCGCGCGAGATTCC
Source organism: Prorocentrum cordatum (assembly GCA_963575745.1). Taxonomy (NCBI): domain Eukaryota; class Dinophyceae; order Prorocentrales; family Prorocentraceae; genus Prorocentrum; species Prorocentrum cordatum. Next base: position 140,465 of record CAUYUJ010015211.1, read on the forward strand.
GTGGGCGAGGGAAGGGCAAAGGATCACTCACCCAATGGCTCGACCCGGCCGGGCCCAGCGGGAAGCCGGGCAAGCCGAGCGCCCGGCTTGCGCACGAAGACGCGGCCCCGCTGGTGCCGGATGGAAAACGGGTTCAGGGCGTGAAACCTCGCGGGGGGGAGGGGGGAACAGGATGAGGAGGCAGAGGAGCAGGAGAAAGGGAGCGGGAGGGGGAGGAGCAATAGGAGGGGGAGCAGGAGGAGGACCAAGGTAAACCCAAGAGCCATTAACGATGTTGGAACAAACTCTCCCTCCAAGCTCGTTCTTCACAGGCCCCTACAACGGGCCATTTCCACTGAGGGAACCGCCTCGTTGGAATACAGCTGTTTGAAGACCCTGAAGCATACCAAATTATCCCGGCAAAGCAACCTAACAGCGATGTGTAGAAGCATATCTGAAAGCATTCCCCTTAAGATTCAGATGAACATCCAGATGAGATGATGCCTGCTCTTTTTTCAGGGGACCGCGCTGAGGAGCGGCGTGCGAAGCGGAGAAGCTGCAAAGCGTGCAGGCTGAAAAGCATTGCAGACACGCGCAGGCTGAAAAGCATTCCGCGACACGTGCAGGTTCACCGCGCACAGCTGCACGCGAGCGCAGGCTGAGAAGCACCGCGCGCATGTAGGCTGAGAAGCACCACGCGAATGCAGACGGACAGACTGAACAGCACCGCCACAACGCAACCTGCATCTCATGACTCCTCAAGCTCGCGCAGGCCATCCCAGTTGCTGTCGGGCCTTCGCGCAAGCGATCTTCGTCGCGGCAATCTTGTCCGTGAAGAGCTCGGCAAAGGCCTTGGCGATCTGCTCCGGGGGGCCGGATTCGATGATGCTCCGGTCAGGCAAGCCGTGGCTCAAGAGTTGGTTGAAGCTTCTGGGGCGCGACAGGCTGACGTAGTAGGCAAGCCAAATGGACTCCTTCTTGAGTCCTGGCGGAAACGTCCAGTGCACGATGAAGCCTGGGTCCGTCGTCTTGCCCTGGACGCCATGCAGAGTCCCCTGCTTTTTGGGCAGCACGGTCAACTGCGTCCTGGACACCGCGATGGCCGGGCCACCTGTCTTCGCTTTGAACTTCCAGGGGCGCGCCTGCGGGGTGATCGCGAGCACTCCGCGCAGGTCGGGGCCGGCAGGCTGAGAAGCACTGCCAGCTGTCACCGGCGCGGCCTTCAAGAAAAGTTCATCGCTGTCATCGATCTTGACATAGACGGCCTTTGGCATGTAGTAGAGTACGACCACGCCGTCCGAGACAATGGACGGGCGGCCCTCCACCGGAGGCTCCAGAGCGTGCAGCTCTATGCCTACCACTTTGCCTGGCGCGCCACGGACATACTTCGGCGGCAAGACGGATTCTGTCAGGATGACCTCCATGCCAACGAAGAGCGGCAGCAGCCCCGGCATTTTTGCGGTAGCGCCGATGTTGGGCTCCGCGCGCATCTCGTCGTAATCAGGCTTCGCGAGGCGCGCAGCTGGTCTGTCGATTGCTGGGACGTAAAAGAGCAGCTGGCCAGCATCGTGCGCATCAAGCTTGGCCTGTGCATGCATGGCGTAAGAGACGATGCGCCACTCATAGGCCGACTCGTACCAGCCTCGTGCTGCACGCAACCGAGGGCCCCACTGAGGTGGCTGAGCGGCTTGGCTGCTGCTGGCAGCAGGCTGAGCAGCACCGCTAGAGCTAACGACCTCTGTTTTGACGATCGCCTGCCAGCTCTCGTCAGAGATCTTTTTTCCGCCTGGAGTTCTCATGGCGTGGAGAACCTCGAGTTGCAACGGGTCTGTAAAGCGCTGCATCTGCACGAAATCGATGACGTACTCGATGTCGGCGAGCAACTTCCTACCCTGTTGGTGTTCGTAGGATTGGCCCGCGTGAGGCGCCAGCAGGGAAGCGGTGGCGGGGACTGGCGGCAACTGGTAGAAATCTCCGCACAAGATCTTCACAGGCATGCGCCCCCACGTCTCCTGCGGGCGCATGTACTTCGCGGGGTCCAGGTTGTAGCGCAACGCCCTGCCGTAGGTCGTGCGCAGTGCATCTGCATGCAGCAAAGGCCCCGGCACAGCACCCAGCTCATCGATCACGTCGACGCCGAGTGTGCCTGTGAGGCGATCCAGCTTTTTCTGCGTCTGTGGCGTCAAGCGCAGCCTGGCTGTCTGCATGGAATCCGACATGAGCAGGCCATTGGAGGAATGCATGGTCCTGCCGCGCGGGCCGAGGTTGTGTGCGGCGTGGTTGGACTGCGCCTTGCCGAGGTACCCCTGCTCGCCGAAGTAAGTGATGGCCATCGGCTCCACCACTTTGGAGAGGGTGCGCGTCTTGCCGACACCGCCTCCACCGAGCCAGATCGCTCTGTGGTTGCCTGTCGCGGACGCCACGGGGAGGAGATGCGTTGTCTTGTCTGGTCTGCCGTCAAAACGTTTCTGCAGAGACAACGCAAACAACGCCACCGCGTCAATCTGCTCCTCCGTGCAGTGGGCATCATTGACGAGCTTCCACGCAACAGCCGCCGGGCCCTGCATGGCCAAGAGCTGCGGAACGAGTTCTGGTTGGGCGTCCTCGGCAGCAGGCTGAGGAGCACCGCTGGGGAGCCAGTCGTCCGCAGCATCGGGCAAGATCTCTCCATCCGGGCCCGCTTGCTTCTTTTGGAGCGCAATGCTTTGCCGCTGTAGGGCGAGCATGTCAGAAAAGGTCTCGTCCAGCCGCGTGCCCTGATGTTCCCGCGCGCCGCTGCTGGCTGGCAGTGCAAAGCTTGGCTGCAGCATGCCGCTGTACGCTCTGTCGAGGTTCTTCAACTGCTTATCGGCGTAGCTGAGGCGGCCCTTCTGGTCCAAGCGCTGCAGTTGGTCTTGCTGTAGGGCCAGCTCGGTTGCTCTGACGTGGTCCCGCAGCGGAAACCGGGAGATCTCGGTAATCTCGGCGTCCTCCACGTCCTCCTCTACGTCGCTGCCGCCGCCTCCACCCACGTCAACGAGCTCCAGCGGGACTCGCCCCTTGAGCCCTTCGGCATCGCTCGCGGAGTCTTCATCCGCCTCGAGGTGTGCAGTCGTTGCTGGCCGAGGCTTAACCCGCGCCTCCGCCGCGAGGTCCACGTGCGCCAGCACGTCTCGCGCCACGTGCGCGCAGAACTCCGCCAGGGTGCACTGTTCCTCGTGCCACCGGCAGTGGTGGTCACTGAAGGCGAGGATGCGCCGTGCCGCCTCCGCTGGCATGCGCCGCGCCAGCTGGGACCTTGCGAAGTGCGCTAGGCTGAGGAGCACCAGCTCGCCCTCCTCGAGGTTCGCCCGGGGCTCTTTCAGCTCGGAGAAGAGGGTCGTGTCCGCGAGCACGAGCCTCTTGCGGGCCAGGCGGCTCCTGGAGTCTGCGCGCGCTGCCAACACGTGGATCTCCGCGCACCGAAGCCGCCACGCCCGCTCGAACGAGTATGGGCGCACGGCGGGGCAGTCGCAGTTCCTCAGCATATGGCTGTACTGAGTAACGCAGCCACAAGAGAGGGGACACTCGCACGCCCAAGGCGTGAAGAGGAGGGCCTTGAAGAGCGAGTTCTGCTCGGGGTCCTGTGCCCAGGTCGGGCACTGGAAGCCATCGATGGTGGGGGCGGAACTCCGCGTCAAGTGGACCTCCTGCGTGTACCGCGGAGCCAAGACGTAGTGGCTGTCGAAAGCGAAGAATCGCGGTCCAGAAGCTTTGACCCGGCTCGGCTTCAGGACTCGCCGGACGTACATCCTGTAGACGTAGTACGGCATGGTCTGCAGGCGAGGGCCTCTGTGGGCGTAGTCGTCGGCCGTGTTCGTGCCGGTGGTGCACACGTGCATGTCCTCCGACTGTCCAGGCCGACGCTGGAGAGTTTCCACGCCGTCATCGGAGGGAACTTTTTCAGAGCAGCTTGGACTTCTGCTGGAGTTCCTTTGAGGATGGCCTCACAATAGTGCTCTGAGTCTGTGCCAAGCAGAATGCATGTGAATCGGTTTGCATGGACTAGCTGGCCATTGTTCCTGCTCTTGTACGAGTACTTGATCTCCCTGGGCTTGTATACTCGGACAAGGAAGTCTTGGGTTTTGGCGCTGCTCTTCGTGAGAAAACCCAGTGGAGACGTCGGCTGTTCTGCAGCAGCAGCCATGGTAGCTCACCCGGAGGATCACCGTGGAGCGCACAGTGACACAGGCTGAGAAGCACCGTGCACGGCACGGTGAGACTGGTTGAGCGGATGCGGACAAGGCTCGCTTTTGCCTCGAACTCCTGCAATCAAAGTTCTTTGAACCAGAACGGCAATGATTACATAATTGCAAAGTTACAAGTGATGCCTCCACGAAGCACCCCCCCTGTGGAGTCGAGAAAGCGTGTTGCTGTATGTGTGCGTGACTCGATGGATGTGATGTGTGTGCTGTGTGGCCCCGCCCCAAGAAATGTTTCGGCCTCTCAAGGCCCCCCCCGCTCCACGAATCCCATTGGGGGTTCGAGATCCCCGCTCTGGTGGGCGGAGACGCCAAAGGCTTCGAAAACCGCGAGGGA
>CAUYUJ010015211.1:150000-198787 GCA_963575745.1 Prorocentrum cordatum
AGAGGTCGCCTGTGTCAGACACGTGCGCTTTCACTGTAATTACGTCTCGATACGTTGTATGAGACTTGTTAAAAAAGCGCACCCGAATAGAGCTTCTCATATGAAGCCCGATGGGGCACAGGAGCCATCAAAGCCTGGACCAAATTGGCGCAATCCGAGTACCCCGTCGAGCGCCCGCTCAGGAGCTCTGAGGGAGGAAGCGAGGAACGGGTCCACAGATGGTGCACTTGAGCTCTCCGCCGGTGGAGGGGGAGGAGAAGGAGGAAGAGGAAGAGGAGGAGGAGGAGGAGGAAGAGGAGGGGGAGGGAAGGGGAGGAGAAGGAGGAGAAGGATGGAACACGGAGGAGGAGGAGGAGGAGGAGGAGGAGGAGGAGGAGGAGGATGGAACACGGAGGAGGAGGAGGAGGAGGAGGAGAAGGAGGAGGAGGAGGAGGGGGAGAACGAGGGAAGAGAAAGGGAGGAGGAGATACAAACTTACGCTTTTGATGGCGTACGACCCCATCCAACATGCAAGGAAACGGGGGAGCGACCCCAGGGGCTCAGGGCAGGGGCTGAAAGGTGGCACACCTTGCCTGCTGCTGACGCTGCTGCTGCGTTCGCCGCGCGAGCTGCCTGGCCCAACGCGACCGTCACGGTCTCCTCCCATGAAGGCCCGAAAAGCTGCAGCCCTCTCTCGGGATCCAGAGCCCTGGGCCAGGCGGCCCCAGTCCCGGGGCCTGGCCAAGGTCCTCAGGGAAGGGGCTAGGACGCTGGAGCATTCCTGGCGGACGTTCCGAGAGGGTGGTGACAACCCCAGTTACAGTCAACCCGTACAATTCAGATGCGCGATGAGGATGCAAGTGCCTTGGAAGGCCATGTCGACACTTTGCGAGCGGGGCGCGGCCAGCGAAAGTGGTAAGGACAAGGACAAGGATGCAAGGGCAACCTTGGAAAATTGTGCATCCTTATCTAAGACACTGGTCCATTCATGGCGGACGTTCTCAGAGGGTGGTGATAATCTCAGTTGCACGATAGGCACCACATTTGGAGAACTGATCTTGCCAAAACAGGTCCATCGTCTTACAATGGCCTTTGCTGGGTCTGCCAAAGCACGATCTGTGGACACCACCCCGCACAGGAACTTTCTAGGAGCCACAGGCATGAACCCCACACGACTTACAAATAAGGAGTGAGCCCACTGGACTATCATCGCTGCGGTTGCAGACCTCAGCCCGTCGAAGACTGATACTCTGAAACAAGCCAGAACTCCCTGGGCGCCTCGACCTGAGGACAAGGGCGGAAGGAAAAAGGGAGGGAGATAGAAAAGAGAAAAAAACGCCATACACATAAACTGTTGGCGCTCCGCGCGGATCTGGGCTCCCCTCCCTGGCACGCGGAGCGCGCCAGGGGCGGCGCCGGAGGCGCCACTGGGGGGGGTGGCCCAGCGCGGATCCAAGAAATCCGCGCGAAGTGCCAAAAGTTTATGCTTATGGCAATTCTTCTGCCTCGAGGAGGGAGGGAGGGAGGGAGGAGAAGGATGGGGGATAACGGGCTCACAGCGTGGAGCCTCGAGGGGCGAGGCTCGGAGCAACCTCCTCGCCGCGCCTCGTCCCTCGGTCTCCTGCCGCGCGTCCTCCTCCTCCACATTCCCCCTCCCCCTGCTGTTGCTCCCTGTCTCCTCCTCCTGATGTTGCCCCTTCCTCCTCCCCCTCCCCCTGCTGTTGCCCCATTCCTCCTCCTCCTCCTCTTCCCTCCTCCCCTTCCCCTCGGTTCCTCCTCGTCCCCGTTCCCTCCTTCCCTGTCGCGTCCCAAACGCGTCGGCAGGGAGGGCCCAGCGTTTCGCCTGAGACTTCTCCACCACAAGGGGCCCTGAAGCTTGAAACTCGCAACAGGTGCACAGATGAAGAGGGCGCGGACTCCGACATTGGAGCACACGCTCGCCATAGGACATGACATCAGCTAGAGGAATGGCTCACACGTCGCTTTCAACACGGAACTCTCGGCCGAACGCCGCACACATCCGCCTTAGAAGTTCACAGCAATAAGACATTAGAAGAAAGGGAGGACGGCGTCTTTTCAAACTGGGGCTCTCGCCTCAACGTCGCGCCCATGTCCTTCAAAATGTTGCAACAGTTACGGGAGGACGGTTCCTTTTCAAAATGAGGCTGTCGCGATAGTGCTGCGCAGAGTCGTGATACAAACTGACAGCATATACATGGATGGAGGGCGGCTTCTTTTCAACATGGGGCTGTCGCTTGAGATGTCATGGCGCTTCAAGACAAGAGACTTCAACAATTGTAGCAACTGTGCTGATGAAGGGCGGCTCTTCTTCGAAATGGGTCTATCTCTCGAGACTTCCTCGAACTGCATGACCGCACTGGTGAACTTCTGCCACAATTACACGGTCGGGGCGGCCCTTTTTCCAGAACGGGGATCTCGCTGGACACCTAGCTGAGATGTGTGACCAAAGCTTTCCGCACTGCTGCGAAAGGCGCTAGGCAGATGCACCGTTGCTCCTTGTTCAAACACGGGCCCTCGCCTGACGTACAGGCCTATGTGGTGCTGGTCTTTGAAGGGGGTGCTCGTTGTAGTGAAAGATAAGAGCTGATTCGTCAGGCCTTGGGATGAGAGGATGTAGCGTAACTCTGCGATGCATCTTGGGTGTTATACAGTATGGTTTTCCTCCTCATCCTTCTCCTCGTCTTCCACTCCTCCTACTCCTCCACCTCTTCCTCCACCTCGCCCTTGTTTGTTGTCCGTCGTTCGCCGTCTTGGGGCTCTCTGAGGCCGTACAGGGCTCGTCTGGATTCCCCGTCCGTCCATCTCGGGTAATTAGTCCTGAACCATCTTGAGGCCCCTTTAATATTCTTTTGGGCTCAGTCCGGCTGAAAGCGGTAATTCTTTGACAGCGTAGAACACATATGAATTTCCAAATGTGCTTGTCAGATGTTGGCCGTCTGGGGGTCTAATTGCTCCCCTGGGCTGCCCTGGACTGGCCACGCATGGGCTGGACTGAAATGGGAAACAATGGTACGCGCCGAGGTTGGCTGAGCGGTGCTCGGCTAGACAGATCGCTGGGCTGACCAGGATGGGGTAGGCTGGGCCGGGCAGGGCTGGAATGCCTTATGCGCCGCACTGGGCTGTACCGAGCTGGGCAGAGCTGTCCGAGTCTAGAAACCCTGAACCCCAAAATGTTGCCATCTCTCGAAGGCGCATCTTTTTCTTCCGCCGGCTTCCGCCGGCCTTCCGCCAGCATCTGCCGGCATCCGCTGGCCCCGTTTTTTCTTCTGCCGCCATTCCGCCGAGGAAGAGATGCTGATTCCTTCGATCTTCGAATGAACGCCTCAGCTGAGTCGGGACGAGCTGTGCTGGACCCCGGCGGGCCTGGCCTAGGACGGGGAAGATGTCATGATACGAGCGGCTCGCAGGATTTCCAGATTGGCCCTCGTTTCTGCTGCTCCTCTGGAACATCAGGGAATCTGGGAAATCCAAGAGACCTTGGAACGTACCTTTACGACCACCCTTCGGGTGATAAGGAGTTTCGGGAGGGAAGGAGCCAACGCCTCATTCAATCGATCTCACTATCGATCTCACTAACGATCTCACTACGCAAACCGACGGGACACCGACGGGACACCAACGGGACACCACGGCGGGACAGAACGGCGGGACACCCCCGACCACGCCGGCCCACCGGAGGGGCACTCTTTTGTCCTGACCCGCCCTAGCCACAGCGAAGTCATTCCACACGCCCACCCACGCAGCTTCGACTCGCCTGCACGCACGACGCGAACACGAAGCCGAAACCGACTTCCCGAATGCCGCATCGCCGATATATCGGTCGTCATGCATCGGCGATGCTTCGACGATGCATCGGCGATGCACCTGCAAGGCATCTTCGAAGTCGGCGATGCATCGGCGATGTCGACGTGAAGCAAATCGGGCTGCACACCGAGCCGCATCGGCGATGCCTCGGCGATGCGGCGCGATCCTCTGACCCCATCTACTCCGACCCCATCTGGGAGGCCCGGGCCCACCCCCTCACCTCCGATCACCATCACGACCTCTTGCGCTTCTGATGGTCGGCTCGCTCGACATTCCCCCGGCATGGCCGCTGGTCGTGGAGCGGGCGGGGAGCCCGCTGCGCAGTCCCTGCAGCGTGAGCACCTCGGGCGCGGGAGTCCACCCGGGGCCAGGGCTCCGACCCTGTGCTGGACAGATCGGGTGAGAGAAGGAGAGGGAGAGAGAGAGAGAGAGAACGGTAGACAGGAACATATATCGCGAGAGAGAGAGAGAGAAAGAGAAAGACAGAGCGAAAGAAAATATGGAGAGGGAGAGAGAGAGAGAGAGAGAACGAGGGAAAGAGAGAGAGAGAGAACGAGAGAGATAGAGAAAGAGAGAGGCATATATTTGAAAGAGAGAGAGGGAGAGAGAGCGAGAGAAAGTTGAGAGAAACGGGAGAGAGAGAGAGAGAGAGAGAGCGCGAGAAATTGAAAGAGAGAGGCATACGTGTATATATATATAACATGTTCGACGGTATTGGAGAAGTTGTGAGCCATGGTATGTAGTTATGTAATGGGGCTGCGGTGATGCAGGGAAGTAGGGAGAGGGGATGTGATTCGCGGCGCGCGATACAAGAATTTAAACTCGTGCAGTATGCACGAATTTCGCCATGTATCAGCATGCTGAGGAGCAGCTGCGGCTAGGGGCGCTCGCAAGGAGAGCGGCACAACCAACTGACTTGATCAAGCTCGAAGGCTAAACGGGAAGCGGGGCGGACATATCCAGTGACGGCACGAGGGAGGCGGGACCTGCCAGCTCTTCCCCCCCCTCCTCTGACGAGGGGCACGGGCCTGGACAAGACGGATGATGTCACCAGAAGCCGCATTGAGAATCCCGTCGCCGTCGATTGCCAAGGGGGACTCAACGCTTGGATGAGGAACCGAAGGGGGCGCTGGAATACCATGGGGGGAGGCGACGGAGCCCTTTTTCGAGAATTGCGCCGGCCTCGATAAGCTTGCGCAGGCATGTGGGCAACTGTAGCAGGCGGTCACCGTCGAGCAGGCGACTGTGGCACTAGCCTGCCCTGCAGGAATGCAGCGAGGGCGGCTGCAAGCCTCACGTGCCAAGAATGTCGAGTAGCAGGCACAAGCCGGTGGGGCGAGGTCCACGTTGCGAGGCTCGATCAGCGCAGGACGTGCATACTCTGCTGGCGCCTTGCGTCCTTGCAGCCAGATGGTGCCATAACGACTGTGCGCAACGCGTCGTCCATCCCCCCCCTGGATCCAGCCGCAACATCCGCGTCGCGAGCCTCTGCGTGTTGATGGTCCAGTATGGGAACAGGACCCGCCGCTAATCCACACGCCCTACGGTTAGCGTCGCAAAGATAGCGTTCGACAGCGATCTCCGAAAAGCAGCCACCCCACAACGAGGCTTCCTCCGTGACGCTATCCGCTATCCTTGTGAGGCGATCCGCCTGCGAAGGATCCTTCCCTGCGCGCCAATCCCCTGCCGTGGCTTCCTTGGTGCACGCTGCCTGCAAAGGTGCGAGACGGGGTACTGAGCCGGCCGGCGGCGTCACATCGCGCGACATCTCTGCCACGCCGACCGCAAGCCACGCTCCTGCGCTCGCTTCCTCCGCGTGAGCCACCCGGCACCTGCTCCGCGGCAGCGGCCGGCAGTGGTGCGAGGCGGCGCCGCAGAGCTCCGGCATGCCCCCCCTCCCCGCTGCCCGTGCAGCTCGGTCGGGCGGCCTCGGCAAGCTTCGGCCGTCGGGGGAGGTCTGGCCGCGCGGCCAGGGGCCCGCGCGGGCGCCGGGGGGGGTAGGGCCTGGGGTGAAGCTGGGGTGCAGAAGCTCGGATCCCTCCCGCCTCGTCGTCGTCGTCGACGACGGCGGCGGCGTTTGTGTCGGCGTCGGCGTTGTCGACCTTTTTCCATCGCAGAGGCATTGGCGGGATGGCCGTTGCATTCTTCGCTGAACTACAGGTCGAATTAATAGCTCAGAACAGCGGGCGAGCATGATACCACGATTCAGTTAGGGCGTGCCCTGAAAGATAGAGAGGGCGAGTGTATGAAACAAATATGAGCCCCCTTTCGATCATCGAGGCAGGCACAATGCAAGGAGCCCGCAAGCCCCCAACCCAACCGTCGTCGAACTCCTCCCCCTCCCTCCTCGTTTTCCCAATTGTTCCCTCCTCCCAGCGGATCTGGATTTGGTGGCGGTTCTGTCACGCTGGGCTGGCGCCAAGGGTAGCCCCCGCCCCCAGCCTTTGCTGAGGGAGCGGGAGGACCAAAAGCTTTCACGTGGAAGGAAGCCTGGAGGTGGGGGAAGAAAAGAGGGGACCGACAGACGACGTAGGGGGCCTGCGACTGAAAGCACTTGGCCCTTGTTGACGCCATCTTGAGGCTTCTTGGATCGCTATCGGGGCAAGTTGGGCGGTCTGGAGCCAGTCCTGGCGGCCTCTGGAGCCGTCCGGGAGCCCTCGGGGCCCGCCACGGAGCCCTCAAGGCCCCCATAGGCCGCCCGGGGCCCCCATACCAACCTGGGGACCCGGTCAGCCCCCGCCTGGGCCTATTCCGATGAATATGTGCAAATAAACCAGAGCACAGGTGGGACAAATTACCCACAGCGCCCTGTACAGGCGGCGGCTTAGACACGACGTTGGCCACCAGCTCCGAACCTGCTTGCCCTAAGACGGCTGCTGGATTCTGTTTTGCCGTTGCCGCGACGTGTGCTGGGGGTCTCGGCTGCCACCTCCTCTACGCAAGACTGCCTGGGGCTGCCTCCTCCTCCTCCTCATCATCATCACCACCACTATCATCATCATCATCATCATCATCATCATCATCATCATCATCATCATCATCATCATCATCATCACCAACATCACTACCACCACCATCATCATCACCAGCAACATCATCACAACCATCATCATCATCAGCATCATCATCATCATCGTCATCGTCATCGTCATCGTCATCATCATCATCATCATCATCGTCGTCGTCGTCGTCATCACCATCTTCATCAGCATCATCAACATAATCATCAGCAGCATCATCAGCATCATCATCATCAGCAGTATCGTCAGTATCATCATCATCACCATCATCACCATCATCCTCATCATCCTCATCATCATCATCATCCTCATTACCATAATCATCGTCATGATCGTCGTCATCGTCGTCGTCGTCAGCATCCTCATCCTCATCCGCATCCTCATCCTCATCCTCATCATAACCGTCATCATCATCAACATCATCACCATCATTATCATCATCATCATCATCATCATCATCACAATCATCGTCACATTCATCATCATCATCATCAGCACAATCATCACCACCATCATCATCGTCAGAACCATCACTACCACCGCCACCATCATCACCACCATCATCATCATCACCACCATCACCACCACCATCATCATCACAACCATCATCATCATCATCATCATCATCGTCATCATCATCATCATCATCCTCGTCATCGTCATCGTCATCATCGTCGTCATCATCACTACCACCATCATCATCATCAACATCATCAGCATCATCACCATAATCGCCAGAATCGTCATCATGATCATCGTCATCGATATAAGCATCAGCATCATCAGTAGTGTCATCAGCATCATCATCATCATGAGCATCATCATCATCATCACCAGCATCAGACTCGCCACAATCATCAGTATCGACATACTCATGATCAACACCATCACCAACATCATCACCACCATCACCATCGTCATCAAAACCGCTAACATCATCATCATCGACGTGGTCGTCATAGTCGCTATCACCATCACCATCACCATCACAAACATCAGGATCATCACCATCATCACAATCATCACCATCATCACCACAATCAACATCATCTGCATCATAAGCATCATCATCAGCAGCAATATCAGCATCATCATCTTCATCACCACCACGACCACCACCTCCACCATCATCACCATCAGTATCATCATCATACCTATACTGATAATCATCATCAGCATACTCGTCATCATCACCACCATCATTATCACCACCACCAGCATCGTCGTCGTCGTCATCACCATCATCACCATCATAACTATCATCAGCACCGTCAGCACCATCAGCATCATCAGCATCATCGCCACCACCATCATCATCAGCAGCATCATCAACATCATCAGCACGATCATTAGCATCATCATCAGCAGCATCATCATCCTCATCATCATCGTCTCCGTTTCTTTCTGTCTACAAACCCCTCCCTCTCCCGCCTCCCTTCCCTTCCTGGCGCGGCCGGCAGAGAGAGACAAGGAAGCCTGCGCACCAGGACCCGCTCCGGAAGTGGCGTGCTGCCGCAGGAAGAGCTCGGCCTCGACAGGGGGGTGAGAAGGGGGGCGATGGCACTTCGCCCCGCCGCGGGGCCTCTCCCTTCTCCATCCTCCTCCTCCTCCTATTCCTTTCCTTTTCCTTATGATGAGGCAAGTTTTTAGGGCGGGCGGGGCGTTTCGCCCGAGACTTCCTCACAGATTGGCAAACAGCGGCTCAAACAGTGGTAACAGTTTCACAGATGGAGGGCGGGTGGCTTCCAAACAATGGCTCTCGCCTTAGCGCCGCGCACATATTTGCAAGCGTTTCACGGATTGAGGACAGACCGTTTTCAAAATGTGGCTCTCGCGTTAGCGCCGCGTACATTCGTTTTTGAGCTTCACGGTTTGAGGGCGGCTCCTTTTCAATGTGTGGCTCTCGCCTCAGCGCCGCGCGCATTCGCTTACAATTTTTGCAATAATTCCACGGATTCCCATGGTCAGCGTACCAGGAATGATGCTTCGGAAAGGTTCATGATTATGCCGGTGCAACAGTTAAGTTGATTCGCGGTGTTGAAGTCCCAAGAATGGCGTTCTGGCACGTTTCAGGATCGTCAAGACGCAACACTCAGGTTGATCCCGAGAAAAATATGTTGGCATGTTTCAGGGTCTTAAAACGGTTGTCTTCCAACGAGGAAGTTCCCTCAATGAAAATGAACCGTTGTATGGGGCCTGTGAAGAGGGAGCTTGGAGGGAGAGTTTTTTCCCACACCCTTGATGACTCTTGGGTTTACACTGGTCCTCCTCCTCCTCCTCCTCCTCCACCTCCTCCTCCTCCTCCTCCTCGTCCTCCCCCTCATCCTCATCCTAATCCTCATCCTCATCCTCGTCAGCTTCCCCCTCATTTCCCTTCTTCGCCTCCCCCTCCTCGTGCCCCTCCTGCTCCGCTTCCTCCTCCATCCTTATCCACCGCATTGTCTCTCCATCCACCGGCCCCCCTTCCTCATCCTCTGAGAACTACTTTCTCAAGTCCTCGTGTTCCTCCGCTTCGTCTTCATCCCCCTCCCCCTCCTCCTCCCCCTCCTCCTCCTCCTCCTCCTCAACCTGAATATCGTCCTCCTTTGGTCTCTCCTCTCGGCGGAGAGCCCAGAGAGGAAGTGAGCGGGGGCACACCATCTCAAAGGCGGAGGGGCTTCTGAGAAGCTCCGCCGCCTTCTGAGAAGGCCTGCCCCTCTCGCATCCCCCCTGGGCTCGCCGCCAATCTTCCTTCTCCTCCTCCTCCTCCTCCTCCTCGTCCTCCTCCTCCTCCTCCTCGTCCTCCTCCTCCTCCTCGTCGTCCTCCTTGTCCTCCTGCTCATCTGCTTCGCTATCGTCCGTCGTCTTCGTCGTCGTCGTCGTCCTCCTCCTCCTCCTCCTGTGGGCTTCCGGGACCAAGAAGGCCCCTCGTCTCGAGGTGGCGGCGCTCGGCCCCAGGCGGCCCAGCCTCGATCGAGGATCGTGGCCTCTGGCCATCGCTCGGACGTCCATTCCCTGTGTTTTTGTTCGGTTTCGTGCGTGGTTTTTGTGTTCGCAGGGTGATCCAGGATGCTCCTGAGTAACCCCCACCGAGAAAAAGTGCACACGTCCGAGCGATACCCAAAGGTCTTGGGGACACCGACATCGATGCGGTTGGCAATGTTTGACCCGCTTGGGTGAGGAGAGATGTCGTCGTCGTCGCCTCGAGGACCTCGGGGCCCTCGAGGCCAATGCCCCTCCTCCTCCTCCTCCTCCTCCTCCTCCTCCTCCTCGAGGGGCCCTCGGGACCACTGCGGCCCATCGCCTGGAGGAGGGGGCGGCTCGGCTACAGGCGGCCCGATCTCCATCTATCTCGAGAATCGTGGCATCGGGAAACCGGCATCGGTGTGCTTGGCCATGTTTGGCCCGCTCAAGCGAGGGACGTTGTGGGGGGACCGGTTCCTGGCGAGAAGCATCGAGCCGGAATCGGCGACACGTCGCCGATAGATCGGCGATTGGCCCCCGACGGCGGAACCGCACGTCCCTGGGGGCGGTGGGCTAGCCCCCTAGCGGCGATGAGTGGGCAATTGGGGGTCGATGAGTTCCCCCCAGAGCCAATCCCCCCCCTAACGTTGCTCCTGACCTTCCGCTCCTTGGTTGTTGGGCCATGTTTCGGGCCTCTGGCGGCCTTCTGTGACGACTTCGGCAACCCCGGCACGCTCCTCTCGACGAGGCGCAACTGCTGTAAACCACCCGAGGCCTCAAGACGCTGAAGGAAACAAGTCTGGTCTTCCCCCCTGGAGCCAGCCTCCCCCTCACGCTGCCCCTGATCTGGGGCACAGGGCACCTGCGGGAGCCCCAGGGAGGACCCACGCAAGCCTCGCCTGGGGGCATGCGCGCGCACCGCCACACGCTGCACGCACGTACGGTCCGCAGAAGTCCAACTGCCGCGCAACGTCCAACCAGAAGCATGCCTAGAGCGACCGGCCTTAGCTGATGGGCCTGTTTTCCACCACCACCACCACCATACGTTGGAGGGGGAAAGCAGGAGGAGGAGGAGGAGGAGGAGGAGGAGGAGGAGAAGGAGGACCCCCTCCCCCTCCGACTTATGGTGGTCGTGGTGGAAAATAGGCCCCCCATGATCGCCCATGACAAGCCTGAAAGCGTATATACAGAGCCGTCGTGCTACCACAAAACACGCTGCACTTTTTTAATTCGCGAGCGCACAGGGGTGCCAGGCGCCGTAAGGAAATTGCAAACTAGCAATGGCGGAGCAAACTACGCTGCGAAGCACGCTGCACACGCAGTGGAGGATTTTGTATCTGGTCACGGCGGGCCGCGGCCACGAACAAGCATGTCCCACGGCCAAGGTCGCGGGCACAGCCCGAAGACAGGAGCCCCTCCTCCTCCTGAAGTGGTCCTGCACTCAGTGGTCCTGAAGAGCAACCCTCGAAGACTGGACAACTGGGGGGAGGGGCACGCTGTCATCAACGGGGCTCGTGACTGCCTCACCACGAGGTCGCTGAACGTCGCGCCTAGCGCCACGCGAGGCGCAGTCACCTCTGCGCCCACGCTTGAGCAGGGACCGACCGTCCCAGCATTCCCAGAGGCCTACCACGACAGATTCTTATGACAAAAGGGCATTCTAAAATCAAAGCCAATGTTCTCAGAACGTAGCACCGTTTCGGCCAGACGTGCTCTAAAACATTTTGTGCAAACCACACAAGGTTCCTAGAACATTCTCTGGTGGGCCTGTAGGCAAGCCACGACGCTTCGCCACTGCTCGGCACGCCATCAGCCCTGACCGCACGGCGCGACTCCTTCCGCGCCCTCTCGCGGGCGCTGCAAAGGCCAGCCGGCTCCCCGACGAGCGACGGCGCCGCAAAGCTTCGGTCGGGCATGTCCCCCTGCAGGCAGACTTTTGACACAAATATTCGAAAATAGTCAAGATTGGTGAAAAAATCGTCCCCTTAATTATTTTTGGGCTATTTGTGAATTTTCCCCCTGTAGAGGGACAGGCCAGGCCCGACTTCACGCAAAGCCCGCCCCGCGCGGCTCGGGCTCCGCCCGCAGGGGCCCGGCGGACCCCCCTCCGTCGCCTCCGCCGCCGCCTCTCCGATCAGGGCACCGGCGCCTCGCCGGAAGCACGGCGGCTTCGTGCCCTCCTCGCCCCGATGCCGACGCCGCCTCGTCGTCGCCGCCGCCTCGCCCGCCTCGCGCGCCTCGACGCCCTCCAGGCTCCTGCTCCTCCTGCTCCTCCGCTTCGTCTGGCTCCATCCATCAGCTAGACGCTAGACTTGTGTCGGTCATGCCTCCTACAGAGCGGAAACCTGAATCCCTTTGTTTTTTTCCCCGCCAGCCTTCCGCAGGAGTAAAAACAGACCCCCAGACATTTCCCTGCAGAGACCCCGCGGGGCATCTGCAGAGACCCCGCAAGGCCCTTCGGAAAAAATCAAAACCTCCCGAAAAGCTATATGCAAAGCAATGTTTGGAGACCCCGCAAAAATCAAAAAAACAACAAGAAAATCTAAGTTTCGGATCTTATGTATGAAGCACGTCTGTCTTGGTGTAGGACAGTGGGGTAGCGGGGTAGATATGTTAAGATATGGGGGGGGGGCAGGTAGACCTTAAGGGGGGCAGTGGGGTAGATATGTTAAGACGCTGGGGGCCTCTGATAGGGGCAGGAGGATGTCTTGACCTTGTCTTGAGATGGGCGCATCAACATTTCAAAAGGTTGCCGTGATAGGGGCGCAGCATAATGACATCCGTTGCTATGAGTGGCATTCCCAATTGTAAATCGCACCCTCGTCCCACTCATCCTCCCCCTCACCGCGGCTCGGGACCTAGCGTTGGCCATCCGATGGGGGGGCAAGCTGCGAGACCTTGGACTTCCACTGACTTTCCTGCGCGTTCTCAGGGGGGGGGGCGATGGCCTCGAGATCTGAATGGCTTGCCCCTGGTAGGTGCCCCCGCTGGGTCGAGATCTGGTGGCCTCGAGATCTGGTGGCCCCTGGTAAGTGCCCCCTGGTGGCCTCGAGATCTGAATGGCTTGCCCCTGGTAGACAGCCCTGGCGGACCGTTGGATCGCGAGATGGGCACATCCATTCCTCCACCTCCCCCTCTGTCCGTAACCATTTTGGCTCAAACCAGCTTAGCCCATTCATTCCATGACAATGACTTTATCCATATGTTCCATAACAGTTTTGTTCTTGACCGCCATCATGGCGGCAGACCCAGGTGAATCGTGGCTTTCAGCGCTCGACGCCGTTAGCGAGGACAACTCTGGTGGTGATGACCCAGGTGGTTCGTGGCTTTCAGCGCTGGACGCCGCTAGCGAGGACAACGCTGTTGGTGATGACCAGGCACAGGCACTTGGAGATGATTGGATGGCTGGCGTGGATGCGCTCTCTATCAGCGACTCTCCCATCGACGTCGAGATGGATGGCGAACCCGACTGTGGAATGCAGGTGGTGGCAGTAGAGCACGACAAGAACGTTATGTGGGCGTCGCATGCTTGCAGGCACGTCCCAGAGTCCGACCTCGACAGTACTTCGCTGAAAATCAGCAGCGAGGTACTGGATGACGACCCACTCACAGGACGGATCACCGACCTTGCACGAGCGATCGGGGAGAATCGCAAGGACTACAGGAACACGCTACATCTCATGGCAGGGTGCGCTCTTCAGGTCTCGCAGGGCTTCGGAAAATCAGGGAGCCGCTGTGTTGCACATCGGTCGCTGGGGAGGGCGTGCCTCGATCCAGATCTTAACGCACCCCTCGGCAGCCGACGTGCGACGCAGCGTCACTTCGTTTTTCCGAAGCCACCGCAGGTCGAGCGAAACATATGGGAGCACACGGAAGATCTATTGGTCCAGTATGCGAATTCTTCGAGTACGTTGGAGCTCTTGTGTTATGTGGAGTACGCCAGCTACGATAGCACAGATTTCGTATTGCAGAGTACGCAGAAAGTGGTGGAACTACTTGACGACGAACGCCCTCTTGTTGCCCACGGCTCGGTGCCTGGAGAGCAATGCGACGAAGCCGAAACCATCGAGCTCGAGGAGACCACGGTGGGCACTAAGAAGGTACTGCAGATGGACACCAGCGTATTGTTATTAGTCAAGATCGACGGTATCTTCGCGATTTTACGGGGGAACTTGTTATCGCGGCTCCAAGTGTGCGACAGAAATTCGGCGGCAAACTACAAAGCAGCGCTTGCAGAATATTCAATTGGGGCTGCCAATGCAAGTTCGTTCAGGAGGCGGCTTCGCATAGCGTGCACTGACGGGTTTGGATCGAACCTTAAAGCTGAGCGCCATCTTTTGTCTGAGCGTGACAACTGGGCAGTGCTACACCTCCTATGCCGTGTGCACACAGTGGCTGGGTTCCATTCCAAAGTTTACGACATGCACGCGGCTGACATATCTGGGCTTGTAGCGACGTCTCTTTCCTTGAGGCTGGCTGGTCAGATGAGTTTGTTCCGCAAGGCGGCCAGGAGGGCAATCAGGGACACATTGAAGATTGTGCCAAGCGTTGTGCTGGACTCCAAGGCAATTTCATTCAGGAAGTTGGTGATGGATACTTTCTTGGACCGCTCTCCCGAATGCGTGGCTTTACGACTGTTGCTTGAACGGTGTGCGCCAGGGGATTGGAGAGATACGCAGAACTTCACATACGTTGCGAGGCCGGACGAGACGCGAGCCGACGTCTTGCGATTGTTATTCAAGGAGTTCGTGCCAGCACTATTTCCCAGGGCCCCGTTCCTATTCCCTCGAAACAGGTGGACGGGGGCAGAAGTCGCGTTTCGCGACGTCGGCCTGCCGATGAATGTCTACGGCCTTTTCAACGACACCTTTGTTAGATACCTGAGGGACGAGTACGGAGGCGAGCTTACCAGCGATGATCCAGGCGCGCCCCCCGAACATCCGCTGCCGCTGTTGGACGCGGAGGCTGTCGTTCCAGGTGATCAGGAAGGCGCCGAAGAGCCAGACGTCCAGGAGGGCGAGGGCCCAGAAGGCGACGCAGCGCCTGCGCCTGAAGCGAAGAAGCCCGACCACCCCCGAAAGGCGTTCGCCGAGCAGAACAAAGCCTATCGGGGCTCAGCGCGCGAGTGGCTTGCCACGGATCCGTCCATTCGGGTCATCTTCTTCAGGGCGGTCTTGGGGCCCATCAAGGCGTTCTTGGAAAAGGAGTTGGAAATGGCGAGCGAGGAGTGGGAGATGAAGCAGGACGCTGCCCTCATCTCTTCGGGCGGCAACTCGACGGTCTTGAGGGGGAGGGAGTGGCCTTTGATGCGCGTGGCGAGGCAGACATTGGAGGACCAGTGCTTTAAAGACATAGAGGCGGTGTCGAAGTTTCTCGAGCTGGACTGTCTGGCAGCGGAATACATGACGCTCGAGAACCAGACGAAGCTGTGCAGGATGCTCTCCAGGGAAGAGTGTTGCACTTATCAGTTCGGGACCGCGATTGGTAAACAGTTTCCTTTCAGGTTGTTCTTGCTGCTCGACGATCCAACTTTGGCGGCGGACATCGAGGCTTCGTGCAGGTCGAGCCGTGATCAGTTCAGCGACAACTTCATCGAATACTTCAAGGATAAGCCAGGGGGGCTGACGAGCGACGAAGCTTTGCACGAGTTGAGCCTTGTCGCGATGGCTTCCAAGACGTCGACAGTGAAGCTGGAGACTCAGAATGCGCAGCTCAGGAGACAAGTGCTGGCCACGTCGTTGCAGTCTAAGAGGCCCGAGCTGAGCAGTATCAGCTCCAGGTTCATGCTGAGGAGGGCGTCTACGAGAGAGGATCGGATTCTGAAGCCCGCAGGGTGCTTCAAGAAGGGGGAGCGGAAGCCTGTGCGCCGAGGCGCGAGCGCCCCCGAGGCCGAGGCTCCATCGGCAAAGAGGGGCGGGGGGGGGGGGGCTAGGAGAGCCTACATCGCAGCTCGCGCCAAAGTCGTAGGGAAGGTTGTCCTGCAGGTGGCGGCGGCTGCCTACCGAGCGCTCTCCCCAGACGAGAAGGCAGTGCACGAGCGGGAGGGCAGACTTGGCACCCTCATGCACAAGGCTGGTCACAAGTCCTTCGGCACAGTTTCGAAGGAGCTCGCCGCAGCGATGAGCATCCAGGTCAGGCGGCGCAATGCAGAACAGCATTTGCAGGCGAGTCGCATGCCAGGGCGCGCAGCGAGCGCCCATGCGCTTGCTCTCCCACTCGACGACGTCACGAGGCACGTCCGCGAGCTCAAGGCAGATCAGTACTTGCTCAGGCGCATCAAGAAGCGCGCGTCCCACGATGCAGCCATGCAGTTATCCAAATGGAGGGCGACCAAGGGCGCGACACATGTGAACGATTTCATTTCCAAGCTCCCGTTGATGGCTCCTCTGGTAAACGGTCTCGTCGCTCGGCCTCATTCTGGCGGCTCCTACGTCCTGGAGTATTTCTGCCCCGTCAGGAAGATCATCCCCAGGATGGTGGGTTTACTTGGTCTATTCGAGTACGCAACGGTCAGAGAGAATGTCCTCGGCTTCTTAGCAGGACTGCACACAGAGAAGAAAGATGCCTCTCAAACAACTTTCGAGGAGCCCAAGCAAAAACCTACTGAGAAACCAACGTGTCTCGAAGCTGGCGCGTGCCTGTGCGGAGCCAAGGGGGACCTCATTTTCAAGTTCAAACGTTGGGTGGATAGTGGAATCAAGGCCTATTGCAAGGATGCTTCTGTCAAAAGTGCCCTGGCGGATGGCTACCTAGTTGTCACGATTCATCACCGGCCAGAACAGGTGAGTGAGATCAGCGCCGACGCGGGGGAAGGCGCAAGTGACGAGGGCCCCTTGGGCGAGTTTAAGACTTACCTCCATGTCGGTATGATGTACTTCTCACCGTATAGGCCAACTTATCGCCAGTGCACGACCGCGGATAATGGCCTGCTAGATGATGGCTCAATCGTGCTGGATTGCTTGGACGATTACCTGACAAACTACGAGGTAGCCTCCATGTTGTACCTGTACTTTTCAAAGCCGAGCAATTGGACAATCTCCGTTATGCTGGCGCAATCCACGTCGAAGCCCCAATTTCCAATCCGCCCGTCGCAGCTAGTGGTTGGCCATGTCTCCGACGACCGAGAGTTCACGCGCCAGTGGCCAAACCCCAAACGAAAAAAACGAAAGCGAGAATATGATAATGGGTGGGCCGACGAGCTCGACGACTTGGAGGACGAGGATGACCAGGACGAGGGCCCCGACGACGACGGCATTGACGGTGGCGAGGGGGCCGACCCAGAGCCTCAGAGCGACCATGGTGACGAGAAGAGCTTCCTTTCCTCTCTTTCTCCTTCGCGCAGCTGGATGAGCCCGTCGGGAGCAAACGCCGACGAGCCAGCCCTGAGTGACCACGGTGAGGACGTGCTCTCAGACAACGTGGATAACATATCAATCCATTGCGGAGGAGATGACGGTGGAGATGGAGGCGACAGCGAGGACGGCGACGGCGGGGGCCCGAGCGGAGGCGGGGGCGGCGACGACCCACCGCCTCCAGGGCCCCATGGCGTGCCTCGCGGGCCCAGTGAGCCAGCCGACGTCACGTTCATGACGCCCTGCGGCGTCATCAGATACTACGCCAAGAAGGACGACTTAGTTGCCCATTGCCACGTTCATGGGTCGAAGTGCCGAATGACTAGGACGTGTCGTGGATCAGATCGGCCGAACAGAGCCGCTCAAGGTCGGCCTCTCGGGGCCCCCATGGCGTGGCTGAAGCAGAGCACGGAGCCTTTCTGCGACACGCAGGCCACCCACGTGCATTTTTGCCCTTTGCCGCTTGCGCTAAGGCAAGCGTCGCGCGACGAGCTGCGCGCAATGCCTGGCAGCGACTTGCTGTTCAGGTGTGAGCGTGCGCTCAGGCTCCACGAGCCAGACGAGCCGCTGGAGGCTCCGTGAGGACTGATGAATGTTGCGGTTGAATACTTGGTTCGCTGTGGCAGAAAAAAAGAAAAGGCCACTGGATAGGCCCTCGGGGAGGCCCCAAGAGATGCCCTCAGGGAGGCCCTCGGGGAGGCCCCAAGAGAGCCCGACGGAGGCCTTAAAATGCGCACTTAGGAGGGCCCTAATGCGGCCCCAAGGGAACCCCAATGAGGCCCGAGGAGGAGGAGGAGGGCGGAGGAGGAGGAGGGGGGAGGAGGAGGAGGATGAGGAGGAGGAGGAGGAGGAGGGGGAGGATGATGAGGAGGAGGGGGAGCAGGAGGAGGAGGAGGAGGAGGAGAGCAGAGGGGGAGGAGGAGGCAGGGGGGGGGTAGGGGGTAGGAGGAGGAGGGGGGGGAGGAGGAGGAGGAGGAGGAGGAGGTGGAGGAGGAGGATGATCAGGAGGAACGCTGCGCGGGGGGCGCGCGCTGTGCGGGAGCAGTGAGGCTCTGTGGCCCAGGCGTGTCCTTTTTGCGGGTCGTTCCCGAAAGTGTATTTCCTCCGCAACACGCACGACGACGCGGGGGGGAAATCTGTCGTTCTGTTTTTCCTCCTCGCAAACCACAGGGGCCCGAGGGGGAAAAAACAACACAGCAGAGGGGAAAAACAACAACAGCAGAGGGAAAAAAGTAAACCAGAATTTCCCTCTCTGGAACCGAGTACGACGTGCAGGCAAAAAAACATAACAACATTTCCCTCTCTGGAACTGATAAGAGTACGCGGGATGGCACGATTTCCCTCCAGGTACCTCGTGCGATTCCTCCGGTGGGATGAGGACGCCGCGGGGGATTCCTCCGGTTGGATGAGGACGCCGCGGATGTGCCCACCCCCGTGTCTCGGGCTTGGGCCTCTAGGAAAATTCCGAAGGGGTCCCAGGGCCCCGAAGAAGGCTCCCAGAGGAGCCCAAGAGGGCCACATGAAAGCCCCAAGAGGGCCCCAAGAAACCTTTGGTGGGTCTGATCAAACAGCGTGTTTTGATGAGACCCCGCAGCGGTCTCTGGGGGGCCCTCTTAGGGCTCTCTTGGAGTTTTCTCGGGGCCCACTTGGGGCCCTTTTTGACCCCTCTTGGGGCCATCTTAGGGGCCGAAGAGGTGCCCCTAACATCCCTTAAACAACCCCTGGCCCCACGAACGAAAAACGCATAGAATTAGCAGGTTGGTGGGCTCCTCTCGGGCCCCTGTTGGGCTTCTCTCGGGCCCCTCTTGGGCCTCTCTCGGGGCCAACTTGGAACCATTTTTAAAACCAATATTTGCGCTGGCTTGGGGGCCCAAGAGGGACCCTAAGAGGGCGCCCATTAAACAATACCTGGCCCCACGAACGAAAAACACACATCATAAAAAATAGCTGGTTGGTGGGATCATCCAAGGCCTTTCTTGGGCTCCTCTCGGGGCCCTATTGGGCCACTCTTGGGCCCTTTGCCCTTGGCCCCATCGCTTGCGCCACATAAATTGCACCGCATGGATGTCACATCATTGGTTGCACTACGCACATTGCACCGCGCAGGTTGGGTCACATAGATTGCGCCACATAGATTGCACCGCAGAGCTTACACCCTATGGGGTGCCCGCATAGATGCCACCGCATAGATAGCACCGCATAGATTGCGCAACATAGATTTCGCATTGTATATTCGAACACACTGTTTGGGGCCCGCTCTAGCTAACCATCTTGTTGTTCGGAAGTGCCGATGGGCCAGCTTCGGCACACGAGGTAGCCAAAAGCGGTAGCTCCGACGGTCGACTCAGGGTGTCAGCGCGAGGTCCTCAGTGCGAGGCCGTGGGGCAACTATGAGGCTACATGGTCTGTCATATCCTCCTCCTCGTCCGTCCACTCTATCCTCCTCCGTAGCCATGTGTGCTGAACGTGTTTTGAGGTTGACACGGCCACTTACTCGAGTGCCGAACGGGCCCACACTGAGGGCAGTGAGCGGCCTGACACAGAGCCACTTTAGTGGCAGCCGATGCGTACTGCTGCAGGCAGCGTGGTGAGAAAAGGAGGCCGAGGCAAAGCAACTTGCGGCTTCTGCGAGCTCGTAGTGCCCCAAACGCAATGCGTCAAGTACCAGGAGCACTGCCTGTGCAACGAGTGCGTGGAGTTTGCCGATGAGTCTGGCTACGAACCGAAAGTGCCGGCAACGATGAAGGCCAAGGCGCCGGGAAAATGGAAGGAGAAAAAGGCAACCAAAGAGGAGTGGAAGGCTGGCAAGCAGAAGGCCGAGGACACGAGGGGCTTCCCCACTGAGGAAGTCTACGAGGAGACGGTCCAGGAGAGCTCCTTGACGGAGGAGTACACGTTCCAGCCCCGCGACGACTTCAAGGATGAGCACGACTGCTTGCCAGACCAGGCGAAGGTGATGACGTTGCGCGTGACGAACGCACAGGGCGAGGACCCCTTCGCCGTGGTGATCTTGCAGGACGCGGTGAAGCCCCCGACGCTGGTGGTGAAAACGGCGAGGAGGCTCGTCAGGAGGACGCCTGTTATGACGAAGGCCATGCACTACTACAAGAGCCAAGCTTCCACCCTCTTCGAGAACATGTCGGCTGATCGAGCGCGCGCGTTCGGCCAGAGGTTCGGGAACAAGTACCAGCCGAAATCCAAGAAGTTCACCGCCTACAGCAGGGATAAGATCAGAATGCTCGTCAAGAAGAACTTGGCGAGGCCCAAGGGCTTGCGCCGCATGGTGCGCGACGGCGTTGCAGGTGGCGACTCTGCTTCGGACGGGGCCTCCAGCGATGCAGGGAGCGGGGGTGAAGAAGAACCATCCAGCGGCCCCGCCGCAGCGCAGCTGGCAGCTAGCGCGGCGTCGGCGGCGGCAGCGCCGAGCCACAGCCCGGAGGAGGTGCCAGAAACGCCTAAGGCAGCGAGGAGCGCGGCGGCAAGGGTGGCGGACAGTGAGGCCAAGGCTCAGGCCCCTCAGCCCTCGCCAGGGGCTAGCCCGAGCGCGATAGGGCCGCCGCCGAAGAGGGCCAAGTCGGGCTCGTTGGCCGCGCCCTCGGTCGCCGAGACCTGCGCTGGTCTGACGGAGAGAGAGGGCCGCTTGAAGCCGCCCGAGTACTGGCACGAAGCCCTCACGCCGTCGAAGGTGTTCGCGGGCAGCCCCTTGAAGAGGCAGGTGGGCTGGGCGAGGGACTGCGTCAAGCGCGTGGCGGGCCAGGGCGAGGCCGTGAAGGCCAACAACCTCGAGGAGCACATCGACCGCATCGACATCTGCATGCAGCTGATGATAGACCTTGGCAATGCGACGACGACCTTCGACGACCTCAAGTGCAACTTGCAGAAGCTAGCGGCTGCAGAGGTCGATTTCGATTCGAATATCAAGAGCAAGCTCCTGGGGAAGAGATGGTACTCGTCGATTATAGCATTCTCGTCGGGTGACGTGGGCGATGCCTGCATCGCCGATATCGTGGATACCGTGATGCCGTTCAAGTTCGACAAGCCTGTGACGGCCGACGGGGAGATGGTGGATGGCGAACTTGATGTGGAGATGATAGCCACCGAGTACCAGGAGTTCGACCCCATGAATGTCTCTATGTCGACCATCGATGGTACGATGCAATCCAGGGCCGCGCTGCTCTTGAACGTGCTCTTGAAGGAGATCGTCCCTGCGACGCTGAAGGTGGGCGAGGGCGGTCAGGCGGCGTCGGCTCGCCTGCGCGGGGCCATGCTGGACCACTTCGAAAAGGCCGTGGAGGACTTACCCGAGGTCCCGCCCGAAGCCATGGACTCGCTGAAGGTGCTCCGCGTCATGTGCGCCGTCTGCGACACCACCTGCCAGGTGGACTTCGAGACCATCGAGGAGTTCTTCTTGCAGCAGGAGAGAAAATGCAAGGGGGGGCTCGCGGACCTGGGCGTGCTCCTGAGGATGAATGACGACTGGAAGCCAGTCTACGACATGATGAAGAGCACCTTGCAGGACGCCAAGAAGTTGATGCCGAAGATGTTCAAGCAGGCCAGTGTGTTAAGAGACCTCCAGAAGAACGTGGCAACCATCGCGCTGCCCAACGAAGCCATCAACGAGGCCTTCGTCATCATCAAGACCTGCCGCGAGCTCTTGAGGCCAGGCTCAGGGCACGTGTTGGAGGTCGCTTGCAGCGGGCTACTCGGGACGATCTACGATGTGATGTTCGCCAAGGGCGGCGTGGTCAAGGGGGGGGGGGCTGACTACAGCAAGGGCGCGCTGGTGGCTGCGGAGATCATGTTCAAGGAAGGCGTCAAGCTCAAAGCCATGAACGAGGAGTTCGGCGAGAGGGCGACGCACGACATCCAGGCCGTGATCGATCAGATCGGCGCGAAACAGCTCATCGATGACATCAAGCATCACTTGGCAGGTGGCGCCAAGGACGACACGGGGAAGGTCGACATCGAGAAAGTGAGAATCATCAGTGGGGAGTTGGAAGCCGTCAATGAGACCTCGCTCGACGACGTTGCCAAGGGTGGTATCCAGACCTTCTGCGAGGACGCATGGAACAACATCAAGGCCGACGATGCCACGGGCACGGCAGCGATTGCAGATCTCATGGTCGGCATCGCTGAGTTCACGGACGGCGGGATGAAGAACACCTTCAAAGCTTTCTACGCGGCCTGCGAGGCGAAGTCCAGCCAGGCTGCGCGCGCCGCGCTCTCTGGCGAAGGCGAGTCCCCCGGCGCCGACGATGCGGACCCGAAGAAGATGCAGGCCATGAAGGCCCTCCTCTTGAAGAAGCTGGAGCTCCAGAGTGCCGCGGACACCATTGGCCAGGCCAACATCGATCCGCGCATCGCGGCCGCGGTGAACGAGGTCAACGACTACGTGACCACCAGCGCCGACAAGGCCATGACGACGACAGAGACGCAGCTCGGCAGTCGGTTGGATCTCGCTCAGAAGTGGGCCAAGGGCGGTGCTGATGGAGAACCGTGGTGGGAGTCCGTGAGCGACGCTACTGACCTCGACGAGGTGCTCAGTAAGGGGGCGACCACCGTGTGCAGCAGGAAGTCGGACAGCTACAAAGAGGACATCGACGCCATAAAAACTCTTCAGAAGGCATGCGAGGAGACCGCCAGCTGCTTGACGAGGATGGTGAACCCAGACATCAAGAAGAAAGCGACGGATATCACCAAGAGCCTCGCGCAGTCTAACGTAGAAGGCCTGCTGTGCACCCTCTTCGCGACGAAGTACACGAAAGAGGAATGCAAAAAAAAAAAAAACCACGCCCTGAAAACGATGAGCACCAAGACGGGTGCATCGTGGACGACGATGCCGCAGGCCCTGATCGACCGCGCCGCGAAGGCCTCCAAGCTGCAGTAGTAAGAACGCACCGTGAACGGTGCTCAGTCGGATGGGGGAGTTAGAAAGGGAAGAGAACACCATACAATCATATATTGTCAATCACGGTGGGCACAGGATAACAAGTAACGCCCAAGAAATCAAACATAGCACCATCATCACGTGTCTTAGCCTCCTCGTTCTCATGCTCATCCTCATCACATTCGTCATCACCATTGCCCGCACTAACATCACCCTCATCGTATTTATCATCATCGTCCTCATCCTGTTATTCGTCTCCCTCATTCTCAGGCTCAGCGTAGTCCTCTTAAGTGCCCTCCCCCATTCTCTCCAGTATCCTCGGCACTGGCCTCATCCCCCTTATCATCATGCTCCTCGTCGTCGGGGGGGGGGGTCGTCGTCGTCGTCGCGCGGTCGGGTGGGGCCCTCGGGCCCGCTGGGCGACGTGTTCGGCCTCGTGCCAGGACCGCCCGCTGGACCGCGGGCCGAGCAGGGGGATGAGGCACGAGGTGAGGAGGACGAGAAGGAGAGAGTTGGGGAGGGGAGGCAGGAGGCAGGAGGTAGGAGGAGGAGGAGGAGGAGGAGGCAACGTAGGAATGAGGAGGGATATATGATGGGAAGACGACAGAATGAGGGGAGGATGGATCAATGCGAGGAGGGTTTGATGAGGAGGGTGGGGAAGGGGGCTACTAGGCTTGCAGCGAGGGGTGTGAGGATGGTTAGGACGAGGGGGAGGCGAGCAAGGAGGATGAGGAGGGTGAAGAGGAGGAGGGGAAGGACGTGGACAGGGGAGCAGGAGGAGAGGGGAGGAGAGGAGGAGGAGGAGAGGAGGAGGAGGAGGAGAAGGGGAGGAGGTGGAGGAGGAGAAGGAGGAGGAGAAGAGACGAGAGGAGGAGTGTATTTTTGGAGAGGAGGAGAGAGGAGGAGAGGAGGAGAGGAGGAGAGGAGGAGAGAGGAGGAGAGGAGGAGGAGAAGGAGGAGGAGAGGAGAGGAGGAGACAGGAGAGGAGAGGAGGAGGAGAGCAGGAGAGGAGGAGAGGAGGAGAGGAGAGGAGGAGAGGAGGAGGTTGCCATTTTGGCTTGATGCAGAAACGCGCCGTATTGCGCGAATGGCTCAGGTGTAGTTGCCCGTCGTGCTGGTAGCGGAGCTCTGTTGTCCTCGCAAAACTTGTTGCATTGTTGGAGATAGCGGTGCCCGTCGCGCTGGTAGCGGAGCTGGTAGCGGTAGCGGTGGGCTGGTGCCCGTCGCGTTGGTAGCGGGGCTCTGGTGCCCGCGCCGCGCACGCTGGTGCAATATCGCAAGCAATGCGCGGACATGCGCACGCTTCGCAATCGCGTGCGTCCACACACGTAGTCGCAAACAAATGAAAAAGCAAAGCGGAGAGGGAAAAAATGCAGATGAAAAAAAGAAGGGGTTTTGGGAACAAAAATATGTTTTCCCAAAAACCCTCTGCGGATGCCTTGCGGGGTCTCTGCGGGGTCTCTGCGGTACTTTTGGAAAACCTGCGGATGCCTCCTGCGGAAGGCTGGCGGGGAAAAAAACAAAGGTGTTCAGGTTTCCGCTCTGTAGGAGGCATGACCGACACAACGCTAGACAAGCCTTCGTGGAGTCTTGTTCTGCAGGGTGTGTGGTCGACATTGTGTCGACAAAATTCAGGCCCTGGCCGACCTATGCCCTCCTGCGGGCGCCTCGCAGTCGACCCCGTTCTTCTGTCCTGAGATCCGACGTTACGGGAAAATGCAACATCGTTTCGTAGAAAATCACTACCTGAGCCCTGGACCCCGTCTTTCCGCGGCACTCTTCGAGCCGCATCGATCTCTGAGGGCCCCCTGGCCCGAGACTAGCAGAAAAACACAACGCCTGGAATTCAGGTTGAGCCGCTCACATGGCACCCGGCAGGCGCTCCTGCGGGGGCCCCACGGGCCCTTCGCGAGTGCGCGCCGCACTGCAGGAACGGCGGCGCTCTGGGCGACCGTGTTGTGCTTATCTCGGGCGTCGTCGTCGTCGTCGTCATCGTCCCTCGTCGTCGTCGTCTTCGTCGTCGTCGTTGTCACATCGTCGCTCGCCGTCGTCGTCCTCGTCGTCGCTCGTCGCCGCTCGTCGTCGTCATTGTCATCGTCGTCGCCGTCGACGTCGTCGTCGTCCCACGGCGTCGTGATCGTCGTCGTTGCTGCTGTCGCCGTCGCCGTCGCCGTCGCCGTCGCCGTCAGCGTCGCCGCCATCGTCGTCGTCGTCGTCGGCATCATCGTTGATCGTCGTCGTCGTCATCGTCGTCGTCGTCGCCGTCGCTATCCTCATCACCATCGTCGTCGTCGTCGCCGTCACCGTCGCCATCGACGTGGCCGTCGCCGCCGCCGCCGCCGCCGTCGTCGTCGTCGTCGTCGTCGTCGTTGTCGTCGTTCGTCGCCGTCGTCGTCGACGCTCGTCGCCGTCGTCGTCGTCGACGCTCGTCGTCGCCGTCGTTGACGACGACGACGCCGTCGCCGTCGCCGCCACCGTCTTCGTCGTCGTCATCGTCGTCGTCGCTCGTCGTCGCCGTCGCCGTCGCAACAACCGTCACCTTCGTCGCCGCTGTCGTCGCCGACGCCGTCGTCATCGTGGTAGTCGCTCGTTGTCGTCGTTGTCGTGGCTCGTCGTTGTCGTCGTCGTCGTCGCTCGTCATCGTTGTTCTCGTCGTCGTCGTCGTCGTCGTCGTCCCTCGTCGTCGTCGTCTTCGTCGTCGTCGTCGCTCGTCGTGGTCGTCATTATCGTCGTCGCTCGTCGCCACTCGACGTCGTCAGTGTCGCCGTCGTCGTCGTCGTCGTCGTCCCTCGTCGTCGTCCCTCGGCGTCGTCGTCGTCGCCGCCGCCGTCGCTCGTCGTCGTCATCATCGTCGTTGCTCGTCGCCGCTCGTCGTCGTCATTGTCGCCGTCGTCGCCGTCGGCGTCGTCGTCGTCCCTCGTCGTCGTCATCGTCGTCGTCGTCGCCGCCGTCGCCGGCGCCGTCGCCGCCGCCACCGCCGCCCGTCGTCGTCGGCGTCGTCGTTCGTAGTCGTCGTCGCCGTCGCTGTCATCGTCGTCGTCGCGCTATCGTCGTCGTCGTCATCGCCGTCGCCGTCTCCGTCGCCATCGCCGTCGCCGTCGCCGCAGCCGCCGCCGCCAACGTCGTCGTCGGCATCGTCGTCGTCGCTCGTCGTCGCCGTCGCCGTCGTCGTCGTCGTCGTCGTCGTCGACGCTCGTAGTCGTCGTCATCGTCAACGACAGCGTCCCCGACGCCGTCGTCGCCGCTGTCATCGTCGTCGTCGTCTTCGTCGTCGTCGCTCGTCGTCGCCATCGCAGCCACCGTCGCCACACCCATCGCCTTCGCCGCCGCTGGCGTCGCCGTTGCCGTCGTCATCGTCGTCGTCGCTCGTCGTTGTCGTGCTCGTGGCTCGTCGTCGTGGTCGTCGTTGTCGCTCGTCGTCACCGTCGTCGTCGTCGCCGCCGTCGTCGAACGCCGTCATTGTCGTCGTCGCCGTCTTCGCTCGTCCTCGTCGTCTTCGTCGTCGTCGTCGCTCGTCGTCGTCGCTCGGAGTCGCTCGTCGCCACCCGTCGTCGTATTTGTGGAAGTCGTCGTTGGCGTCGTCGTCGTCGGCGTCGTCGTCCCTCGGCGTCCCTCGGCGTCGTCGTCATCGTGGCCGCCGTCGCCCGTCTTCGTCGTCGTTATCGTCTTGAACGTCGCCGCTCGTCGTCATAATTGTCGCCGTCGTCGCCGTCGACGTTGTCGACGTCGTCCCTCGGCGTCGTCGTCGACGTCGTCGTCGCCGCGGTCGCCGTGGCCGTGGCCGTCGCCTTTGTCGCCGCCACAGCCGAAGTCGTTGTCGTCGTCGCCGTCGTCGACGTCATCGTCTTCGTGGTCGTCGTCGTCCGTCGTCGTCGTCATCGTCGTTGACGTTGTCGTCGTCACCATCGTCGTCGTCGTCGTCGCCATCGCCGTCACTGTCGCCATCGCCGTCGCCGTCGCCGTCGTCGTCGTCGTCGTCGTCGTCGTCGTTCGTCGCCGCCGTCGTCGTCGACGCTTGTCGTCGTCGCCGTCAACGACGGCGACGGAGACTCCGTCGCCGTCGCCACAGCTGTCATGGTCGTCGCTCGTCGTCGCCGTCGCCGTCGCCGTCGCCACAACAGTCGCCTTCCCCACCGCTGTCGTCGCCGTCGCCGTCGTCGTCGTCGTCGTTCGTCGTCGTCGTGGTCGTGGCTCGTCGTCGTCGTTGTCGTCGTCGCTCGTCGTCGTCGTCGGTGTCGCCATCGTCGTCGCTCGTCGTGATTGACGTCGTCATCGTCGTCGCTCGTCGCCGTCGTCGTCTTCGTCGTCGTCGTCGTCGCTCGCCGTCGTCGTCGTCATCGTCGTCGTCGTCCCCGCTCGTCGTCGTCAATGTCGCCGAGGTCACCGTCGAAGTCGTCGTCGTCGTCCCTCGGCGTCGTCGTCGTCATCGTCATCGTCGCCGCCATCACCGTCGCCGTCGTCGTCGTCGTCGTCGTCGTCGTGGTCGTCGTCGTCGTTGTCGTTGTCGTCGTCGCCATCGTCGTCGTCGTCGCCGTCGCCATCGCAATCGCCGTCGCCGCCGCCGTCGCCGCCGCCGCCAACGTCGTCGTCGTCGTCGTCGTCGTCGTCGTTCGTCGCCGTCGTCGTCGTCGACGCTCCTCGTCGTCGTCGTCAACGACGGTGGCGCCGTCGTCGTCAGCGCCGCTGTCATGGTCATCGTCGTCGTCGTCGTCGCTCGTCGTCGCCGTCGCCGCAACCGTCGCCACAACCGTCGCCTTCACCGCCGCTGTCGTCGCCGTCGCCGTCGTCATCGTCGTCGTAGCTCGTCGTCGTCGTGGTCGTGGCTCAGCGTCGTCGTCGTCGTCGTCGCAGTCGACGCTCGTCGACATCGTCGTCGGTTTCGTCGCTCGGAGTCGCTCGCCGTCGTCGTCGTCGTCGTCGTCGTCGTTGCCGCTCGTCGTCGCTCGTCGTCGTCGTCGTCGTCGTCGCTCGATGTGTTCGTCGTCGTCGTCGTCGTCGTCGTGGCCGTCATCGTCGTCGTCGTCGTCGATCGCTGTCGTCGTCGTCGTCGTCGTTCGTCGCCGTCGTCGTCGTCGACGCTCGTCGCCGCCGTCATCGTCAACGACGGCGACGCCGTCGCCGTCGCCGCCGCTAACGCCGTCGTCGTCGTCGTCCTCGCTCGTCGTAGCCGTCGCCGTCGCCGTGGCCATAACCGTCGCCTTCGCCGCCGCTGTCGTCGCCGTCGCCGTCGTCATCGTCGTCGTCGCGCATCGTCGTCGTGGTCGTGGCTCGTCGTCGTCGCCGCCGTCGCTCGTCGTCACCGTCGTCGTCGTCACCGTCGTCGTCGCTCGTCGTCGGCGCCGTCGTCGACGTGGTCGCTCGTCGTCGGCGTCTTCGTCGTCGCTCGTCGTCGTGATTTTCGCAGTCGTCGTCGGCGTCGTCGTCGTCCCTCGGCGTCGTCGTCGCCGTCGTCGCCGCCGTCGCTCGTCGTCGTCGTCATCGTCGTCGCTCGTCGCCACTCGTCGTCGTCATTGTCGCCGTCGTCGCCGTCGACGTCGCCGTCGTCGTCCCTCGGCGTCGGCGTCGTCGTCGTCCCCGCCGTCGCCGTGGTCGTCGCCGTCGCCGCCGCCGCCACCGTCGTCGTCGTCGTCGGCGTCGTCGTCGTCGTCGTCGTCGTCGTCTTCAGTGTCGTCGTCGTCGTCGTCGTCGGTCGTCGTGTCGTCGTCGTCGCCGTCGTCATCGTCATCGTCGTCGTCGCCGCCATCGTCGTCGTCGTCGCCATCGCCGTCACCATCGCCATCGCCGTCGCCGTCGCCGCCGCCGCCGCCGTCGTCAGTGTCGTCGTCGTCGTCGGTCGTCGTCGTCGTCGCTGTCGTCGTCGTCATCGACATCGTCGTCGTCGTCGCCACCATCGTCGTCGTCGACGTCGTCGCCGTCGTCGTCGTCGTCGTCGTCGCCGTCGCCGTCACCGTCGCCATCGCCGTCGCCGTCGCCGCAGCCGCCGTCGTCGTCGTCGTCGTCACCGTCGTCGTCGTCGTTCGTCGCCGTCGTCGTCGTCGTCGACGCTGTCATGGTCGTCGTCGCCGTCACCGCCGCTGTCATGGTCGTCGTCGTCGTCACTCGTCGTCGCCGTCGCCGTCGCCGTCGCCACAAACGTCGCCTTCGCCGCCGCTGTCGTCGCCGTCGCCGTCATGGTCGTCGTCGTCGTCACTTGTCGTCCCCGTCGCCGTCGCCACAAACGTCGCCTTCGCCGCCGCTGTCATGGTCTCCGTCGCCGTCGTCGTCGTCGCTCGTCGTCGTGGCTCGTCGTTGTCGTCGTCGTCGTCGCTGCTCTTCGTCACCGTCGTCGTCGTCGCCGTCGTCGTCGCTCGTCGTCGTTGTCGTCGTCGTCGTCGCCGTCGTCGCTCGTCGTCATCGTCGTCGTCGTCGCTCGTCGCCGCTCGTCGTCGTCGTCGTCGTCGCCGTCGTCGCTCGTCGTCATCGTCGTCGTCGTCGCTCGTCGCCGCTCGTCGTCGTCGTCGACGCTCGTCGTCACCCTCGTCGTCGTCGTCGTCGTCGTCGCTCGTCGTCGCTCGTCGTCGTCGTCGTCGCTCGTCGGCGTCGTCGCTCGTCGTCGTCGTCGCTCGTCGTCGTCGTCGTCGGTCGTCGTTGCCCGCGGGGCTGCCGCGCGGCGCCCCTTCCACGCCCGCGGGTGCGCGGCCTCGGCCCGGCCTTGGCCCAGGCGGCCACACAGGTACCCGCGCACCCCCTCGGCGTCCAATTCTCCGCCGCACCTGCCGCACCGCAGGCCGCGCGGCCAGTCGAGACAACGGCGGCGTGGGGCCTCCTCCCCCTTTTCCATCCTCGTCCCCCCTTCTCCTCCTCGTATCCACCCCTCCTCCTCTCACTCGTGCCCATTATCCTCGTCCTGCTCCGCTTCCTCGTCCTCCTCGACCGCGTCCTGCTGCTCCTCCTCCTCCTCCTCCTCCTCCTCATCCTCCTCCTCCTCCTCCTCCTCCTCCTCTCCCCCTCGTCCTCCTCGTGCCCCTCCTTCTCCGCCTGCGCCTCCTTGTCCTTCTCGTCATCGTCCTTCTCCTCCTCTTTCTCCTCTTCCTTCTCATCCTCGTGCCCCTCCTCCTCCACCTCCGATTCATCGTCCTCCTCCTCCTCCTCCTCCTTCTCATCATCGTCCTCCTCCATCCTCATCCACCACATTGCCTCGCTATCTACCTGGTCCCCGTCCGCATCCTCCGCGTCCTCGCCTGTGTCCAGTAGTCTCATTCATTCGCTTGCTGCCTGGCGCGTGCTGTCCTCATTTGGGCCTCCGCCTGGAGGCTTATCGGTTGGATCCGCCCCGAACATCGGGCCAGGGACCAGACATCCGACATTTGGAATTCTCAAGACCAGGTCTCCAAAGTCCCAGCACGATCCCCAAGGCGGGTGTTTCATGCTGGGCCATTTTTTGGCGGCCCCGGGGCCAGGCCAGGGCCCCCGCAGAGGCCGACAACGGCAAAAACCTCCCGTCGCGATGTTCCTCACGACGCGAGCATGCCTGCAGGGCGAACGCGGGAAGCCTGCCACAGTGAGGGGGGCCCCCTGCCGCAGTGAGCGAGGCAGCCCCCCGCCACAGCGAGGCAGCCCCCCGCCACAGCGAGGCAGCCCCCTGCCACAGTGAGGCAGCCCCAGGCCACAGGGAGCCGGCCCCCTGCCACAGTGAGGAGGCCTCCAGGGGCGCGATCTCGAGCGGACTTCGGCAGGCGGCCGCGTGGCTGCGCGGCGCGGCCCCCGGCCGAGGGCCCGTCGGCGCTGGCCGAGAGCCCCGCGCGCAGCGGGCAGGAGGGCGGCGCGGGGACCGCCGCGGCAGAACGCCAGCAAACTGCGGGCGGTAGACCGCGCGAGGCCCCGCAGAGATGCCGAGACAGGATGGGAATGATGTCGTGCTAGGATCGGCCCAGGATGCGTGCCATGGTTTCCAGAGTATCGAATGGCTCTCGTTTCAGCAGTCCGTGCGGACAGTTTGGGAATCTTGGGAATACAGGAAATCTTAGAGCGTGTCATGATCATGATCCCTTGCCCCTCTCACGAGAGGCCCCGAGAGGCCTGCGCGGGCGGATCCAGCGAGACCCCACCGTCAGAGCCGACCGCTTGCGCGCCGTCCCGTGCAAGGCTACGACGACGCTGCAGTGCAGAGAGGAGGGCGGGGGGAGGTGGAGAAGGATAGCGCTCGGCCGAGAGCAGAGTCTGCCGCGAGCGACCGACTCCACACGGCCCAAGGGCGCCGCGGACACGCGGCTGACTCGCCGCCGCGTCGGACGCACGGCCCACAGCCTCATGAGGCCGACTGCAGGGAGCTCCCGAAGCCGGTGTCCAGGAACTGAGGCCTACCCCCTTCGCCTCGCAGGGGACAGGAAGCCACCGAAAACGACGCACACGGACAGTGGCATACCCCCTCGCCGCGCAAGGGTGACGGGTCCACCGTGCCTGAGGCTCAGGAGCCAGATGATGTTCTGCCTGATAACCAACGCTCTCATGGACTTGATGTGCGGCCTGGCCCCTCGCCGGGCAGGGGATGGGTAGAAGCCGAAGTCGTCGGTCTGCAACCCAAGTACACGCCAGTCCGCGGGTACTTCAGGTCCATGGCGCGCTTGATGGCAGACTTCTGGCCAGCGCGCGTGCTTGGATCCTCAGACGGTCCAGGACGCTCCGCGTTCAAGCCCACAACCCCGCCACTGACACAAAATCCTGCACGCCTCTTGCAAATAGTAACTGGCCCGAACACACAAGGCGCATGCCCGAGACCCCGAGAAGTGCCTGAGGGCGCCTGGCCCTGATGGCCTCGACGCCAGCTCGTCCTCATTGGGCAGCTCGTTCACAAGCACGAATTGAAGGCGATCGCGGGAAAAACAGCCCGCGGCCCAGCACACAACCTCGGTCAGCTCGCAAGATCTGAACTCCTCCTTCTGTGCGCAGGCTCCGCAGTGCATGGTCAGTCCGCGCCGTAGAATTGCACTTCCTGTATCTCCAGCATCTGGGTATGCGTAGGGCTGGATCGTGCCAGAAGTCGTGGTAAACGATGTTCGCGGCTGGCACCTTCGCAGTGACGACTTTGGCGGTGTCACTCTTCTCCAGCTTCTGCGCCCACTCGGCACGTCGTTGCGCCAGCTGCCCTAGCATCGCAATCGCATCCACCGAGCTGTCGAACTTCATCTTGCAATCTCGAACAAAGCTTTCCCGATTAGGCGACATCGTCTCTTCCCAAACCTGCGAAGAATCAGCCCGCTGGTTGCCAATCCAGTGGATGAGGGTGCAACCCTTCTCCACGGCCTGGTCGTGCAACAGATGAGATCCTTGCCACGGGAAGGTAGGACACCTCTCGCCCATCGTCAGGAGGAGATGGGGGAGGAGGAGAAGGAGGTCGAGGAGGAGGAGGAGGAGGAGGAGGAGGAGGAGGAGGAGAAGGAGGAGAAGGGGGCAAGAGGAGCGGCCCCCAGCAACAGCAAGGGGTAGCAACGGACAGGTTCAGCAATTCCTCTCCTGGGCATGCTGCGGCAAAATCTGGCCCCCCCTGGGAATATCCTGCATGCACGCATCCAGCGAGACCCACCCAAGTCTCCGTCGATCTAACGTTTTCAACCAATGGCTTCTCTTCGATTTCGGCCCTCAGGGGCCGTTTTCGAGTCCCTCTGTGCCGCGGATGGAGACAAAACACAAGCGCATCGGCGGATGTCAGGGGAAGCACCAAGCCGACCCGTCGTCCTGGTGGTGCCCTGGAGGAGGAGGAGGAGGAGAAGGAGGAGGAGGAGGAGGAGGAGGAGGAGCAGGAGGAGGAGGAGCAGGAGGAGGAGGAGGGGAGGCCAAGGAGCAGGAGGAGCAATCAGGTGCAGGAAAGGAGAGGAGAGATGGAAGGCGGGGAGGTTAGGAGAAACGCAGGGAGGGGAGGCGGCATGAGGAGTGGGAGAGGGGATAGGAGGCTGGGGGGACAGGAAGAAAGGAGGATCAGGGAGAGGGAGAGGACGGGGCGAGACTGGAAGA
Source organism: Prorocentrum cordatum (assembly GCA_963575745.1). NCBI lineage: Eukaryota > Dinophyceae > Prorocentrales > Prorocentraceae > Prorocentrum > Prorocentrum cordatum. The sequence continues at coordinate 182,997 of CAUYUJ010015211.1, forward strand.
GAGGGGAATCACCGACGACAAAATGCCCATTTCGTGTTGCAAGGTTGAGGCTCTCCCTGATTCTTCCATGCATGCATGGCGGTACCCCATCCCCACCTCTCTCCCGTAAAAGGGAATGGAGAAGAGGGGGCGGGAGCGGGGCAAAAGGGGGCGTCGAGAGGAGAGGGGGGGAGGGCAAGAACGAGGGGGGAGGGGAGGGGGAGGGGAGGGGGAAGGGGGAGAAAGAGGAGAAGAGGAAGGGAGGGGGGCGGGAGGCGTAGAGGGGAGGGCGAGATGGGGACGGGAAGGCGGAGAGGGACAAAGAAGGATGGGACGAGAACAAGGGGAAGTTAGGGGAAGTGGCGGAGAGATAATAGAGATTGGAGAAGAGCGCTGAGAGCCTTGAAACCCACCGATGCGATGTGTCAGTCTGCAGCCCAGAACGTCCCGACAAGCTCCCCAAGGAACACTGCCTCATTCGAGACATATGTTTGATGGTCCTGGGCAGTTTTCCGTCCCAGATTGCCAGAGGTTTGGCGGCGCGCACAAATCAGGCAGGACACATAGGAGGTGCGATGCATGGATTTATTTGACGGTTTCTCGTTGCTGACCACCGCTGTCCCTGCGTAGCATACTCGCATGGATATACGCATAATTTCGGCCCGATTCCGGATGGATGTTCTTCCTTTCCAGCGCCCGGATAGTCATGTGATGCATGTGACGTTACGAAAAGTTCGTGGTGGGAGAAATCCATGCCGAATCCACGCAAGAATGCATGTCACATATTGTTGTATGTTCTACGGTCCGCGCCGCGGAATCCATGCGCAAATCCACGCCACAAATGGAGAAATCCATACGGAATCCACTCGGAATGCAGAATACCCTGCCTGACACAAGGGGTGGGAACGCGAAGGACGGGGTCTTCAGAGAAGCCAGGGGCCTTTCTAGAAGCCTGGCCAGCTTGTAAGAAATCTTCACGTCGACCATTAACTCGTTTGACTTGAGCAGTGACCGACCGTCCCAGCTTTTCTAATATGCCTGCCACGAACTGCTCATCGAACACAATGACAATAATGCTCGAATGACAAAGCAATGCTCTTATACCATAAGCCTGGTGAACTGAAACAAGACGACTCAAGTCAGACGTAATATGAAAATAATTCGTGCAAGCCACAATCGGATCTGATAACATTCTTTGGTGGGCCTAAATCAGGACGCCTCGCCACTACTTGATTAACCTATCTGGCAAGGCCGCTCGAGTGTGTCGCACAATGCCTGATTTGCGTCCGAACGCCATTTCTGTGCACCTCCTGCCCTTCCAAGTGAACCGGTCGTATCCCGCGTCGTCTCGGACCCGCTTCAGCCTCTCGCGGCGGCGGCCTTGCAAGCGGATAGCGTCTCGCTCCGCTCCGCGGGGCGGGAGGCCAGGAGAAGCTCGAGGCTTGGACGCCTGGGAACCGCGACGTGGATATCGGTGGTTCAGAGATGGGGTCCCGAGGGATGGGGTCCTGAGGACGAGGTGCCTCGAACAACGTAAGCCTACCCTTGGATCCCTGTCCTGATGCCCCCGCCCCTCAGACACCCATCTTTGAGCCACCGAGGACGGCGTGCCGCTCCACAGCGCGGCGGGCCAGAGCCGGCGGCGCGACATGCTGAGCCCAAGCTCCCGACCGTGCGAGGGCCTCCGCCTGACGACCTCCGCCACCTCAGAAGGCCGCCCCGGGCGCCACCCCCCCGTGCGCGCCGCCAGCCCCGGGCCCGCGGCGCGGTCGCGCGACGCGCGCGCGCGCGCGCGCGGGGGGGAGCCCTCTTCCGACCGCGAGGGGCACGGCGCCGAGCGCCTTCTCCGCGCCGCGGAGGAGCCGCCGCATCCGCCGAGGACCCCCCCCGCGGGGGAGGCCGAAGGGGCCGCAGAGCCTTCGGCTGGCGGCCCCCGTCGGCGACAGCTCGCCGAGGGAGGCTGGGCGTGCAGGCAGGCAGGGCGTGGCGGCCCCAGAGATCCTAGCGTCTCGACGTTGTTCGAGACAGGGCTGAACCCAAACGGTGTTTTTCGCTTTCGTTTAGTTCTCGTTTTCCCTCGTTTTGTCATCAACCCGCCTTTACCGCAGAACGAAGCCGAAACGAAAACGGCCCACGGAATCGCCCAAACACCGTTTAGGTCCAGCCCCTGGTCCGAGACGGGCGGTGTCGCCCGTTCTCGGGCCCCGGGGCCATCGCAGATCGATCCGGCTCGACACGTGCAGCAGAAAGCGGGGGCCCCGGGCTCCCGTTACCGTGGTGTAGTGGATAGGGGTAGGTAACTGGTGTGCTGTTGCTGCCGACGGCGGCTCCCGCCCGGGAAACGGCTGTCATGAGTAGCTCCGCTCTGGACCAGCAGCGGGCGCAGTGGAACTCCATAGATCTTGTCGGTCCGAGCCTGTAGCCGAGCAGACCCTACAGCAGAGTCCCACCCGCAACTGGTGGGAGGCCGACCGAAGGGGAAAACGAATCCGCTGATCCTCTCCTAGAGGCCTCTTAGATGGGGTCCGAGCCGATGGGGACGGAGGGTCGCGCCGAATCGCCGATGCATCGGCGCCATCGGCGTGGAGAAGATCGGGCTCAATATCGAGCCACATCGCCGATGCATCGGCGATGCGGCGCGCTCAGAGCTCCTGCTCCAGCGTCGGGCCCTGCAAGCGTGATCCTTTGCGCTGTCTCCGTCTTTCCGCGCCGTCGCAGCTCTTGAGCAGGGACCGACCGTCCCGGCATTCCTATAGGCCTACCACTAAATGTTCTTAGAACCCCTACATGTTCTAAGAACAACAACAATGTTCTTAGAGCACAAGCTCGGTGTGCTAAAACAAGACAGTCCCAGCCAGACATGTTCTAAGAACATTTCGTGGAAACCACAGAAAGGTTCTCAGAACATTCCTTGGTGGGCCTATAGGCGAGCCAGGACGCTTCGCCACTGTTTGAAGCTCAAGGGTGGCCCGCCGCCGCGGTGAGCCGCAGGGGACGCCGGCTGCGCACCTGCGCCGCGCCTGGCTGGGGCGGCTCCTGGGCCTGGGCCTGTCGGGGTGCTCGCCCCCTGCCAGCCCCAGCAAGAGATTGAGCAGGGACCGATCGTCCCGGCACTTCTGTGATATGGGCCTAACACGATATACTCTTCGAACCAAAGAATATGCTCATAACAAAAACCACGCTCTTAGAACATGAAACCGACGTATTAGAGCAATAAAGTCTCAGCCAGGAAGGTCCTAAGAAGATGTCGTGCGGGCCTATTGGAGAGCCAGAGCGCTTCGCCATTGCTTGTCGCGAAGCTGCAGAGCTACGCGAAGCGTGTCGCGAAGCTGCATGGTGGGCTGGAGCCAGCGCGGCGACACGCCACAGTCCAAATCTATAGTAAGAACTGGCGGTAACGAAGTGAGGGCCTTGGACGCCGAAAGTGGCCCTTTTTTGGCGGCGGACTGCCACAACCTGAAGGACTGGCCAGCGAAAATAGCGAAGGACGGGCCACAGAGGCAATGACGCACGGGTATCCTAAGGACATCCGTGCGTCCTAAGAATCAGTGTAAGGACGCACGGATGTCCTTGAGGCTTGCAGCCATTGAGTTTTGACTGTAAGCCAAGGTTCCTGACCGCAGCATTCTGAGATCCGAGGGCGCGAAGAATGGAGACATCGAACACATCACGCCCGCAGCCCGAGATCCCACCTTTCTGCTGCGTTTTTCCGAGCCGTACTGCTCTGTGAGGGTCCTGGGGCCTACACCTGGCGACAACAACGCCAGAATCTCAAGGTAGCTTTAAGTCGGGCGTATCCCCCTACAGGGGGATTTTCGACGAACAATAACAAATTCTCCAAAATTTTCAAAAAATATAAAAAAAAACTAAAAAAACAGGCTATGTTTAAACCATTTTGAAGATCCCCCCTGTAGAGGGACAGGCCCGACTTAAAGGTAGCTGCCGTCTCCCCGAGAGCCGCTGTGCAGGGCACGCCCTGGGGGGCAGGCGCGGGCACCCAACGGGGAGCCCTTCCGGTCGCCAGGACTTCCCGGACCGCGCCTGGCGCGTGTTCTGACCAAGACCCCGATGCGAATGCGGCCGCGGCGACGATCTGTTCTCACAATAACAGAGAATAACAAATCCTCTGGTCTCGTGCAGTCCGTTGCACCGTTAGCTCTGCCAAGGTCCAGGGATCTGCCGCCCCGTGCGCTGAAAGACGCACGCCTGCGGGCACCCTGCGACGAGGGCCGCCAAGGAGGCCCAAAAACGCGGGGCAAAAATGAAGGGCAGCGATGGTGCTCGGGCTTCTCTGCGCGCTCCTAGCGTACGAACTTTTTTGTTTGGGAAGGTGATTGAGCGCACCCTCCTTCCTGCCCGCGCATCCTATAGGATGTACGGCTTACTTGACTTGAGCGGCAGTGACACCTTCTCCTCATCTGAGCTGCTCTGGAGTGAGTCGGCCGCCGGAACTCTGGGCGTGCCCGCCTCAAAAGCCCCCGCACCTGCGGAGGGGCAGCGGTAGGGGGAGACTGGTGTAGGGGGGGAACCATCGACCTGGAATCGGCGATACATCGCCGACAGACCGGCGATAGACCTCCAATAGCGAATCCCACCGCTCCTGAGCGGGGTGCGGCTGCCAGACCCCTGTCGGCGGTGGGCGACGGGGGGCCGATGCATCCCTGCGCTCCTCTCCCGCCGTCGTTGCCCCTGATGCGCGTGCCCGCCTCAAGAGCCCCCGCGCCTGCTGCTGAACATCCGCGCGCGCTGCCGCAAGCCGACCCGCCCCCGGGGGCCGCTGGGAGGCCCCGAGCGCATGGCCTCGGGGCCTCGAGGTGGGCGGCAGGCGGGGCCCCAGACGTGCTCGCGCCGTGGACAGGGGCCACGGCGGACGCTTCGTGGCCGCCTGCGGCCCCCAGGGGGCCTTCGCCGGGAGGGCCGTGCCACAAAAGAGCAAGAGCCGCTCGGGAGCACAGCGCGGCCCTGGGGGGGGATTCCACCGAGGCGGCCCTGCCTCGGCCCGCCGGCGCGCGGGGTGCGGGTCGACGCCGCGCGCGCGGAGTGCGCACAGGGGTGGCCCCCCCGGGGCAGCGGGCCACGGCCGCCAGAAGCCAAGGGTCGAGCCTACCGAGGGGCCACGATAGGGGGGGATGGGCATAGGGGGGGACACGTCGATCTGGAATCGGCGAGACATCGCCGATGGATCGGCGACAGGCCCCCGATGGCAAATCCGCACCTTCCTGGGCAGGTTGGGGCTATCGGGCCCGTGTCGATCGATCAATGGGCGATTTGGGGTCGATGCATCCCCCCCTATGCCGATGCCCCCCTATCCTTGCCCCCGATCTCCTGGGGGCCCCGTGCTCAAAACAATCAGGACATCTGGTGCCCGGGAGTGGCTGTGGCTGGACTCATCGCCTCTTCGGGCGCCCAGGGACCTCCCCAGTGGGCCTCAGCAGCACCCGGGTGCTTCGGCGCCCCCGCTGCACTCGAGTCTGCTGCCACGCACCATGGCCTCCATCCGGCTGGGCGCGGAGACGCAGAAGCGGCAGCAGCACGGAGGTCAGGAGGGCTTGGTACGAGGTCGGCGTGTCCCCCTACAGGCGGATTTGGGAGGAGAGATAACAAATACTCAGAACATACTCACAAATAATTAAGCAATACTCCAAAAATAGTCCCCAGACTATTTTTAGACTCTTTCTGAATATTCCTCCTGTAGAGGGACAGGCCCGACTTAGGATTGGTGAGCAGGGTGTGCGGAGGGACGACAGCGGAAAGCGAACGAGCGCACAGCATCTGCAGAGGCCATTGCCGTCCAATCGCCCAGCTGCGCGCTGAGTGGTGGGGGAGGGCCCATGATGACGAGTAGAGAAAGGCATACTATGAGGCGTTGGGGAAGCATGATGCGGCCGAGAAGGGCGAAGAAACAGAGGATGACCAGTCGTGATGATGAATTGGATGTGGAAGAGAGGCAGGAGAGGGAGGGGAGGAGAAAGAGCAGGAACAGACTGAGGGGGATGGAACATCGGACGCGTACCAAATCGCCCCGCCTACGCTGGGAACACTCGCAGGAGCCGCTATTCGTTTGCACTTGCCAGGCGGCCAGCTTCGCGCAAGGGTCCTTGCCCTACGTCTAGCTCCTACCTCCTCCTCCTCCTCCTCCTCCTCCTCCTTCTCCTGCTTCTCCTGCTCCTCCTGCTCCTCCTGCTCCTCCTGCTCCTCCTCCTCCTCCTCCTCCTCCTCCTCCTCCTCCTCCTCCCTCCTCCTCCTCCTCCTCCTCCTCCTCTCCTCCCCCTCGCCCTCCTCGGCCGTCCTTCTGCTCCCTCCGCCGCCTCCCCGACACAGCTGTGCGTGGGGGGTGGGGTGGGGAGGGGGGGGGCAATCCCCCGCCCCCCCCCTCACCTCCCAGCCCCCGACGACTCCCTATAGGGCCAGGACGCGCCCAGCCGAATCCCCTTCCCCCTCCCCATCCTCCCCCCTCCTCTCCCCTCCTCTTCCTGGTGCGGCCACTCACCACACTCCTCCTCCTTATCCTCCGCCCTCCCTCTCCGCGAGCCTCTGGCAACTGTCCGAACAGTTGGACAAGTTCTCTCTCCCGCTTCCCAGCGCACGTGGGTACCTTACTGGCGCTGTCGCAGCTGCCGCTGCAACTCCCTGTGCAATCCCACCAACCGTGTGGGCGAAGGTTGATCAACGAGCTGTGTTTTCCCTCTTCGAAAATCCCTTCCTTCCCTATTCAGGGAAGGGTTTATCTGTCCCCTACGGCCGGGATGTTTGGTATAGCGGCGGCAGTCCTGGCGACACGCTATGCCTTGCGAATAATTAGCGTGTCGCTCCGCTCCGCGAGACGGGAAACTCGGAAAAGCTGAGCACGTAGACGCCTCGAGACCGTGAATGAATAGCGTGCCGCGCCGAAACGTGGTGGGCCAGAACCAGCGAAGCGACACGCTATCCAAAACATCTGGACCGTATTAACAAAACACGCCCGCCCCAACTCGACAGGCCGCCGACCCGAAAGCATGCCCGCCTCACCATCCCTGTCAGAAAACATATAAAGCACACTTTGCGGCAAACTGTTCTACCATGCGCGGCCTCCCCGCGATCATCGTGAATTTCCCAAATGAGCTTGCGTGAGGTTGCCTGGGCGACGACAAGACACGGGCCTCACGTAACACGACATATCGACCTAACGCCGCGGTTTACCTCGCCCGCCAAGGCCCAGTCGACCTTGAAACGCCACTTGCTCCCACTCTGCTGCCCCTTAGGCCGCTGCCTGTCGTTGACGCACTGCATTCACATTCTCGTAGGCCTTCCAGATCGCGCAGAGGCGAAGGCAGGTGAGCTTGGCCGCAGGACTGTCGATGAGCAGGGCGTGAGCCCCCTCCGCCATCATGCGGCCTAGGGCCATGACCAGCATCGCCACATCCGAGCTGATGCTGACCCCCTGGAGCTCCTTCGACATCTCCTTCGACGTCAACCACTCGGTGAGCTCCACCTCGGCCGCGCGCCCCGAGCGATACAGCTTGTGGAGGGCCGTCGGGGCGACCCTCGTCTTCACGCCGCCGACGGGCATCATCCGCGCATGCTAGAAATTTTCGGGTGTGGCGAGCAAGCCGTCGCGAGGGTTGCGGCTCTCGTCCTTCAACCTGCGCTCCTATAGTTCATCATCCGTGCGACCGACCCGCTCCCAGGACCCTGCGTTGTCGATAGACATCGCAAGCGAGCCCGTGCCCACTGTCGCCTTCGCGGAATCGGTCTTGACAGAGTCCACATGCTCGTTCAACTTGGAAATGAAGTCGTCGATCTGAGAGCTGGTCGGCTGACCCTCTCCCTCGCCCACGGACTGCGCCTCGGGGCTGGGGGGGGGGGCTGGATCCGAAGCCCGATTCGAGCCACTCGACCGAGACCCTTGGGTCATCGTCCCAGGAAGCTGTCCAGCTCTCGGATTCTGGATGGCCCCCGTCAAGTCGATCACTGCACGCTGAAAGGCCTGCTGTTTATTAGCGAGCTCAGCGGGAAGCCAACGAGGAGTCGGCTCGTCATCGGAGTCCACCACCTGGGAGCCGAGGACCCTGTCATCGTCGTCGCCGCTGATCGTGGGGTCCTTCTCCGAGTCGGAGTCGCTCGAGCCGCCGTGTGACCACGCCCGCAAGAAATATCCTGCGACGGGCGTGCCACCAGCGGCGACGAGGACATACTCCAACTCCCCGCTCTCGTAGTATCCATAGAGGGTGTCATAGACATGCTGCGCGCGTCCCCGACGGTCTCAAAGACTGCTCGGGCCCCGTCATGAGCCGCGCGAAACATGGGCCCCAAACGGAAGAAACGCCACACTCGCCAGCACATGAAAGAGATCGCACTCCACGCTCCCCAACTCCCCTTGGCCCACAGCACCGTGAAACTGTTCCCGAAACCGCCCGTAACCCACGAGGCGGACCCACTCTTAGCACTCCTCTTCATATGCTTGGGCGGGGTCTTACTGGACTTGATCTTGCCGTTCTCGGAATCCACCTCGAGCCTTGCGATCGCCCGCTCCGCCGCCGTGATCACCGAGTCCCGTACACGCGCCGAAACGCCATGGTGCTCAGTCCACTCCACGCCCGCAGCGGACTTCGTCTGAACCCGCTTCTTGTCCCTGGCGTCGATCATGACGGTGCGCTTCGTCGGGTCTGTCGCAGCCCACAGGCCTGGATGCTTGCTCCCAGCCTCCGACACCAGGAACATCACCACCCCCTGTGGCAGAGACGGGCTGCGAACATAGATCCTGTTCCACCTCGCCCACGGAGCCATTGTCCACCTCAAGGTGGGCGTACCCACAAGCAGCTCCCCCTCGTCGAAGTTGTCTGTGGCGCCGCTGAAGGCGCCCTCGAGAAGCCCGCTCTCCGGGAGCAAGCACAAATGCCGAGCAGCGCCCACGGGGCCCACGAGGGGGCCAAGGCAACGCAACTCAATGCAATGAGAGGTAGAATGCAGACGGCCCGCGACCCCGCACCCTGAGACATAAAAGATCGTTTGAACACAAGTATGGTTGCCTTCTCGCCTGTTCGCTTCCGATGGGGTCTGAAGATGGCCCCAGAGAGCCCCACAAGGAGCGCAGACGGGCTCCAAAGTGGCCTAGGAGGCATCCAAATGCCCCGAAGAGCGCCCCAAGATGCATTTGGTCGGCGCCCGAGGGGGGGAGCTTCACCTCTGGCACCTCTCCATTCTAGCTATGGGGCTCGGGATCGCCCCAAGAGAGCCCCCACCGCACACCCCGAAACGCCCTAAGAGTGCCCCGAGACCCATCCCCTAAAAAGAGCTCCGAGAGAGCGCCGAGATGCCCCAAGAGGGCCCCAACCAAAGAGGCCCCAAGAGGATCCCAAGTGGGCTCCAAGATGGCCCAGATAACCGGGTAATCCTCCAAGTGGCTCTCAAATTAAAAGGTCCTCGTAGGCTTCCTCCTGCTCCTCCTACTCCTCCTCCTCCTCCTCCTCTTCCCGTCCTCTTCCACCTCCTCCTCCTCGTTCTCCTCCACATCCTTCTCTCCTTCAACCTCCCGATCGAAACTCTCATGGGCATCATTCTGAATGGGCCGGAGGGGATAAGAGAAGCGTCCAGAACTCCCCCCCTGCTCGTCACCATCAATCTCCTCGTCCACCGCCTCCCCACCTTCCTCCCGCTCCTCCTGCCCCTCCTCCTCCTCCTCCTCCTCCTCTTCCTCCTCCTCCTTCTGCTCCTCCTCCCCCCCTCCCCCCTCCTCCCCATCATCCTCCCGCTGCTCTTCCTCTCAATCCCACTCCCAGTACGTACGCCGCCATTGCTGCCGCCGCTCTATCTTCAAGCGCAATAGCATTCTCTCTTCCCCATGTTCACGAACACCGACGCCATTCGCCCCACCTCCCTACGCGTTACAATGAAGTCGGACATGAAAGCCGACATACAAGCAACAAACCATATCTTCGTACTTTTCCTCCTCCACTACCCCTCCGACTTCCCTTCGCCATCCTCGCCCACCTCTTCATCCGCCTCTTCCTCCTCCTCCTCCTCCGCCTCCTCCGCCTCATCGTCTTCCCCCTCTTTCGTTCCGCCCCCCTCACTCCTTCCTCCCTCATCCTCCGTCCCTTCTTGCCGCTCAGCTTCACCTCCCTCCTTCCCTCCTTCTTGTCACCCCCCTTTCTCCTCTCCCCTCCTGCTCCCCTTCCTTTTCCGTTTACATGCCCGGTTGACCTCGCAAGGCCGACCAAGCCTGAGGGAGGGGGGCAAATGTGTGGCGATTGGGGGATATCGTTCCTTCCCTCCATCTCCCTCTCTCGATATATCCGACTTCTCCCTCACTCCCTCCCTCTCCCCCTCTCTCCCTCTCCCGTCCTATCTCTCCATCTCTCCCTGTCCATCTCTCCGATGTTTGATCAAACATCAAATGCCAAGTTGTTTTCATCATCTTCCTGGTGATCCTTCCCCTCCGCCCCACGCCTTCTACCTCTGTGCTTCTTTCCACGAGCATTTCTCCTGCCTCCTCCTCCTCCTCATCAGCGGTCTCCCCACACTTCATCCCTCATATTTTCCTTGGAGAAGCGCCATTGAATAATACCAACTCAATGATTGACGGCTCGACTGACATCTGAATTGTCAGACAAGACCAGCACTCATATTGGCAGGCGCGTCACAATGCAACTCTCTGCGCAAGGAAACGGGGCGATTATTTTGGGGGGCAGAAGGCGCCGAGTGAGAAACTGTCAAAATGGTAGATTGCAGGAGTCTGTGCAGCCCATGGGGTTAAGCTGTTCCGAACGACGAGGGGTACAGGGACGCAGACGTGTGCCGCCGTCTCGGGACGAGACGGCGGGGGGCCACAAAGGAGAACAGGGCGGCAAGAGCGTCGCAGAACGTCCAGAACGTCACCCGACAGGAGGAAGCGGGGAAGGAGGGAAGATGGCCGACGAGGAGGAAGAGGAGGAGGAGCCATGTTGGACGGTGTGCGTTGTGAAAGACGGAGGTAATCGGGAAGGAGGACCACGAGGAGGAGAACAAAGTGGAGGAATCTACTGTCCTCTCCAACTCCAACCCCTCCTCCGCCTCATCCGCCTCCGTCCTCCTGCTGTCCCCCTCCTCCTCATTTGTCTGTCCTCCCGCCTCTGCTCCTCCTTGCTCTCTTTCTCCGCCTCGTCGCTCTTCGCCTCCTCCTCCGTCTGCGCCTTCTCGTGCTGCTGCTGCTGCCCACCCTCCGCCTCCTGCCACCTCCTCCCAGCGGACACCGGAGGCACAGCTCTGCCCTGCGTCCCTGCGGCGCTCCTCACCCCGTGCAGCCCAATCCCTTCTCTTGGCAGCACCAGTTCTTCTTGGGCGCCGACCACGCCGTCGCCCACTCCTGCGAGCGGCAACAATGGTGCGCGGTGTGGCAGATGTGGGAAACATGGCCAGATCAATGCCAACACGCATTCCTTCGGACATCGTGCAAGCCGCTTCAGGTGTGGCGCCCTGGTGGCGCTTCTCCGAGCCCGCGGCAAGCCACCCCCCAGCCATCCGGCGACAGCAGCGTCCAGGAAAACAACAGGGCGAGACAACGAGCACACAAATGCGTGTGTATGTATGTATGTATACATATATATATACATATATACACGTCTACAATTCATCGCGGGCTGGGCCTGGCCACAAGCCGATCCGAACTCCCGTTGGCGCGCGCAAGCTGGCCAGGTAAGGAAGAGGCCCGCCGGTCCCTGACGGGGCAGAGGTGATGTGAGGCAGGGCGGCCAGCGGGGCCGCGAACGAGGAGCAAGGATCGCGGAGGGGGGCGCGCGGCAGGCACACGCATGCACGCATAGACACGCGCATTTCGACGTTGCGGGCTCCAAGGTCTCACGCGGAGCCAGCGGGAGGCGGACCAAGCACACGCATGCGCACACACACGAACACCATCACACACACAAACGCAGACTCGCTTATTCGGTGAGAGGCGGATGCAGGGAAAGGAGGCGCAAAACAGACCAGACGAAACGCTACGACATGCGCGCCAGGAAAGGAGAAGGAGGCACACATGATAACACATGCATACATACATACATACATACATACATACATACATACACACATGCATACATACATACATACATGCAGGCATGCATACATACATGCAGGCATGCATACACACATACCTAGATATATACATGCATGCATGCATGCATACATACACACATACATGCAACCATACAAACATACAACCATACATACACATACGCACATACGTATACATATGTATATATGTGTTCACACACATACATGCAAACATGCATGTATGCATGTGGACGTACATGCATATACATACATCCATGCATGCATGCATACATACATTCATACAGTCATGCATAGCTGCATTCATACATACAAACATGCACGCATATACAATCACATGCACACAAATAGAACTACGTACATTATATACATACATACATACATACATACACACATACATACATACATACATACATACATACATACAAACACACACATACATACATACATACATACATACATACATCCATGCACACACACATACATACATACATACATACATACGTACATACATACATACATACATGCATGCATGCATGCATGCATACAAACATACAGACACATGCATGTATGCATGCATCCAGGCATAGCATGCAAACATGCATACATGCATACATACCTACATGCATGCAGGTATGCATACATACATACATATATACATCCATACACACATACATACATACATACATACATGCACACATACATACATACATACATACATACATACATACATACATACATACATATATTCACACAAACATACACATACATACATACGTACGTACGTACATACATACATACATACACGCACACATACATACATACATACATACATGCATACATACATATACATATACATATACATATACATATACATATACATATACATATACATATACATAAACATACACATACATACATACATACATACATACATACATACATATTTACATACATGTATACATACGTACATACATATATGTATACATATATACCTACATACTAGAACCACGTGCACTTCGCGCGCGCTTAGGTTCTAGCGCAGCCCAAGACAACCTCACAACATCGGATGAGGACTGGCATCGCCACGCAAGGTTCACTATATGGGAGCGTACTTCCTGATGGACACTTCAAGAGTCGCTGAATAAGGCTCCGGGAAGTCGCGCAAAGCAGCCACGAGGAGGATCCAGGGCAGCCTAAGGGGGGATGCTCGAGAGCCCAAAGGAGCCTGGCAAAACCAGGCTGGGAGTCTCTTTGGACGCCTTTGGTGGGACGTTCTTGGAGGGCTCTTGGAGATTTCTGGGGGGTGCCACCCCCGGGGGGCCTCTCCGGTTTTTAGTGGGGGTCTCCTGGTGACCGCTTGGACTTTTTGGGGGCGCCTCGGGGGTCTCCCCGGAGCTCTTGGCGTCTGGGCTCGAAGTGTCGGTTTGGATCCCCGCTCTTGCCCTTGTCTTCGGGCCGCCTTGAGAGCTTCTTGGGCCATCTTGGCGGAAGCTTAAGCCGTCTTGGCCCTCTCTTGGGTCGTAAACGGGTCGTCGCGGAGACCTCTTGGGCTGTCTTGGTGATGTCTTGGGGACCTCTTGTGCCGTCTTGGAGAGTTGGAAAGCCGAACAAGCATGAGGGAGGCGGAGAAAGAAAGGCGTGATGGAAAGATGAGGAGGGGGGAAGAAGGAAAACGACGCAGCGGAGGAGGGAGGACCGGAGGAAAGAGAAGGATGTGGAACAGGAGACGGAAGAAAACCAAAAGCAGGGGAGAGAAAGAGAGAGAGAGAGAGAGAGAGATCAGAGAGAACGGACAGCGAGGAATAGGGAAAATGGAAACGCACTCTGGGGCACGCCAAAGCCTGGGACAGGAAGGAACGGATAGGGGATGGGGGGTCGAGCGAAAATTATCCTGGCGATGGACCCAACCATATGCAGTTACGAGTACCGCAATGCAGGTTGAACGAATGAGAGGGAACTCCCTAAGGGGCCACGAAACGTGTGAGAGGTGTGCCGAAATGGGTGCGGTGCCGCCATGCGAACGCAGCCACTGGGGCCCTCGGTGGAGCTCCCTATAGCCAAGAAGCGTGTGAGGGGTGTGCCGAAATGGGCGCGGTGCCGCCATGCGAACGCAGCCACTGGAGCCCTCGGTGGAGCTCCCTATGGGGCCGCGAAACGTGTGAGGGGTGTGCCGAAATGGGCGCGGTGCCGCCATGCGAACGCAGCCACTGGAGCCCTCGGTGGGGCTCCCTATAGGGCCACGACGCGCCGTGTTGGGTGCGGTGCCGCCGTGCGAACGCAGGCCAGGGGCCTTCGGTAGGTGGGGCCACGAAGCTGCCTTGCGAACCCTATGGGGCTCGGTGGACTATGGGGAAGACGTGTGAGGGGTGTGCCGAAATGGGCGCGGTGCCGCCATGCGAACGCAGCCACTGGAGCCCTCGGTGGAGCTCCCTATGGGGCCACGAAACGTGTGAGGGGTGTGCCGAAATGGGCGCGGTGCCGCCCTGCGAACGCAGCCACTGGGCCCTCGGTGGGGCTCCCTATGGGGCCACGAAACGTGTGAGGGGTGTGCCGAAATGGGTGCGGTGCCGCCATGCGAACGCAGCCACTGGGGCCCTCGGTGGAGCTCCCTATGGGGCCACGAAGCGTGTGAGGGGTGTGCCGAAATGGGCGCGGTGCCGCCATGCGAACGCAGCCACTGGAGCCCTCGGTGGAGCTTCTTATGGGGCCACGAAGCGTGTGAGGGGTGTGCCGAAGTGGGTGTGGCTGACGCGGAGGGGGAGGAGGGAGGAGGGGGAGGAGGAGTGAGTGAGGGACGCGGGGCGCTGTCTCTTCAAAACGAGGACCCAACACCACAGGATGGTTGGGAAAAAACCATGGAACGGGAGACGCAGTATAACCACGAACAAGGACGAGATCAGGGAGAACGCACACCGACGGATGGGGGAGATGAACACGCATGAGGGAGGCGGAGAGAGGAAGGCGTGAAGGAGAGACGAGGCAGATGAAGGAGCGAAACTGAGGCAGCGGGGAAGAGGGAGAAGAGACAACAAACGGGCGTGGAACGGGAGACGGAGGAGAACCAAAAGCAAGAATGAGAGATCAAGGAGACTGGACATCGATGGACGGGGAAACAAGAAACGCACTCGGGGGCACGCCAAAGCCTGGGACAGGAGGAAACGGAAGAGCGGTAGACCTTCAAACAAAATGATATGACTCAAGATGCGCCTGCTTCTCCCCTCCTCATCACCTCCTCTTCCTCCTCCTCCTCCACTTTCTCCTCCTCCTCCTCCTCCTCATCCTCTTCCTCCCTCTGCTTTCTCCTCCTCCTCCTCCTCCTCCTCCTCCTTTTCCTCCTCCTCCTCCTTCTCCTCCTCCTCCCTCCTCCTCCCTCTCCTTCCTCTTTTCCCTCCTCCTCCTCCTCCTTTTCCACCCTCCCTCTCATTCCTCCTTTTCCCTCCTCCTCCTCTCCTCCCTCTCCTTCCTCCTTTTCCCTCCTCCTCCTCTCCTCCCTCTCCTTCCTCCTGGCTTGCGCAGCGCCGTTGGGCGCCCCTTGCCGCGCTCGCGCGCCCGTGGCCCCCTCGGAAGGGGGCCGGCGGCCGACCCGCCGCGAGCGCGAAGGCCCCCATGGACGCCAGCGCGGGACCCTTCTTCCTCAGAGAAGAGGAGGGATGGGGCGGAGGAGGACGGGGGAGGAGGAGGAGGAGGAGGAGGAGGAGGAGGAGGAGGAGGAGGAGGCGGAGGAGGAGGATAAGGAGGAGGAGGATGAGGAGGAGGGGGAGGCGGAGTGCAGCAGGAGGGAG
>CAUYUJ010015211.1:198887-241387 GCA_963575745.1 Prorocentrum cordatum
GGGAGGGAGGGGAGGGAGGGAGGAGAATGAGGATGATGATGATGATGATGAGGAGGAGGAGGAGGAGGAGGAGGAGGAGGAGGAGGAGGGTGAGGAGGAGGAGGGGGAGGAGGAGGAGAAGGAGGAGGAGGAGGAGGAGGAGGAAAAGGAGGAGGAGGAGGAGGCGGAACGCAGCTGGAGATGAGTTCGTCCCACTCTACCTGCCTCCCTCTCCCAGCAGCTCCGCGGGCGCCGCGAGCCTGGAACTCGCTGTGTTTGAAGTGCCGGAGCATCGGGCGGAGGAGGGGGCAATACAGAGAAGTGACACATGCGGAGCAATCGAGCGATCGTGCGTCGTCAAGGCTCGGCACATAGCGTGATCATTCTTGACCACTCGCATTCTAGACAGATCTCGGGGCATGTCATTGTCGACCAATTGGTAGACATGCGCTGCGTAAAGACTTTGTTGGGCATCGCAATGGTTTCCCACAGAGGAGAGAGGGAGAGGCACGGATGGCTGAGAGGACAAGAGGGATTGCACAACGTCGCAGTGCACAGCAAACGGAGCATGATGCGAGGATGTCACATGAGTTAAACGGTCACGATGTTCAGCGGACGCTCCATGCAAGGTACCCGAAGGAGTCGTGGAGGACGAAGCTCGACTGGGCGCTCCCTGGATTGGGGAAGGCCTCTGAGATCCTGAAGACATCTGCGGGGTGCAAGTGCTCGAACGCAGAGATGGGCTTAGCCTCTGAGGCGAACGCGGAGAAGAGCTCGGAGAGGATGAAGATGTTGATGAAGATGAGCTCGAGTCACTCTCGCTTGTGGAATCGGGGGGCGTCGGCGCAGCGCTCTCCAACTCGGGGCGGGCACGGACCATAGCTAGGTGTAGTGCGGCAAGGGCGGCCAAAGAAACCTGCTTGCAAGGAAGTGGGAGTCGCACAGACAATCGCGTGGCCTCAACGAACTCCGCTGCTGGTATGTAACTGGGCGGCTCCGAGAAGGCGTGGGGGATAAGGCGATGCTGATGGTGCATCGCTATCGCGAATGCAAAGGAGCCATCGTCCAAGTCGCCCTCTGGTCGTGCCAGGGCGGTCTGCCCGCAGCGCCAGGGCGGCGAAGTGGCGCAGCCGCGCGCAGGAGCCCACGTAGTGCGAGATGCGGTCAGCAGCGTGCTCGCACCCATAGATGCATCCGGGCTGTCGCTGCATTCTGGCGTTGGTAACCCAGGCGGTTGTCCAAGTCTCGAAGATGGGCACCGCCCATGCCATGGGCACGCCACCAAGCTTGCGCAGACAGGGGGCAAGGTCGATATTGGTTGCGCCAAAGTGCTTGTGAAGTCTTCTCACCAGCAGCGCAGGGACATCAGGCGGGAAGACGGTGTGGTGCCAGATGCACGAGGAGACTGCTTGCCACTTCACCTCCGGCGCTCGCTGTTCAGCGCGCGCGGCGCCAAGATGCCGCTGGAGCGCCTTGAGCGGGGCGGGGAGTGCGCCAGCCCCGAACAGCTTCACGATAGCGGTCGGCAGCCTCTCGTGCGAGCAACGCCAGGTGTCCATGGCCAGCTCGCCACCGCGTCTGCGGCGTCGATCCAGAGGGAAACCAGCCACGGCGTCCTCGAGGAAGGCCACGGAAAGGGGGTGCGGCCCAGAAGGGTGGGGCCATCTGCGGGAGACACCACCATGTAGCGATGCCGCGATCAATCAAGTCGTCTCGTAAGCTCCTGAGTATACCGCGCCATCCACAGCAAGTGACGGCAGCCGTGCGAAGCCGCGCAGCTGCGGCATATGCGAACAACGATGTGAATCGTGGGCCGCCGATCGACTCAAGGTAGAAGCAATCCTGGTAGCGCAACATTGAGCTCGGAGCGCGAAGAAGCCCGGCAATGCCGTGCCGTTGTTCTTGTGCCAGCGCCCACGGCAGGGGGGCTAGTTGAGCAATGTAGCTCGTCACAGGTAGAGCACGTTCCCGATGCAGCGCAGCCATGACAGCAGCTGGCGCCCCAAAGCTGCTGATTTCTAAAGCCCCCTGGTGGTGCTTGAGCAGCGGGCTGGTCCACTGCAGCTCGATATCAGCGGCAGGGCCGAGCTGGAAGCCCAAATGCACGCATACTTGAACAATGGCAAATGATCCCCAAGCGCCGTCAGCAGCGGTCAGCGCGCGGCGGAGAACCATGGCCGTGTCTTCATTGAGAGGCCCAGTAAGGGGGATGGCCGAGCACTTGCGACGTTCGAGCTGGAGGTTCGCGAACTGCTTCCAACATCGGGAGATTCGAGCCAGCCTGCGGTAGCCGCGGTCCTCAAACATAACAACTCCTAGGTCGTCCGCGCAGGCACGAGGGATGCCCGCGGGGGCCGACGGGGTCGAAAGGCTTCTATCAAGATCAAGCAGAAATGGGCTGGCTGTAATCACGCGCAGAGTTCCGCTGGGAGGGCAGCCCTGGAGCACTCCAGACCCCATGCTAAACATGTATAGCTGTTCATCCCCACCGTAGTAGCAAATAATGTTATGGTAGAGCCCCCGCAACGCCAGCTGAAGAGGGCAAGGGAGCACCACGCGCTCCAAACAGCTGAACAACCACGATTGCGTTACACTCGGAAAAGCGCGTGCGTAGTCGAACGTCATAAGGGACGGAGTCTCAAGTGGGCGCTCATGCGCACGACTGCTAGCTCGACGAGCCTCGGCATCTAGCGAGAAGACATTGTTGAGGAAGTTGCGCCCTTTCATGAAGCCGTTCTGGCAGGGTGCCCCGACAGAGGTGACGACGGGGTGCATGCGCTTGTTCAAGATCCCGCAAATCACCCTGTTACTAGTGCGTTTGAAGCCTAGCGGACGGGCGTCGTCGGGGTCTCGGCGGACCCCGCCGCTGTCGGGCCCCACGTTCTTCAGGGTGGGGCCCTTGGTGAGCTTAGGGGGGAATGCCGAATATTCATCAGGTTGCCTTGCAGAAGCCAGCGAAGCGCAGCCATGCGCACGTTAGGCCCAGCGCCTGCGCCCCAAGAGAAATAGTGCAGCCCGCCGGGGACAGGTGCAGCCCAGGTGGCGCGGGCCTCGAAACGCCGACTATCCTCCAGAACAGGCGGCTGTATGTTTGTGAAATCTATCTGGAGCGAGGACCTCTCGAGGTACCTGGAGGCCTGGGTGGGGGCCCTGTGGATGACCTCGAAGATAGAGGCCCAGTGCCTGGTGAGTTCCCGAGCTAGCGACTGTTCGTTCGAGACCGGCGGCCCCTGGATCACCCGGTCAACCACCTTCCTAACCTCTTCCTGGGCGAACCTCTGAAGTCCACCAGACGTGTCCAGACTCCCACCAGCACCCTCCTTCTCCTCCGCCAGCCCCATCAGGTACATCCGTTTGGACAGCGGGTTCCAACGTTGAGCAGATCGGGAGACAGCGCGAGCCTGCCCAAGAAGTCGGGAACGACGGCCAGGTGCCTGCTCCGCGTCAGCAGCGCGGAGGATTTCCCAACGTCGCGACGCCTTCTCCTGAAACTGAACATGGGAGTGGAAGTCCTGAAAGGCAGGCGGATCGGTGAGATGCGAAGCCCCGCAGAGACGTCAAGGACCTCACAAACCCACGGATGTCTCTCGCGACGGACCAGGGCAATATTGAGATCAGCTCTCCAGACGCCGCGAGCAATAGAGCGCGAGATCTTAGCGCGAGAAAACAAGAGACCGACAGTCAGAAAACAAGGCTGCTTCACGAGTAAGGCGACCTGCTGCCTGACGAATCCGAGTAGCAACCGTCAACATGGTCGGGGGGTCGCGCTCAAAGGCCTGGAGGTCGGCCTGCTTCGCATACCGCAGCACAGTCTTATTATGCAGCGGGTCCTGATATACAAATTTCGGAAGTGGCCGTTGGCGGCCTTCGGGAACTTTGCTATTTGCCCCCCAGGACATCGAGGCAGGAACGTGGTCGGACAGATTCTGCAGAAGTCATCCCTGGCTCCGCGACAGCGTGGCACGACTGATGTGTTTGACATAACATCCAAGCAGGGGTAGCCGTGAAGAGACGATAGATTTTCGCAGCGGGCTGCGTCGCTTCATTCCAATGCGATGGCAGGTCCGAGCCCAACTCGATAAGATCCTTGAAGATGCGCCGCCACAGTGCATCGCCAGGACGGGAGGCTCTCGACGTGCCTGGCCGTCTCGTAGAGGCCGCAGTCGAGCGGTCTGCCTCATGCCTCACCAGCAGGGATGTTGAAGCCCCCGCTCAGAATGACGGTGTAGCGCCATGGCGCTGAACGAGTAAGCCATTGAGCACTGACCAGTGCACTGATGCGCGTGATATCCCCGCGCTCAAAACCAAAATTGTCGATATTCCCGTAGAATGCCGTGAACTTCTGAATCGCATTGTCGATGCGCACGCACATTGCTCGCCCAGGGACCACAACCTCTTGCGATACCAGAAATGCAGGGACATCGGGGACCAACGTCAGTAGACCACCTGCACGACAGTTGGGCCCAGGAGAGGTGAAAGCTCGGTGCCCAATGTGAGCTCTCTGCACAAACTCGCGGACCGCCTGGTCGCCCCCATGGGTCTCCTGGGCGGCGATGATGGCATTAGCCTGAGAGATGGAGCGAAGACGGTGATCTTCTCCTGGAATACTGCCTGCTCCAGCTGGAACGCCCGCTCTTTGCTGATCCCGTGGCCCGCGAGGCCGGCGGGGTTCCAGACGACGGAGGGGGCGCGCGTCCTTGGGCGCGGCGTGACCTTGGCCAGAGGTTCCAAGCCCGCAAGGAGGCGGGCGCCCTCGCGATCCAAAAAGGTGGCCAACGCGAACTCGCGCTGGATGGCGGTCCTGAGCTTCTTGAGCGCCATCTCGGTGGCGATATCCTTCCGATTCTTGTCGCTGCCGATGAATAGGGGGCCCTCTTCGTGGGCAGATCCACGAAGAAGTCCCTCCACTTACCTGTCGAGGGGCGGAGGCAGGTATGCGCCTGCTTCCTTCTCGACTCCCTGGTGGCGAGCATCGGCCCCTGGAAGGCCAGAGTGTACTGCTTGGCCACAGGCTCCCCGACCAGGTCCACCTCCTGGCCCAGGCTGAAATTCGCTGCCGCGAGCCAAGGCTCAACTGCCTTGGACACCTCGGTGCGGGGGACCTCTTCAGGGCAGCGGACGACCGTGATGCGGAAGTCGGGGCAGCGGTCCCAGTCAGGTGACGGAACAGGGATGTCGCGAGGCTGCGGGCGAGCGAGACCCAATTCTTCTCAAGGTGTGCCAACCTCTGCTCCAAAGATTGCGCATGAGCCTCCGCTGACGAGATGCGAGATCCTAGGGTGTCGACTGTCTCGCGGAGATGGGCCAGGTGGGCTTCGAACCTCTGCTCGAAGGCGGTGACCAGCGGGGTGGTGGCGGCTGCCAGCGCCACGGGTAGCTGCTGCTGGAACGAGGCCATAGCAGCAGCGGTGAAGTCTGCAAGTGTCCTCTCGCGAATGTCCTTGAATGCGTCGCCCATCGCCGCGGCGGCCCAAAGGTCATGCTGGGCACCGCGTCCACCATCAGCGGGGGCCGCAGGCTGGGCACCGCGCGGGGCATCGGCAACGGCGCCCCCGGCGTCACGCCAGGGGGCAGGCCAGGGCATGGGGTGTGTGGAGGTGCCAGCACCAGAGGAAGCGGACGTGCCAGCGTTGCCGTGCCCGCTGGTAATCGGGGTCGGCTGCGGGCTCGCCATGGCCAGTCGTTGTTCGACAGCGACTTCTTGACTGGGGGAGGTGGCAGCCAACTCGAGCGCCTGGAGGTCCTGAGCAGACGGCCGTGAAGGCTGTCATGGGTCTTCGGGGCGGCCCATGCTGCGGGAACGTTGCTCTCCGCGTCCACGCTCCCGAGGGCGATCACGGTCGCGGTCCCGATCAGCATCACGCACGCGCCGATCAGACCCGCCAGAGCGAAAGCGTGACTGGGAAGAGGACGACGCCGCGCGCCGCGAGCGGCGGCTGGGCGTGTCGGCATCCTTCTTCCCCTTCTTCTTGGTGCGACCCTTGCCGGCCATGCGAGGGCCTGAGGAATGGCGACGATCCAGCAGGTCGGCAGCGCGGCCGAGGCGCAGGAGCGCGCGGGCAGCCGCGCGGGCGCGCCTGGCTCGCCGATGCCAAGCTGGCGAGCGGCCACGCCTTGCCGTATTGCAACGCCGCGGCTGCGGCGGGGGGGCCGCGGGCCGCGCAGGCCGCGCCTAGCCCGCCGCCCGCCCACGCGAGCCACCCCAGTGGGCGCACGGGCTCGGGCAGCGAGCTAGCAGGAGGAGGAGGAGGAGGAGGAGGAGGAGGAGGAGGAGGAGGGAGGAGGAGGACGACGGGGGAGGAGGAGGAGGAGGAGGAGGAGGGGGAGGAGGAGGAGGAGGAGGAGGAGGAGGAGGGGAGGAGGAAGAAGACAGGGGAAGAGGATGATGATGCTGATGATGATGCTGCTGATGATGATGATGATGATGATGATGATGAGGAGGAGGAGGAGGAGGAGGAGGAGGAGGAGGAGGAGGAGGAGGAGGAGGAGGGGAGGAGGGGAGGAGGAGGGGGGAGAAGGAGGAGGAGGACGAGGAGGAGGAGGAGGAGGAGGAGGAGGAGGATTGAGGGAGAGGAGGAGGAAGGGGGAGGAGGAGGAGAAGGAGGAGGAGGAGGAGGAGGAGGAGGAGGAAGGGGGAGGAGGAGGAGGAGGAGGAGGAGGAAGGGGGAGGAGGAGGAGGAGGAGGAGGAGGAGGAGGAGGAGGAGGAGGAGGAGGACCCTGCCGGGCCTCGACGTGTGCAGCGCCGCGCGAGAAGAGTCGGCCTCAACAGGATTCGCGCCCGCAGCCGCGGCCCGCCCGCCCGGGGAGAGACCACCCACTCTCTCTGCAACGCATCCTGACGCCCAGAAGGGGGAAAGAGGAGGACGAGAGGAAACGATCGTCTGTTGACGCAGCATGTCTCTTCACCTCTGGTCAGGCAAGCGCCTCCGCCATGAAGAAAACGAGGTAGATGCCGGAACGCCGAATTCATCAACGCCGTATGCGAGGGAATACACGAGGATACCAACCTCGAGCAGCACGAAAACGAAGGCGTGCCACGGCCTGCATGACTACCAGCAGCAAGAGGCCCAGCACATGATGAAGTAGAACGGTGTGGCGTACAGCACGCGGGCAAATATACCAGAGCCCGAGGCCGCCGATCACAACCCGCGCATACGAACCCGAGCGCCGCATAGCAACTGTAGATACAAGGCGTCACCCGACACCCCGCAATGCCCCCGAGCCCAAAGCTATACCTTCCCTGGAGGCGAGAACAGGACATATGGCACATCAAAGCTGTAAGATGTGGTAAAAAAGTATAAAGGGACATCCGTAACACCTGTAGAGATGGATTTAGAGCACACCGCGCCACGAACCAGCCAAGGAATCAAAAAGCCTTGCATGCCCCGTGGGCATGGACCAGGCTAACCTGAATACCCCACGCCGAGAGAGGAAACGAGCCCTATGCCACGACACCTGCGTGAGCGCACAGGAAGCACAACCCCACACCACGCGGGAAACACCGCCGTGGTAGCCAAATTCCAGCGTTCTCAGCTTCGAGAAACCCGTGTCCTCACAGGCGCACAAATCCGCCGACCCTGTCGGCGTGTGAATGCGTTGCTCGTCGTGGTTGTAGTCCTCGTACGTACTCGTCGTCTTCTTTTCTGGGTCCGTCGCCGCTCCCCCCTCTTTCCCTGCGCCCTCGTCCTCAAGCGCGCCAGCCAAAGCGAAATGAAGCAACCCAGCCAAAGCGAACATAACAACGTTGTTATTGAGTCGAAGGGAAGCCCCTTCCCTTTGATCCCTTCCCCGCCGAGGGAGGGGGGGAGGGATCTGGGGGGGGTCCCGGGTCAAAATGCCGTCCCCTTGTTTGCGGCTTTTACAAAAGGGGCCCTCTGTAGATGCGCAGGAGAAGGGGGGGGTCGCCACGACGGATCTGCAAGAGCGCCCCTAGACGGCCCAAGCCCCACAAGACAGCCCCAAAACGCCTAAGAACGGCCAGAGAGGGCCCTCAGACGGTTCAAAACCGCCCCACAAAGACTCCCAAGAAGGCCAGGAGAGGCCATATTCATTGAGTTTCGGAACGGTTTTGTCCCCACCCTCTCCCTCCCATTTCCGTCGAGAGCCGAGGCCTCCAGAATTGGTTGCTCCTACTCGTTTCCTTTCGTTGCTCCCCCAATCCTCCTCCTCCTCCTCCTCCTCCTCCTCCTCCTCGTCCCCATGCCGACGGGAGGCTGCAGCCCTGGGGGGAGACTGCGGTGGACGCACGGGGCGCCTGTACAGTAAGGGGGTTTGTCTGTCAAGCCCCCGATGAGCACCACCGCGGTGCCCCCCTGGGCTAGGCCCCCCTGGGCGACACAGGCATAATTCGGGCCTTGAAGGCCTGCCCTTGCACGTCCCCTACCCCGCCTTCCCTCCCTGCCCTCCTCCCCTTCATCCGGTGGGACGCCGAGCTGGACGTCCGTCCTCTTGCTCATCCTGATCCTCCCGATCCCCCCTCGCAGGACTCCTCCGCTGGTCCTCCTTCCACCTATCAATGTAGGAAGTGCCGCGCCGTGGATGTAGGAGTTGCCACGCCGTGGATGTAGGAAATGACACGCCGTGGATGAAAGAATTGCCACGCCGTGGTTGTACGATTAGCCACGCCGTGGTCGTCGACCTCCTTGGTTCTGGATGTAGGAATTGCCACGCCGTGGATTTTGAGATTGTCACGCCGTGGATGTAAGAATTGCCACGGGTGGTAGTAGGCATTGCCACGCCGTGGATGTAGGACTTGCCACGCCGTGGATGCAGGACTTGCCACGCCGTGGATGTAGGCATAGCCACGCCGTTGATGTAGGCATTGCCACGCCGTGGATGTAGGCATTGCCACGCCGTGGATGTAGGAATTGCCACGGCGTGGATGTAGGAATTGCCACGCCGTGGATGTAGGCATTGCCACGCCGTGGATGGAGGAAGCTTCGCCGCACTCCACGAGAGGGAGCCGCCCACCACGAGAGGGAGCCGCCCTCCACAAGAGGGAGCCGCCCTCCACGAGAGGGAGCCGCCCTCCACGAGAGGGGGCCGCCCTCCACAAGAAGGAGCCGCCCTCCACGAGAAGGAGCCGCCCTCCACGAGAGGGAGCCGCCCTCCACGAGAGGGGGCCGACCTCCACGAGAGGGGGCCGCCCTCCCCGAGAGGGAGCCGCCCTCCACGAAAGGGAGCCGCCCTCCACGAGAGGGAGTCGCCCTCCACGAGAGGGAGCCGCCCTCCACGAGAGGGAGCCGCCCTCCACGAGAGGGAGCCGCTCCCTACTAGAGGGAGCCGCCCTCCACGAGAGGGAGCCGCCCTCCACGAGAGGGAGCCAGCCGCCGGTTTCAACGCAGGCCCTCTCCTCCTCACCTCCCCCACTTGTTTCTATGGCTGTCGGTGGGTGTGCCTTCCACCTTTTCGACCGAGCGTGGGCTGGGGCGAAAGCCATTCCCCAGCCACGCCAAGAGAATAGGGAAGTGTTGTGTCCAAGCGTGGACTGGGATGGGATTTTTCTTCCCCTCACTCTCCTCACCTTTAGCCTCGCCGCCCTCCACGAGAGGGAGCCGCCCTCCACGAGAGGGAGCCGCCCTCCACGAGAGGGAGCCGCCCTCCACGAGAGGGAGCCGCCCTCCAAGAGAGGGAGACGAGAGGGAGCCGCCCTCCACGAGAGGGAGCCGCCCTCCACGAGAGGGAGCCGCCCTCCACGAGAGGGAGCCGCCCTCCACGAGAGGGAGCCGCCCTCCACGAGAGGGAGCCGCCCTCCACGAGAGGGAGCCGCCCTCCACGAGAGGGAACCGCCCTCCACGAGAGGGAGCCGCCCTCCACGAGAGGGGGCCGGAGAGGGGGCCGCCCTCCACGAGAGGGACGAGAGGGAACGCCCTCCACCCTCCCCTCCCCTCTCCCGACTCCCACGACGCCCTCCACGAGAGGGAGCCGCCCTCCACGAGAGGGAGCCGCCCTCCACGAGAGGGAGCCGCCCTCCACGAGAGGGAGCCGCCCTCCACGAGAGGGAGCCGCCCTCCACGAGAGGGGGCCGACCTCCACGAGAGGGGGCGGCCCCCCTCGAGAGAGAGCCGCCCTCCACGAGAGGGAGACGCCCCTACGAGAGGGGGCCGCCCTCCACGAGAGGGAGCCACCCTCCACGAGAGGGAGCCGCCCTCCACGAGAGGGAGACGGCGTTTTCATCGCAGGCTCTCTCCTCCTCGCCCCCCCCACTGCCAGCCCTCCACGAGAGGGAGCCGGCGTTTTTCAATCCAGGGCCTCTCTTCCTCACCCCCCCCACTCTCCCCCCCCCCCTCTCCCTCCTCCCTCTTCCCCTTCCCCTCTCGTCCTCCCCCACACCCCGGGAGGACGATTTTTATAGCTGTCGGTGGGTGTGCTTTCCACCTCTCCAATCCTTTGGAGGGGGGCCGAGGGGCCCAGACCCCATCACGTCGTGCACATGTCACGACGGAATGTTTCTATGGCTGTTGGTGGGTGTGCCTTCCACCTTTTCGACCGAACGTGGGCTGGGGCGAATGCCATTCCCCAGCCACGCCAAGAGGATAGGGAAGTGTTGTGTCCAAGAATGGACTGGGGCGAAGGCTTCTCCCCCTGACTCTCGGCAGCCCCCTTACCCCCTTCCCTTCCACTTCTCTCGCCCGCTCCCCCCCCCTCCCCTATTCTGGCCCGCTCCGCCTCCTTCTCTTGCCGCCCTCCACGAGAGGGAACCGCCCTCCACGAGAGGGAGCCGCCATCCACGAGAGGGAACCGCCCTCCACGAGAGGGAGCCGCCCTCCGCGAGAGGGAGCTGCCCTCCACGAGAGGGAGCCGCCCTCCAGGAGAGGGAGCCGCCCTCCAGGAGAGGGAGCCGCCCTCCAGGAGAGGGAACCGCCCTCCACGAGAGGGAGCCGCCCTCCACGAGAGGGAGCCGCCCTCCACGAAAGGGAGCCGCCCTCCACGAGAGGGAGTCGCGCTCCACGAGAGGGAGCCGCCCTCCACGAGAGGGAGCCGGCATTTTCAACGCAGGCCCTCTCCTCTGCTCATCCACTTCGCCGGGCACAGTGTTTTCGATTTGGGGTTGGTTTTTATGTACTGGTTGCACTGAGTATGGTAATGAGGAGCACCAGGTAGGCAAGAAACTATGGAGATCCATGTAGGCTGGGCCCAGACTGCTAAGGAGTAACCACCAACGCAACGCTCCCGTCCCCACATCCCTTCTCTAACCCGAGCCAGTCCCAACCCTACCGCCGCCCAGCCCCCCAGAGGCCGGACATCATCCTGCCTCCTCGTTCTCCCCCGCCTCGTCTGCCCCCCCTCCCCCCTTTTCATTCCCCCACGCATCCCCTCAGAGGGGTGGAGATACCTTTTCCGTCCGCCTCATAGGACAGGAGTCCGAAGAGGGGGATGGTGGAGCGAATGACAAGGGCCCCACGACGACGACGACAACGACGACGACGGCCAGCACGCGGGCCGTTTCCGCCCCGCGCGAGGAGAGCATCAAGGTTCCCGCCGGCTCCCACTGCCCTCCCCCCCTTGCGCTCTCCTCTCTACCTCCTCCTCCCCCAGCCCAGGTTTGCTTTCGATGAAGGGCTGCTAGACAGGGCGGGACCTCGCTAGCATCCCCCATAAACAGGCTGCGAGTTGGGGTCTCCCCAAGCAATGGGTGTCCCCCATTGGCAGTCCCAAATGCGGCCAACGGCCCCGAGGGACTGCTCAATGGCGGCCCGCTCGCAGACCTGGCAGTTTGGTCAGTGATCCTCCTCCTCCTCGTCCTAGTCCTCCTCTTCCTCCTCCTCCGCATTCCTCTCGCTGCTCTCCCACTCCTCCTCCTCCTCCTCCTCCTCCTCCTCCTCCTCCTCCTCCTCCTCCTCCTCCTCCTCCTCGTCCTCCTCCTCCTCGTCCTCCTCCTCCTGCTCCTGCTCCTCCTCCGCATCCTTCCCCTCCTCCTCCTCCTCCCTCGTCCGCCTCCTCCGCCCTTCCTCTTCCCCCCACTTCTCTTCCTCCTCCGCTTCCTACCCCCCCACGCTTGTTTTCATCTTCGTCGTCTTCAGGGTCGGCGGCACCGGCCGTAAGGCCTTCGCAATAAACACGCGTATGGCACAACGCTCGGGGCATCCGCATGGCAAGCGACCGGCTTGAACCAAGCAGGCTTGACCCGAGATGGTGCTCGAC
Source organism: Prorocentrum cordatum (assembly GCA_963575745.1). Lineage (NCBI taxonomy): Eukaryota > Dinophyceae > Prorocentrales > Prorocentraceae > Prorocentrum > Prorocentrum cordatum. The sequence continues at coordinate 211,012 of CAUYUJ010015211.1, forward strand.
AGGAGGAGGAGGACGAGGACGAGGACGAAGAGGAGGAAGAACGGCCGGGCCGCTCATGCTGTAGTTGCTTGGTGTAAGCGTGGCGAAGTACTTGTGCCCTCGTCCGTAACGCGGTGATGGCCTTTGATGCTATGCCGACAATATGATGCCATGTTGTGCAAAGTGTTTCACCTCTGCGGCTTCCGCCAGGTTGAAACTCTGACTACCGTGGTCTCTCGACCGCCGTCCCAAGGTCTGCAGGGCGTCGATTCGTATTACTACGCAGCCCACGCACTTTTTGCTGAGCTTCGCCTGGGCAGTATCACCTACGGTGATCGGTCGCACGGTCTCCTTGGATTCCCAACTGCGGCGGTGCCTTTTCCACCGCGTCGTCGCAAAGCTTCTCTACAGGCATGTCCCGAATCACTTCGCTGATTTTCTGGAGTGCCACTGCTGCTCCAGTGCCAGCTGGAGATGTGTTTACGCGCGCTCCCCCTGCAAGCCGTAGTTCTTGAGCCAAGGCCAGTCGACCCAGTCGTGGGCGGAACGCTCGAGTTCGGCAGGAGGTCCTCGTAGTTCAGCCAGGGGTCCTCGTAGGTCTGCGTGGCCCTTGTAGCCTAGCGTGTGGTCCTGGTTGTCCAGCTGGTCGCCCCAGTTGCTCTGTCGGAGGCTCTCGTCGGCTAGCCTGTGGCCACGGTAGCTCCGCTGGTGGCTCTCGTCGAGCAAGCAGTGGCCCTGGCAGCACCGCCAGTGAATCTCGTAGTTCAGCCGGTGGCCTTCGTAGCTCCGCTGGTAGCATGCGCAGCGCAGCTGGAGGCTCTCTGAGCTCTGCTTGCGGCCCTCGTAGCTCAGTTTGCTGCCCTCGGAGCCTAACACGTGGGCCTCGTAGCTGTGCTCGAAGCTCTCGAGGCTCTGCTCGTGGCTCTCGTAGCCCAGCTGGTGGCACTCGTAGTTCTGATTGCGGCTCTCGCTGCTCAGCTTGTGGCCTTTAAAGCTCACCCAAGGGAACTCGCAGCCTTGCACGTGGCCCTTGTGGTCCAGCTTGTGGCCCTCGTAGCTCAGCAGGTGGCCCTCGTAGCTCTCGTCGCTGTGCCTGTGATCCTCGTATCTCAGCTCGCAGTCCGTGTGGCTGCGCCCGTGGCTCTCGTAGCTGTGCCTCTGGGCCTCATATCTCAGCTCGTGGTCCTCGGTAGCCTGCTGGGGGGGCCAAGTAGCTCTTCTGGTGGCTGTCGTCTCTGTGCCTGTGGTCATCGTAACGGTGTTCGTTGTTCCCGTAGCCCACCTAGTGCCTCTGTTAGCTTAAAAGGTCCTTGTAGCTCAGCTGTTGGCCCTCGTGGCGCAGTAGATGGCCCTCGTGGTTGAGATGGTTGTCCTCGTAGTCCTGCTTGTGGCTTTCGTAGCTCAGCTTGTGGACCGCGTGGCTCAAACTGTGGCTCTCGTGGCTTTGCTGGTGACTCTCGTAGCTCGGCGTGTGGGTCCTGAAGCTCTCCTCGTGGCTCTCGTAGCTGCACACGTGGTCGTTGCAGCCTAGCTTGTAGTCTAGCTTGTAGTCCTCGAAGGGCCGCTGATGGCCATGGTAGCTCAGCCGACGGCTGTAGTAGCTCTGCTCGTGTCCTCGAAAATGAGGTTGTGGCCCACGTAGCTTTGCAGGTGGACCTCGTGGCTCGGCTCGGCCGATGGTTTTCGTAGCGCTGCTCGCCTCCTAGCTGGGATGACATCTCCGGTAGCTCACCTGGTAATCCACATAGCTCTGTTGGTGGCACTCGTATCCGAGCTGTTGGCCCCATCGTGGCTCAGCTGGTAGGCCTCATCGCCTTGCTTGTGGCTCACGTAGGTCAGCTCGCGGCCCTCGTAGTTCAGCTCGTGCATATCGTGGCTCTGTCGGTGGCTCTCTTAGCTTGGCAAGTGGGTCTTGAAGCACTTGCGGTGGCTCTCGTAGCTGTGCCGTTGATCCTCGAAGCTCAGCTGGTGGTTCCAGGAGGTCGTCTGGTGACCCTGATAGCTCTGCCAGGGGCTGTAGTGGCTCAAAGGGCACGCTATCTTCGTACAATCCCCGAGGTCTGGATCAGAATCTTCGGCTGCCAATTCTTAATGTGCCGCGTTGTGGAAGCCGGAACAGTCCTGGGGGGCGTAAGAGAAACCTGCCGTAGTCAAACTCGTAGTAGGCGGCGCGGCCGTAGTCACGATCGTCGTTGGCGTCGCGGCCGTTGGCCACCAGCACTTCTGCGACGACGTAATTAAAAACCCCCTCGGGCTGCGCGGTCGCGTCGCTCCTGGTGGCGGTCTTGGTTGCGCACCTGGTGTCAAAAAGGTGGCGGTCGTCCTTGGGTTGCCTGTAGCGCAGCTCGTTCTCGTACTGTGGATGCATGTTGCGCAGCTCGTTTTCGCGCTGGCGATGTTTCGTACATGCGCAGCTCGTTATTGCACTTGGGCCGCCTGTTGCGCAGCTCGTTCTCGTACTTGGGCTGCCTGTTTCGCAACTCGTTCTCGCACTGGGGCTCCCTGTTGCGCAGCTCGTGCTTGGACGTTTTCGCGAGGGCTGTCGTGGCAATTAGACCGGTGTCTTTGGGTCCCATGCCGGACATTGTGCCCTACTCGTGTTTCGGCCGCGTCTGTTCGCGCCCATGTTCCTCATAGCGCGCTTGGTCTCGGCGTCTCGACAACCTTGCCGGCACGTCTCCACGAAAGTGGGCAAGTAATGACGGCGCCACCTGACCGCGGCCACGGTTGCGAGGCTGAGGCCCGCCCGGCGCGCGGCGTGCACGCGGGCGAGCGCGGGGGATGCATCCCGCATATGGCCTTGTTTCTCCTCCTCGTCCTCCTCCTCCTCGTCGTCCTCCTCCTCCTCCTCCTCCTCTTCCTCCTCGTCCTCCCCTTCGTCCTCCTTCCTCCTCCCCTTCCCTCCTCATCCTCCTCCGCCATCCCTCCGCCCTCCTCCGTCCGGCCTCCTCCTTCCTCGTCCTCCTGCTCCCGCCAATGTCCTGCAGCCTGTCCCGGCAGTCGAACCTCGTGGCGGCGGCACTGCCGTGGGCGGGCCCCTCACTGGCGTCGCAGCCGAAGCCCTGGGCCGAGCAGCACCACTCCTGGGGGCACCGCCGCTCCCCGCCTTCGCTCAACAGGACGAGGAAGAGGAGGATGCGGACAGGACAGGACATCCGCATGTGGGGGTCAACGTCGAATCGCCCACGAAGGAGCCGTGGGGTACGTATTGCACAAGTCCCCTGCGATAAGGAGGAGGCAGAGGATGCGGAAAAGGAGGATGAGGAAACTCACAACCGTGAGTGGTACGACCGAAATCGCACAAGAGGAGAGGAGGATGAGAACGAGGAGGGGGAGGAGGAGGAGGAAGGGGAGGAGGAGGAGGAGGAGGAGGAGGAGGAGGAGGAGGAGGAGGAAGAGGAGGAAGAGGAGGAGGAGGAGGAGGAGGAGGAGGAGGAGGAGGTCTGGTTATCGGGCGCTGGGACGGCACGGTAAGACGAGGAGGAGAAAGAGGAGGGAGAGGAGGAGGAGGAAATGGATCACTGGCCAAAGTGCTAGGTCTGCGAGCGGGCCATCATTGAAATGTCCCAGGGGCGTCGCGGTTGCGGCGAGGAACCGCGAATGGGGGACGCCCCATTAGACAAGGAATGGGGAAAACTGATGGAGTGAAGGAGATAGCGTTGGAGGGAGGAGGAGGAGGAGGAGGAGGAGGAGGAGGAGGAGGAGGAGGAGGAGGAGGAGGAGGAAGGAGAGAGGGAGAAGCTGGGGGAGTGAGGGACACTGGGCAAGGTGAGGCCCGGCCGAGTCATGCCGCAGGAGCCCGTGTGTCCGCAGAGGGCCCAGCAGCTCCAGAGACGAGGTCATCCTCGCCACCGTCGAGATCACCGAAGCTCGGCAGGCACATTCTTGCTGCTCCTCCTCTCCGCTGGTCAACGCTCCTCCTCCTCCTCCTCCTACTGCTCCTCCCCCCTCTGTGCCCCTCCTCGGCCACACGCAAGGGTGACCGCGGGCACGGGTGACCGCTGGTGCGCGGCTTTGGGGGCCGCGAGGGGGCCAAATCCAAGCGAGGATGCCAGGGCCCTGTGGGGCCCCTGGAGTCCTAGAGGGGCCCCTGGGGTTTCCCAAAGGAACCCTTTAGGGCCCCAGAACGTGTTCCTCTTTTCCCCTCACGTGTATTGCCCCTGGGTTACCAGCCGCCCAATCCTCCCCCCTTCTGCGGCAACTCAATGGGACCTCCCATACTTTTTTGCGACTCTTGCCAATTGACGCCAATCGACGCTAGTCGACGCTAAACTGACGCTGAACGACGCTACCTTGGCGCTATGTCATATATTCTACCAAACGCCAATCGGCGCTTCTGCACCCTGTTGATACGGAATTGCGAGGATAGCCAAGGTTCCCATGATTCCTGGCGGCGCGCACAGGGGGGTAGGGGTAGGGGGAGTGGCTTCTTTGAAAGAAGCTGCTTCTGAGAAAGCGCCGGCCCTGTATCTATGGAATAGGCCCGCGCCTTCTAAGAATCAGTGGCGCTTGCAAGAAATCCTCCCCCCTCCCTGCACCCCCCTCTGTACGTGGCTGACAGACTTCAATGTCTTGCTGCCGAACGCCCCTCCCCTTGAGGACTAAGACCGGGCGCCGTCCTTCTTGCCGCGCGACCACCCTGTCGCCCAACTCCCGCGACCCGCCGAGCAATTGTACGACGAGGGCAGGGGCTCCTCCGGCCGGGAAGAGCTGTGGCCTCCCCTCCGCTCCCTTCGCACCTTCCCCTCCCCTCCCCTCCTCCTGCTCCTTCCTCGCCTTCTCACCTCCCTCCCCGCCTCCTCTTCCTGCTCCTGTTCCCGCCTTTCCTCCCCCTCCTCTTGCTTCTTCTTCTTCTTCTTCTCCTCCTCCTCCGCCTCTGCCTCGTCCTCCTCCTCCTCCACATCCTCCTCCACATCCCTCTCGCTCCTCCTCCTCCTCGTCCTGCTCATATTCCTCCTCCTCGTCCTCCTCCTCCTCCTCCTCCCCCTTCTCCTCCTCCTCCTCCTCCTACTCATGTCCCCCCCCCTCCCGTCTTCTCCTACGGCGCACTCGAGATGCCCAAATCAAGCACGGGCGTGAGCGTGGGGCTGCCGCACAGGCCTGACGTCTGATGAGTGCCGCCGCCGCGCCTCCTCCACTCCCTCCCTCCCTCCCTCCTGACCGCCTCGTCTGCGACGGAGATACGCGCTCACATGTCATGTCGGTGTGCTGGCTATCTTCTGGGGAGGGGGTAGGACGGTGAAGGATGAGGAGGAGCAGCAGGATCGGCACCTCAGGCCTGCCGCCCCTGGAACTCAGAAGCAAGAGAAGAGAGGGAGGAGGCAGCGGGAGGAATGCGAGAATCGAGGCTCGACGATCAGCGGGGTCGAAGGTTGTGTTGTGCTGGTGACACCCGCCGGGTGAGCCCGCCTGGTGCAGCACGGGTTCGACGCGTCTCGGCCGCCTCGACACTGACGTCACGGTGTCGGGCCGGCTGGTGACAGCGTGCGCTGCCACTGCCAGTTGAATGTTTAATGTCGGGTGTTTCCAGAGGTCCTGGCCCTGATGAGGTGGCCTCAATTTTCCCAGGGAGGCTGCCAAAGCACAACTCACGAGGCCAAGAGGGCCCCAGAGGCAGCTATATGCAAGATGGCTCGAAAAGCTGGGGAAACCTTTGGCCAGGACCACTTCTGGCAATACCCTAGTGATTTGCTCACGCTGATACCCGCGTCGTGCCTGGTAGCGTCTGGCTCCGACTTCGAATTCCACGCCTCGTTTGATCACGATACGGCATCTGCAGACACTGTCTGATCTTTCTCGCGCGCTGATGCCAGCGTTGTAGCTGATGATGTGATGCTCCAGAATCTAGTATCGCACATCTCGCCGACCAGCGACACAGCCTTCTGCCGTTGCCTCCCTGTCTCGCAGGCACTGATACCAACTTTGTAGCTGATGAGGTCGGGTTTCACCGTCTCCTCCCACATCCCCCTGAGCAGCGACAGAGCCTGCTGCCACTTCTCGCATGCCCCGCACGAGCTGAGTCCAGCGTTGTAGCTGATCAAGTCGGGATCCAAGTTCGACTCCCGAATCTCGCTGTGAAGCGCTAAAGCCCTCTGCCACTGCCTGCCTTTCTCGCAAGCGCTGATTCCGGCGTTGTAGCTGATGGTATCAGTCGCAAGCTTCGTCTTGCTGAGCAGCGACAGTGCCCGATACCACTGCCCAGCCTTCTCGCACGCACTGAGCCCAGCGCTGTAGCTGACTAGGGCGAACCCGTGGACTTCGTCCACGAACAGCAGGTCCCCCTGGCGCGCCTCCGAAGCCTTCGGTGGCTTTCTCTGGCCGCCTTTCCGAAGTTGGAAGGCGGGCGCTTCCTCCTCTTCGTCCGCCTTCCGCTCCACGTCCGCCTGGACAGCCTTCGAAGCGTCACAGACGGCTATGGTGGCTCTGCGGTGTGCCTTTCGCCGCCTATCGGCTCCCCGTGGTTTGAACAACTTTGAAAGCACCCAGGGCCTAGAACAAAAATCACCTGGTGGGCTCTGGTGACTTGTTTCCCGGCTGCCTTTCCGAAGCCCGATGGCGGGCGCTGCCTTTTCCCTGGGTGCTGCTTGGGGGCCTCTCGGGGTTTCTTTTCGGCCTCCTGGGGTCCTCTTGGGCCGTCTTTCGGCCTCCTGGAATCCTCTTGGGGACTTCTTGGGCCGTTCATAGCAAGCGGCGAGACCTGGCCCGAGGACGACGCCCATAGCAAGCGGCGAGACCTGCGCGGGCACGGAAACGAAAGGGGCGAACCAGGAATCGGCCCGAGATGGCTCATGGCGCCCTTCGCTTTTGAGAGCCCCTGTGTGAAGGGCTGGTCACGTCACCGCTCGCTCTCGAGAGCTGTGCCTGGGAGAGCTCTCTACGCTACGGCTCGCTCTTGGGAGTCTTGGTGAGAAGAGCTCTTTTAATGGGCGTCTTTGGGCGTCTCTGGGCCTGCTTGGTGGTCCTTGTGGGGGTCTTTTTCTGGCTATTCTGTGGTTTTTTGGGGCTGCTCTGGGAACGTTTTGGGACATCTTGGGGCCATTTTGGGCCGTCACGGGGCGTCCGGGAGGCCTTGGACCGTTTTGGAGCTCTCTTGAGGCTGCCTGAGGCCGTCTTGGGAGCCTCTTAGGGCCCCCTCGGAGCTCCCTTGGGGCCGTCTGGGGTTCTGTGAGGCCGTTTCAGGGCTCTCTGGCGTCGTCTTGGGGCTCTTGTGGGCCGTCTTGGGGCCCTCTTAGGTGCCGCTGGCGTCTTCTTGGGGTGATTCGGGAGGACTCTTGGCGTGTCCTGGGCCACTGAGGAGCACACAAGGCGGATTTGACGATTTGTGCCTCTTTGGCGTGCGCTCGGGGCCCTCTTGGGGCCTCTTCGATCGTCGTGGAGTCCCCCCCTGGAAGGCTTCGGGCCCTCGTGGGCCATCTCGGGACCCACTGAGGCCGTCTTGGAGCGCTCTTGGACGGTCTGGGAACCCCGCTGGAACGCCTCTGGGACCGGCCCGAGCGATTCGGCCCCGTGGTGGCGCCGTAAAAGGGCGATTTTGTCCACTTGAGTTGAGACTTCTCTTGGCAGTCTAGAGGTTAGTATGACAATTGATGGGTTTGGATGGTCCGAAACGACCATCGAGTTTGATGCCCTACACCCTGGCGTCGAAGTTGGGGTGATCACCACCCTCGGGGTGGTCTCCGAACAGTCATCAACACTTTCCTGGGCAGGCGAAGGGCTCACAAAACAGCCATGACATTTGATGGCCGCCAGGGGGGTTGTCAACTTCGAGAGCCGATTCTAAGACTGCACGTTCATGGGCGAACCCACTGGCACCGATCGATACCGTACACATCAGCATCGAGACAACTAGGACACGGAGGAGAAGGAGGAGGAGGGTTGGTGGAGACACGGACGAGGAAGGAGGAGGAGGCAGGGGGAGGAGGAGGAGAAGGAGGAGGAGGAGGGCGGAGGTTGCAGTGGGAAAGAAGCAAGAGCAAGGAAGAAAGAGAGAAGAGGGAGGAGGCAGTTCAAAGGAAAGGCTTTGTCGGCAGCAGCGGCGGCGCCCCTCGTCTCGGCCGTGCAGTGCTGGGCGTCCGTCTCTCTCTCCCTTCTTCCTCCTTCTCCTCCCTCCTCCTCCTTACCTCCTCCTCCTCCTCCTCCTCCTCCTCCCTCCTCCTCCTCCTCCCCCTCCTTCTCCTCCTCTTCCTCCTCCCTTCCCCCCTGGGCGCGGCAGCGGAGCGGCCTGCGCCTCGAAGCCCTCACTGCGCCAGCTTGCGCTGGACCTCGGCCCACAGCGCTGGCGGGATCGCCTCCACGGCCACTGACCTGGCCTGCATCGCGTCGATGCTGCGCTGGAGTGCATCCACCGATTGAGGCCCTTTCGACGACACCGACTGCGCCAGCGAAGCCACTGACACCGTCAAGTTTGCTTTTGCCATTGTCTGCTGCCACTCGTCTCGGGCCTCTTTGAAGCCCAACTCTGGAACGTTGAAATCGCCAGCGATCTTCGTGAAGTCGGCCTGCTTCTCGCGAAGCTCACGCTCGAGAGACTTGATCTTGTTGCTGATGCCGATCTGGCGAAAGATCGTGGTCCGCATGCGGGCGTAGATCTCGTCGAAACTCGACTGGTCACCAACGAAGCTATCGAGCCAGCCGCTACCGTCGCTCATGCCACCAGCGATGCTCGCAAGCTTCTTGCTGACCTCGCTCGCCGCCCTGACTGCTTCTCCCACGCGTGACTGGGAGTACGTGTTCATGGCATTCACGGCGGCAGGCTTCCAAGGGTCCACGATCGCTGAGAATGCTTTGAAGTCCTCGAAGCCATACTGCGCGAGGGCATCGTCGCAGTCGTCGGAGGCCGTCGCAGGAAGCACCTTCATCATCGATGAAAGCTCATCGAATGCGTCTTTGATCATCTGGTAGTCTGCATCCTGGTCCGTTGTTGTACACAACAACTTCGCGAACAGCTGTGCCATCTGGAGGTTCGACCTCACATCGTAGCCCCTCATGTTGATGGCAACCCTGAGGCTGGACCCGTCGCCGTCGTGCTTGATCGTCTTCATCAGAAGGTCCCCGATGCCCTCCAGCAGCATTCCCCTGCGGACCAACGTGCTGAACTCAGGTCCCTTCACCAGCTCGTCAACGTCGCTCGTCCTCAGCAGCTCGATCTTCTGGTGGAGCAGGGCTACAGTCCTCGCGATGACGGTGATCTCAGTCTCCCCGCTGATGGCAACTGTCATGTTGCGCTGGAGGGTGTTGTGCAGAGCGTCCGCGTTATTCTCGATGGGATCGCTTAGGTACTTGCGAGCCGCCTCCAGGATCTCAGTCTCGCCCCTGCAGGTCTCGGCAGCGTTGCGCTTGTCCAGCAAGCGAGCGTACATACCCGCCAGTCTACCACCATCCTCGACCAGCGCGAACTCCGCAGCCACAGAGAAGTGGTGCATGATCTCCTCGAGCTTGCCCAAGACGTCCAAGTTGACGAGGGCCTCGGAACTGTCGATGATCGTAGTTGCCAGCCTCTTGATGGTGTCTTCGACTGCCTGCTCCGCCTTCAGCGTCGACGATGCCTTGCCACGGCACGTCTTCCTCCAATGGCCGATGGACGAGATTGCAGATGTAAGAGCATCGAGGCCCTCTTGATCGAGGTCTGCGGCGTTCAACTTCATGATCAACGCGTTCATCTTCGGAGCAGCTTGGAGGTCAGTCGACGCAGCCCGTCGAAACGAAGACTTCCATTCGGCCCAAGGTTTGTGCTTCCCGAAGGCTTCAGAGAGAGGCGTCCACTCTGTATCCGAGAACCCCCCTGTCAGCAAATTCACCAGCAACGACATATGTGGAGCGCAGTCCGAGAACGTCTCGGGGTCGTCGTTGCCCAAGTGGGTCAGCAAGAGCCCCACCCCCGCAACCTTCTCGTAGTAGTCCTTGACGCTGGCGCTCCACTCTGGCATGGTAGCTCTGAGCTGGTCGGTCAACCTGATGCCAAGCGCCTGCATGTGATCGACCAAGGCAGGCTTCTCCAAGCCAGGCAGCACCACGATGTCCATGAGGATCTCCCGAGACACCGCCACCCTGGAGTCGATGGACCCCGTCATGCTAGAGAGCTTGGGCTCGTACATGTTGAAGGCGTCGGCGCAAGCTGCGACAGGCGCGATCGCATCCGTGATCTGATCGATCGCAGGCTCGGCCAGCTGCAAGTACTTCCTGAGCAGGTCCTGTGAAAAGCTGGAGGCGCTCTCGACCTCCTCATTTGAGAGAACCTTGAGGCGCGCACAGATCTGATCCCAACTCATCTCGCTCAGGTTGTTACTCAGTAGCGTCGCTGTCTCAGCCTTCTTGTACAATGTCTCAGCCATGATTGCCATGCTGGGCGACTGAGGCTTGAACCTCTTCAAGGAGTACACGCGATCGCCCTTCAGGGCTCCGTCGAGGATGTCAGAGATGACGACGTCCTGCTTCAGCTGCCCCCACCGAATCTTGTCGTTGGCCAGGGCGCCCTGCGCGGCCTTCGGAACAACCCTGCGCCCAGAGCTCACGTGCGTCACGTGGCTTGGCGCTGGCGACCTCGATCGGTCGCGACCTGGAGCAGGTGATCCAGGTCCGCATGCTGGCGAATCCAAGGCAGCCAAGCTACCTGACGAAAGCCTCACGATCCGCGACGACGTGGGAGTAGCAGCCTTGGCCTGCGTCGCAGAGCTGGCGCCCGAAGCTCGGCGAGCGGTAGAGCCCCTAGCGGTCGCAAACGCTGCCGCGGCCTTGGAGCCAGCGGGTCTCGGCAAGGCCGCGCCTTGCGAATCGCCCTCGCCATCGCCTGCATCGCCCTCAAGCTCGTCGACGTCCGCGTCCTCGATGGCCAGAAGATCCGAATCAGCACGCGATGCACCAGAGGCCTTTGGCGCCACCAGGAGCCCACGGCTGGTAGCCTCCGGGGCTGCAATGTCCTGCAACTGGGCGAGCGTCGGCACTTTGGCATTCCCTCTGGGTATCGTCGCCTGTTTCTGTCTGATCTTAGTGATCTCCTGCTTGAACGTCGGTTGCTCTCCTCCTGAGGCTGCCGCTTTCGCGGCCGTGATCTTGACCGTGCTCATGCGAACTTCTGTCCGGGTGTAGTTCTTGATCTCCGTGTAGGGCCTACTCGGGTGCTGGCAGACGACGCCAGTCGAGCTCACGCCTGGTTGAGTGGAAGAGGCAACCCGAGTCTCCTCCACCTTGCACATCTCAGGCGATATGCCAGCCACACCCTTCGGGCAGACCTTCTCCGTCCACTGGTCCTTGGATAACTGTATCGACGTCTTGCTGATCTCCTGGCCGTAGATCACATCAACTTCGACGCTGCCGTGCTCCACAAGAGCATCTTCAATGCTGGCGGCAAGCTCGGAGTCGGCCTGCCACTTACTCTCGCAGTCCTTGTTGAAGTCCCCGTCCTCATGGCACCTCTCGACAAAGTCTTGCCAGGCCATGTCCTGCTGGAAGTGGCGAATGAACCCCGTGTAGCACTGGTCGCAGCCGTGCATCGGCAGACCACCGCGTCCGCTGGCCTTGCCTCGAAAGCCAGACTGTCGATCCACGGGCTCCGAGCAGCGGGCGCAGGCCACGGGGTCGGCGCCACTGCCCGAGGCCTTGCCGCGGCGAGGGAGCGCAACCTTGCAAGCTGGAGCGCCCTCGGCGCCTGCTGATCCCTGACGCTTCCTGGCGCCCATCGCAGCTAATCTCCGAGCTGCCGAGTCGGATTTGAGTCTGGAACTCGTTCGGGCCCTCGCGGGCCGAAAAGAGACGACGCTGCCGTCGCTACGCCGAAAACACCGCGCCAAAACGGCTCCAAGACGGAGGAGGGTGGAGGTTGGAGGGATTTTACCAGGGAGGATCCTCACTGATGGTGGATTTTACTAGGGTGGAGGTTGAATTGACTTACCAGGGTGGAGGGTGGAGGGTCCATGTCCTACCTCAGTCTCAGGCTCCAAGCTGGAACCCCGAGGGAAGGTCACAAGAGGGACCCCAAGGGAGGCTGCCTTGAGGGGCAGGGGTCCCGATGAGAGCCCAGGGCGCCACGATGAGGCCAAAAAGTGAATCCCAAAGGAGGGCCCCATCACTACGCCTACTCCTAACGTCCTACTGGTTTGCTACTCTATCGCGTTGCACCTCGTGCACCTATAAGACCTACAGTGCCCTAACTTATGACCCGTGTCCTGCGGCTTGCTTGGCGTATGTCATTTGGCCTGTCCTACCCTTACCTGGCGTGCCCTACCTGAGCCATGACGGCATCAGCTGCCTCGCTACTTGAGCCTGTTCTGAGCTGAGACCCTACAACCCAGGCGCCTCCGCATATTAGCTTAGTATCCTACTTCCCTGTTGGGCTCCAAGGGTGAAGCCCTAAGGGTTGGTCCCAATGAGCTCCAGGGGAGGCGCCTTGAAGGGCAGAGTCCGATGCATGAGTCAAAGGGGCCAAAGGAAGGGAACCCAAAGTGAGGTCCAAGGAGGGCGCGCCAAGACACCCCGAACGCACCTGCCTACCTACTCAACCTACCTACCTACTCAACCTACTCAACCCCCTGGGGCGCGGGCGCAGATGGGGGCACGATGAGCAGGACGAGTAGTAGTAGTAGTAGGAGGCGCGGGGGGAACAGGGGTAGGAGTAAGAGGAGGGGGAGGAGGAGGAGGAGGAGGGGCCATGTCAGAGAATTGTTTTAGATTGAATGCCCCCTCCCACGCGGGGTATACCATCGAGGGACGGATGGGGTAGGAGTAAGAGGAGGGGGAACATTGGAAGCAATGAGAATAGATAGAGGAGGAGGAGCTGCAGCAGTGGAGGAGGAGGCGCGGGGTGTAAGAGGGGCAGGTGTAGTAGGAGCAAGGATACCCAGAGTGCTCACGCGGCCTCAAGAACGCACGACTAATGCAACGCGTACAGCGAGCAACGGCAATGACTCGCTGAAGCGAACGGCGACCAACGTTGTTTGCAAATGTCTGTAGGCCAAGCGTGTGCACGTGAGCAGCCATCAACGCATTGCGTAGCATCGCATAACATAGCATCGCACTCAACTGTGGCCTGCTCGCGTAAAGCACGCTAGGCAGTACTATGGCGGGCGGCCAGGGGATATAGCGAAGCCGCCTTCGTTTATTATCAGGCCAATGTTGGTTCGCTCCTGCTCCTCATCCTGCTTATCCTCATCTTCCTCCGCCCTTCCGCCATCCTTCTCCAGCCCCTCCTAGTGACCCCCGCGTCCTCCTCATCGCACTCCGCGGCCCTATTCCTCCTGGCCCTACTCCTTCTCCAGTGGACAGAGATTGTGATTCAGCAAACCGAGCACTACAATCGGATACAACAAGACACAAGAGCGCACATCGAATTTGCCATCAACGGGTAAATGCCGACACCGATACAAGAATATTGACCAAATGACGACTGCGTTCAATCGGAGCCCGCACGCATTGAAAAGAACACCCTCGATGGCACCTGTTATAATGCAAAGAACGAGCGTACGCGACGCCCGAGAGCCAAAGCATTATGAAACGAACATGTGCCCTCCATCGCGGTCCAAGCCGACACGTGTCATACTACCATTGTTTGTTATGCGTAGACGCGCGTGCACCGTTGAGCACATGCGCGGGCGTGGCTCCAAATAAAGGTGCCCGCCATCCAGGCGGCATTACATCTCAGAGGAAAGACACGCACCTCAATCACGAAACAAGAAGCAACTGATCAATCAAGTGCAGCAACAACTTCTGATAGTTCAAAGTGTCACAGCCAAAGCAACGCACATCGGTCACCGCCGCGCCTCAAGAAAAGATACATGGGAATGCGGGGCGGCGCTTCCGGATGACCCCGAAACGTACCAACCGTGAGCAATCATCGTTGCACGTGATTGCGCACGCATGGCTCTATTCAAACGCGTTTACCAAACACAGTGCATGCCTTGGCTTTTGCCCACGTGGCGTGGATGCAAATGGACGCCAAACGTTGAATAGGGATCAACAAGGATGCAACGGGTTGCGGCAGCCCAGAAACGGCCAGAGAGTGGAATGTCACAGCGAAAATGCCCAACACTGGAAGAATCACCATCAAATTAAGATCGGCAGCCCATGAGGGGCACGCGGCGCGTGAGACCCTGCCAACGCAAACGCGCGTCGAATCGAGGAAGTAAGCTTGGAATGGCATGCAGACGGCTTGTGGATGCAAGCGGTACCAATGGATGCATGCCCGCCACGTGGTTCGACGCGCCGAGAACATCCCCCAAATGGCAGCTGTGCGGCCATCCCGTGGACCGACACGGGGTCCTGATGACGGGGCGGCAGACAAGGCAATATATGTGGCCGTTTGCCATGCAACCAGCACGTGCCTCGCGCTTTACGTGTCAGACGCGCCACCACCACCCCACCACCATTATTCCCCGTCCGCGACCATGGTGCACAGAACCGCGCGTGGACTTACATACTTACACAATGCTACCAATCGCGCTGCGATGGGCGCCGCCATATTCATCCCAGCCGCGCATTATGGGCGGCAGCAAGCGCGCCCAACCGATGGCCCCCAGGGGTACCGAAGATTTGTACTAACTGCACGCGCCTGATGGGAAACGCTGATTAAACCAATCGCGCGCAGCGGCGCGCGAACCCCTGCATTGAACGGGCGGCCGCCAAGGTGCGGCGCCGCCGCGCACGCAACCAGAACGCGCGCGCATGGCGACGCGCGGCGCCCTCCCATGGATCGCGGCGACATGCGACACGTCCAGGGTTGTCCTCAACCGCGATCGCGACAACTCCAGACGGCAGTTGCGACGGCGCTGGCTTCAATCCATGAGCAGATGCGTGGAGGGCCCGAGCTGCGCTCGGCGATGGCCCACTGCTTGCGTGGAGCAGCGGTCGCGCCTGGGCGCCAGAGTGGCGCGATGCGCGCGCGCGGCCGATGCCGCGCGAGCGCATGGGGCCCGCGGGGCCCACTGCGCGCGGCCGACACCCCCGCGAGCAATTGGTGGACCGTTTTGAATGCGCAACCCTGGCTGCGATGTCGCGCAGCGGAATCAACCACGCGCGCGCGGTTGCGCCGTCGAGCGCCGCCGACAGGTTGCGAGCGCGTCGGGCGCGCGCGCCCGAATGCGCCAGGGGCCGAACGAACCCTTGCGGGCACGATGCCGCTCGCGCCGAGCCGACGGCGCGCCCGCGCGCCCGACAGATGGAACGCGATGTCAGGTGGGTTTGGCGCAGGGGAAGCCCACGCGCATGGGCGCCGCGCGCAGCCGAACCCGCCGCGCGAGATTCGCGAACCGACGCCATAGGCGACAGGCCGCGCGATTGCCGAGGCACGCTGCCGCGCGCAGCGCCCCCCCCCCCCCCCTCGGCAGTCCTCGGTGCTGCTTGCGCCGACGTGGTCTCACTCCGCCGCTCTGCGCAGCCAGGCTGGCTCTGCGCTTGGCCCGCGCCCGAAGGGAGCGCGGTCCGATAGCTGTCCGCGTGCGCCGAGAGGGCGCCGCCCTGTTCCGATATCCGACGAATCGAGCGCCCGCGCCGCGCCGATGCACCGAACGCGCGCGGAGGCGGTGCGCATGATATCGCGCGGCGATTGCTTGCATGCCGCAGCGGAGCGCTCCCGAGGCGCGCGCGCCCCCCCGACGTGCGCGCGCAGCGCGCATTTTTTTCCGCGCGTCCACTTAGGTGCCGCCGTCGGCAACGACCGCGCTCTGAACCCGTCGGGCGCGCGAGCGACAGCCCGCTACGCGCCGAACTTTGCGACCGATCTGCTCGAATCCCTCGCTGCGGAACTTTTGGGGGCACCCCTGTAGATTGCGAAAATTCAGGACTCCCGACCCCATCGTTCGGGGTTGATTGCGATGTTCGCAGCGTGCCACGGGCGACTTGCAAGCGTACGTCCCTAGCAAGTTCCGAGCACCCGCGCGATGATCAGGCGGGCTGGGCACGGCACACCCGCGCCGCCGCCGCTGGGCGAAGGTGCGATGGCGGAGCTGACGAGATGACCCATGGGCAGGAGGGGGGAGGGTGGCGCGCCGCGAGCGCGGCGTCGGGGGAGCGCAGCAACGAACGCGCCACGCGGGGCGAGCTCGGCGGGGAGGCGCGGCGAGGTTCGGCTGGGAGAGGCGGCGGAGCAAGCTCCACATGCCCCTGCAAGCCGCTTCAGGGCAGCCCAGCGCCGCTGACCGAGGTGAGAGGGCGCCGAACGCGCGCCGCGGCGTGCGCCAGTGGCCCAAGGGATCGCCTGCGCCGAGCCCCGAAGGTACCTCGGCTCCCCACAGGGCCACGAGGGGCGCCGCACGCAGTTCACAGACGCGCGCCACGATCCGATGGCGGTCGCGGCAAACGGGGGGGGGGGTCCGATGGCCGCGCGGGGGGGCTTTGCCCTCTGGCGTGGAGGGCCCGATGACCTTCTGATGGGCTTTGATGACCCCCCGCGTGCCGTCGAAATTCGGTGATGGCCTTTCGATGACCTTTTGATGACCTTTCGATGACCTTTTGATGACGTTTGATGACCCAGCCGCGCGCCGCTGAAATCGACGATGACTTTTGATGGGTTTTGATGACTTTTGATGGGTTTTGATGACGTCTGATGACGTTCTCGGCGGCGGGCGGCCGATGGGTGCCTGATCGGTTTTGATGAGGTTTCGATGGGGGGTGCGATGAGGTTTTGATGGATTTTGATGACGTCGCTCCTGGTGCTGAAAAATGACCATGACCTTTCGATGGTGGTTCGATGGCCGCCGCCACGTGCTCGCCCCGCCGTAGTACGTTTGGCGATGCTCCAGAGGGGGGGGGGAGGGGGGGCAGCGGCCGCTGGCGTTGCGGCGCGCGCGCCATGGCGCCGAGCGAGCGGTGGCGGCGGGCGGAGGTGATCAGATGGTTGACCTGCCCACCTCAGACTAGGCGGGGTTTGCGCGCGGCGGCGGGGACCGACCTGCACTGTAGCGGCGCGCTCCGTTGCGCTTGCGGAGTGCCAACCCCTCGCGCCGCAATGGCGCATTGGCGTCGCAGCAGCCCCTGAATCGGCGCGATTGCCGCGAAGAGTGGCGCCCCTTGCTCATGAAACCGTCGGCGGCCCCGCCAGCGCCGAGCCTTGGTCGTCCAAGTCGTTCCCCAGCCCATGCCGCCAGCCGTTGAAGCACGCAGTGGGGCGTTGGAGCCGACGCGTGCGCGGTCGCTGTCGTCGCGCTCGCTCTCGCCTCGCGCATGGCTATTGTAGCCGATGCTCCGCGCGCGCGTGGCCGCCCCGCAAGTAGCCGCGTTCGCCTGCGATGCAGCCGCTATTATTCCAACTGCCGCCCGCGGCGGCCACTGCGCCTGCATTGCGCGTTGCGCCGCCGCTGGGCAAGCGCCCGCCCCATTCGCGCGGCATCCTATCCATCGCCGCAACGCGCGATGCGAACTCAGCCTCTGCCGCTGGCAATGGGCGATGGCGCCGCGGGCCCTCGCGGCGGCGAACAGACAGATGCGCGGCCTCGTGGCCGCAATTTCAATCGCCCGCGTTGGCATTGCATCGCGCGAAGAGCCCGACGGTGCGAGCGACGCTGTGGCGCAGCCGATGGCGCGCCGCGCCGCTCGGGCACCGTAGATACGCATGCGCGCGCGCGGAGTTTGCGCGGTCGCACGCACGACCGCTGGCGGTTCAAAAGCGGCGTTCGCGGGAATGCGTCGGAACACGCGTGGATGCGCGCGACGACTCGCCCAAAACCCAGCCCCGACCCTTGTCTTGCACGTCGGACTTGAACGCGGTCAGCGCCCTAGGAGGATATGCAATTCGGAGGTTGCCCGCACCGCAGGCGGCGCGCCGCGTCCCCGCGCCATTCGTCTTCGCGCCCGCGGCGGGAAGCGTCGTTGCCGACCCCCTCGGGCAACGCGCCCAATGTTGTCGCGGCGCGTTGCTCGCGCAACCCTGCCGCCCCTTCCACCCCGACCGACCCCGTCAACTGCGCCGCCGCGGCTACAGCTGCGACGCCCCAAGCAACTGACGGCGGCTGCGCTACGCCGCGCAGCACATAATCTCCTCGTTCATGTGTTCCACCGACCGCTTGGCAGCGGTAGTGGCCACGGTGGTCCGCCGCAGCCGCCAGATGCCGCCGCTTGGAAGAGGGCGCAATGCGCTTGTGGCGGCATCCCTCCAAAGTTGGCAGTCGCGCGGCGCGGGCGCGGCGGTTGATAGGCTACGGTGAGGAGGTTGACCGACGCCCTGCGCGGCTTGCACGCGGTGGACAATACTTGCGGTCGGGTGGGCGCCCCACGACCAACACTTGAATATCCTCGTTGTTGTTGCGAAGAGGCCTGTTGCGTTGCGACGCTCGTGCGTACCCGCAGCTCGTTTTGAATTTGCCAACTTTCGGGCGCCTCGGCCAATCCTGTAGCGGCGGGAATTTCATTGCCGAGCTGAGTCGATGCATTCAGGCGAAGCCGCGCGATGGCGGCCGTTGCGTCGACGACGCTCGGCGACGGCTGCGGTTGCAACGACGGCGGGGCGGCTGTCTGCCGCAGAACGCGGCGACGGCGACTGTCGGTTGCGGCAGCGCGATGCCGCGCAAGGCCGCCGCGCCGTTGAACGCCCTCCCGCGCCGTCGGGGCTCTCGCGCCTTAACGCGCGGCTATGTCTCATGCGGTAGCGCCGATGTAAAGCACGGTCGCCCACGTTGCGCGTGGCGCCTTGCCGTGAACGGCGGCCTTGCCCGAGACAGCCATGACCCCGCTGGGAGCTGGCATCGGAGCCGCCAGTCGGCGGCTTGGAAAGCGTGGCATGCACCTGTGAAGCGCGACGCGTGATCAACGTCAGCCGTGGTGCGCAATGCGCGCTGCGGGTGCATTCCACGCTGCCTGCGCACGGGGCGAACCGTGGCGCCGCGGTGCGACGGTGACGCAGGTTCCGTTCGCTTTCGGTCGTCGTTGTCGCCGTGCGAGCTCCATTCTGTCTTGGCGCGCAATCCACGTTGCCCTTGTTCAGGATGCGTCGCGGCGCCAGCACCGACCGCCGCGCCGTCGAACGCAACTGCGTCGGCATGCGCCAAGCTGCGCGCGCGCCGCTAGCTGAGCGCGCCGCATTGCCGCGCTGGCAGCGCGACCACGCGAGGCAGGGATGCCGCGCGTGCCGCGGCACGCGCATCCTAAAGTAGACTGTGATCCCTCCACCCCCCGCAGCCATGCTGCCTGGGCGCCCCTCCAAAGCTGGCAAAGACGGCGCCGAAACGGCACAGACAACGCCCAAGATTGGCCCAAGAACCACCCTGAACCCAACGTGGTGGCGTCATGACGCGGCCTTGAACCGACGGCCGCCACCAAGAAGCGCCATTGGGCTTCCTCACAAGAAGCACAGAGAGGCCACCTAGAGCCAGAGAGGTCACCACGGCCCCCCCAAGATATCCGTGGAGACCTCGTTTGGTTCTGCCGAGGCCACGAGACTCATTGCGCGCGACGGGTTGCACTGAGGGAGCCTCGCGCAAGCACCCCCTACGCCTTGAACGCCACTCCCCCTTCACCCATTCACCTTTTACCCACGCGTGCCCCCCTCGGCGTCGCAAAACCCCGACGGACATCCAAGAAGCACCGCCGCAACCCAGCCACCGCCAGTCCTCCTTCTCCCTTCCACATGGCCCATCGCCCACCATCCTGACCAGGATGCCCCCGCCCCCGCACCCTCTTCAAACCCGCGCCCCCATCTCCCTCCTTCTCCGCCACCTCTCCTCCCCAACCACCGCAATCGTCCTCGGCATAGCCCTCCTTCTCCTTCGTCATCCTCCCTCCTCCTTTCCCCTCGCCCATCCATCACCTCCATGTCGACAACCCCTCGCCCCCATCATCCTCGCCGTTCTCTTCGCGCGTCGTTCCCCTTCACCCCGCCGAATGCCCCGATCCTTCGGGAATGCCATCAGCTCGGGTTCGATTTCGGGTTCCTTGTCTGAGTCGGCGGCGTTGTAGGTAAAGCCGCGCGGGGCCATCGGGAGCTGCCGAAAGGCATGTGGGTAACAACCGAATGCGATAAACATGCTTAGCCTTGGGGAAGAGAAGGTTGGGAAGTCAAACTAGGGCCGAAGCGTGAAGTAGTTTCGGCGGACCTGGAACACACGCCTGGGAAGCACCTGAGGTGTCGAACGGACGGGCCCTGGGTTTGCTTTGGAAATTTCGGCGGGGGGCGAGTCATATGTGTGGGCGTCGGCTTCCCGTGGGATCAGCCTCAGGTTGACCTCCCCCCCCTCCCCTTCCCACTGCTGTTGCCATCTTGGCTCGCACGTGTTTGTACTTAGCTCAAGGCGGAGACGAGCCCAACTCCTGCGGGCCTCCACCTGGGCGCCATCAAGGCAGCCCCAAGGGCTCGCCACCTCGGTCGCCATCATTTTCACCACGCTCTTTGGAGGCGAAGGCGGCAACCAGATCAAGGCCAAGGCCCATCGCCTCTTGCCTCGCACGCCGCCGATCCTCCCAGGATGGTTTCCAGGCGTGAACGTGGTCCCAGCGCGTGAGGCCAGTCGCCTCTGTGACCTCCAGCCAACTGCAGAGCAAGCCAAGGCAACGGCCCTTTGCCTTGCTGGCAGGACTGGGCCTCGCCGGCCGCGTGAGGTAACAGCCTGGCCCTTCCATGTGCGACGGCACGAGGCAGTGCGCCACCATCGCCTTCGTGGTGCCGTAATACCTGATGACACCACTCTTGTAGCGCCAGACCAGCTCCGCTGGAAGCTTGCCGACGCCCCTCGGCATCAGCGCAGGCTCAATTGGTTCAGGCGGTGGAGGGGCGCCATCTCCGACCGCAGCTGGCAGGGCGGGCGGCGGATGGCCCGCGGGCGGCGGCAATGGAGGCTCGTCGTCACCGAAGACGATGCCGATCGCAGAGTCGATGGCACCCTCGACTGAAGCCTCCAAGCCGTCGGCGCCGACAGGGATCCAGTCGTCCCCGTCCTCACCGTCGCTGCCGCCCTCGCCCTCTCCGCTGCCCCCTGCCTCCGCGCGGTCCTCGGTGCCCGAAGCTCCCTCTCCGTCATCAGAGGATGTCTCGTCTGGGTCGGGGATGCGGCCGCCGTCCGAATCGTCGGCGTCCGAGCTCGAGGAGCTCGACGACGATGAACTCGACGACGTCGAACCCGACGGCGAACCCGATCTGCTCGAAGGCTGGACTGGGTCTGCAGAATGCCTCGCCCGCCCTCTGCCCCTGGATCCGCCACGAGGCCCGCGCCCGCGGCCTCGACCCCGACGGCCCTGACTTGTCCGCCGAGCGCGTGGCCTCTTCAGCTGGGGCCCGAACTCCTCCGACAATTTCCTGACATACAACTTCCACGGCCCGATCAAGTGCACGCGTTTGGATCTACCAAGCAACTGCCAAAAACTGATTGTCCTATAAGATTTTGGAATAAATGACTTGGCCATCTCCCACAACGAACGCCAAAACTGCGTAGGGTCGTGCGTTCGCATGGGCGATATACCCAGGGCCTCTGCATCATCTCTCGAAGAATTTCGCGCCAACTCAACAAGTGTAGGTCCAAATGGCTTCGAATAGTGGAATGCAACATGGAAAAAGCGATGCTCATCACCATCGCCAGCGGCCAACGCGGGCCCATCGGAAAACAACTCATCATGAAGTAAGTCGGCTGAAGGGGCATGAGCCGCAAAAAAAGCAAAACGAAGTACAACCTCACCCTTGACGAGAATGGCCCTCGTCTGCTTGCGGTCAGCACTGCGCCACCGCTGAAAAGCAGACTTGATGTGTGCCTCGAACTTCGCTAACTCCAAACCGTCGCCCTTGTGAACGCACATCTCAGCATCATGACATCGCCGACGAACGATGGGAATCCTAGGGTGGCAGGGGGGGCAACTGGCAGCCGTCACCGTCTGGTGCATCGCCTCCCAGTCCAAAGCCCTCTGCGCTGCAGACAGATCCCCAGCCGCGCTGATAGCGCGGGCCGAATCGTCAGCAACAAGTTGCGGCCGCCTGCGGTACTTCACAACAGTGCCAGCGTCAACGTCAACATCAGCATCTCCAGTCGGCGCCAATGCAGCATCCACGATCGCAAACGTGCCGTCAGGCGCTGTCCTCCGATCATGTTTGATCGCAGTGCTCGCTCTGCTCACCAATCCAGCAACGGCGTCCTCATGCGAAGCCCGCTGACGCCGAAGAAAAAGGACACGCTTTCTAGCCGCGAATGCGGCCTCCAGAATCGGCGAGGGTACATCTGCGAATGCGGACTGCTCTCGGTGGCCCTCTGCTGGGAGAGCGTCCTGTCGGGGCCGCTGCTGTTGATGCGGCAGGAGGCCCAACGCAGGCGCGCCGCGATCGGCAGGTGGAACCGCGTTGGCACGCGGCTTCCTCTCGAAAGCGCGCTCGCCATCACGGTGCCGATCCCTGGCGATCGCAGCGAGCAACCTGAAATGCTCCAGCTCCTCGCCATCCAGCTGCCTGAACTGATCCGACAGCGCGGCGGCCGTCTCCTTATCCAGCCAGCGGCCGTTCACGTGCACAAACGCTCGCCACATCCAGAACCTCAGGCTGCCCCGCCCGCGCTGGGGCCGGTGACGCGGCCTCGGCGCCCTGGGCTCGCACGCGGCGCGGCCTCGGTCGTGACGTGATGGGTCTGGTCCCAAATCCCCAGCCGAATGAGCTGCAAAATGCGCGCTCATCTCCTCAACAGTCTCAACGTGCGTCCAAACCCTGAAACGAGCGTGTCGCTGATTGACCGAATGGAGGCGCTCCACGTCGGCCGTGTCCGTGTCAAGCAGGACAACGGCGCCCTTGAGCTCGGCCATGGCCGTCGCCGAGCCTTCGGCACCTCTGTAGAAGTTCAAGAAGTTCTCTGTGTATGAATCCAGCAGGCACGGCTCTGTACGCCGCAGCTCGTCGATAACACCAGGATCCTTCAAAGCGTAAAACAATTTCATGGGCCATGAACGGTTTTTCCTGAAAACAAGATGGTACGCTGTAGCCCCCATTCGAGCCAACAGCCGATAAATTGTCAACGCAGTCTCTTCAGAACGATATTGCACAGGTGCCCAAGCTGACGAATCGAATATAGCAGCATACACGTCCTTGAGCAGGCATCTGGTGTCAGCGTCCTCATACGCCAGCCAAGCTTGGTATGTTCGCGCTTCGCCCCGAGACACCTTAAGCTGCTGCAGCCTTTCGAAGGAAACGCCAGACGTTGCCAACTGCTTCAGCAGGTATGCGTCCGTGAGAGCTACCATGCGGGACATCATCCGCCAACCTGCCGCTGCGCATCCACGCCCTGGTGCCGAGGATCCTGACGTTCTGCTCCTCCCTGAACGCGCTGAGCTCATCAGCGCCGTCGCCGTCATCATCGGCCTCGCGCCCAGGAGCTGGGGGTAGCCCTGGAGGCTCGGGACCCCTGTCGTGGCCAGCGGCAGCCAGCTCGTCGGGCTGAGCTCGCGCCTCAGGTTCCTGCTGGCGCCGCCGCTTGGCCTGCTGAGGCTCTGGCACGCCGCGCAAGTAAGCCTGCTGGAGAAGCCCGTGGACTGCAGAAGGAAGGCCGATGCAACGATGGCTCTTCATTTTGTTCGTCCAGTTCGCACGGTTGAGAACGTCCATAGACCCAAACAGCGCAGCCACGCCGCAACGGCGCATCAAAAAAAACCGTGTGGTCTCGACTGCGGCAACACCCGTTGCAGTAATGCTCGATGACACCAGTTTTCCGAATGTCGCCGTTGTAGAGCCTCCTGCACACAGCCTCTCTGAACTGGAGACCAGCGTCAGCGGTGTCGCCAAAGTAAAGGTCGAACACAGCCTCCCTGTGAGCCGTTGCCTCGGCAGAACAACACCCCACGCGGACCACAACCTGTTCATCGTGGATGAGCCTGGCGCTGTGCCGCACAGCGATGAGGTGTTCGGAGGACAAAGTCAGCTGACACCGTATCATGTTGCTGTCGGTGGGGCGGAGGACCGCGTAGCCCTGCTCGGCGACCTTCTTTTTACCGTGGGCGCGGCAAATGACCAGAATCTGGGCACGAAGAGGGTGCTGCACGGTCATCATGCGCTCGTTCTTCAGGTTGCTTCCTGCGCCGTCGCACATGATGACATCCACTTGCCGAGGGATCCGCTCATCCACCAGTCTGTCATACACCTGGTCCAGCTGCCGATGCAAACACGTATTGATGATCTCCGCAGTCGGCGACTCTAGCACACCAGTGTGCGTGGGGGTGTTGGCAATGACATGGAGGAAGTCGTCTCTGTCCCCGAAACGCTTGCGCAGCACCATGTTGAAACCAGCTTTGATGACAAACAGCTCTCGTGTGCCAGCACATCGCTCGACGATGGTGTCGGTGTCATACTGCTGGGCGACCTGAGTGGTCACTCGGCTGCGCGTGCCGTCGTATTTCCTCTTGCGGAAGAAAATGACAGCATCCGTCCGAGGGCCGCCAGCAGCCTCTGGGCAGCGCGACGCCTTGCAGACGGCCAGGAGTCTCGGCACGATGGCAGCAACATGCCTTCGGCCAGTCATCCACGCGGCGTGCCCAACAGCATACACCTTCTCGCGAAATCGACTCGCGAAGAGGCCGAGTCGAGAAGACAATCGCGAAGCGCTCTCCAAGCCAACTGGCTGCGAGGTGTCTGGGTACACCCGCTGAATCATCACAGTCGCCACGCTGGCAATGGGGTCGGTCGGGCCGACGGCGGCGCGCTGCCCCAAGGGCGGCCCTGCTGCGGCCTGGCGCTCCGCCAACGGCAGCGCAGTGTCCCGCGGCTCCAGTGCCACGATAGCGCCTCCCTCCGCGAGCCCTGGCGGCACGTCAGCCGCGCCCAGCCAGTCCTCCTCTTGACTGCAGCTGTCCTCGCCCGCCCTCGCGGGCGGCGGCGCCTCCAGCGCAGGCGTCGGCACGCTGAGAGGGCTGAACTCCTCGTCGCTGAGCCACTGCTCAGGCGAGGGAGACGCCATGACTCGAGAAGTCGCACAGGCCGTAAACGGTTTGATAAAAAATGGTTACGGTGGAAGGGGCGTCAACTCTCGGAATCGCATGTCAACGTGAGAACTGTTGCGATTGTTGATGTTTGCACGCGTGTTGGCTGCATCGCACCAGCATCTTACCTACTGGCACCAATGGTTGCACCACATAGGTTGCACCGCGCGTAGGCCGTCATGTAAGGCCATACTTCTCTACTTACTATTTAGGCTCCAAGCAGGAACCCCAAGGGAGGCACCACAAGAGGGGACCCAAGGGGAGGCGCCTTGAGGGGCAGGGGCCCGATAGGGGGTCAGGCAGGAACCACTGAGAAGCCCCAAGGGAATCCGAAGGAGGGGCCCAAACAACTTCGCACGCACTGTAAGTGCACACACAGCGGCTCGCGTTGTTCCTAACATTAAGTTTAAATTGTATTGTGTGTGTTTGATGGTATGTAAAGCCACCCCAAACTGTGATCAACTTGTGTTGGGGGCGTTGGCCTACCCATCAGACCCCCAACTCGAAATAGACAAGCGGCGTGTTCATCCCATCGAACTATCAACCTTGAAAGCGCAACCTGGGGGGCATCAAACCCCATCAAATGAAGTAATACACGATAGACAAGGCGGGTAAGTCTCAACACTTGAGGCCCTGGGCTTCTCGCACGCGCTTCCACCGGCCATATATGTAGGAGAGACTAGTGTGTACCCGTGCTTTCGGCGGCGGGGGTTACCCAACCAGGACGCCGCCGCGCGCGGGCCCACCATTCTTTCACGAGAGGCCTTCTGTGGCAGAATGCACCCGGCCCTGTCTTGGAGGGGCCCGAAGGCCTCAAGAAGGCCGCAAGAGCGCCCCTAGGAGGCCCCAAGCGGGCCCCAAACCGCATGTACGTGATATGCTTCTTGGGCTTGCGAGGCGGGCACCCAAGTACATGCGTCATGGGGCCTTCGGAGCGCTCCCACCCTGTCCTGGCCCCCCTCTAAGGGCCACCATGGGCGCCCGAGGAGCCGTCCTGGCGCAGTCTTGAGCCGTCTTGGGCCCACCTGGCAGCCTCCTGAGGCGTCTTGGGACGATTTTGAGGGCCTGTGTGGCCGTCTTGGACGCTTCGAAGACGAGCAGCACGAGAACTCCCGAAACGTACGTTTTCCCTCGGGATTGGGACGATTTGTCCTTGCTCGGGCTCTCCTGGGGCTCTCTCTGGAGCCCACTTGGACATTCGGGGGGCCTCGTGGGCCGTCGGGCGGCTGTCTTGGGCGCCTTCGAGCGCTCGGGGCCCGTCTCGGCCGTCCTCTTTGGACCGTCTTCGGCCATCTGAGAGGTGGCAGGGCCATGCATCTGCCATTGCGTGTCTCCGCCCCTCCCCTCCTCCTTCCTGTTCCACCAGCAGGCAGCATACCGTTGTCAGTTCTCTTCCAAGCGGGAGTGCGCTCTGGAACAGAAAACAAACGACACCACCCCGCCTACGGCCCCACGGGGCTTAGCGTATACCAGGAGACCTGGTATGGGTTTTTGCATCGTATGCGCTACGGCGCCCGATGGGCCGTAGTGCAACATGGAGGGCCATGGGTGGGGTGGTGTCGTTTGTTTTTTGGTCGACGCTCCCTAGCGATCGCCCTCTCTCAGAAGGCCGCCTCGTAGCCAGCTGGAACGCAAGCCGCATTCAGCGCATTCACCGCATTCGGGCCCTCTTAGGCGCCTCCGGGGGCGGCTGGGAGCGCTCTTAAGCCATCTTGGAAGCGCGCCGGGGCCCCGGGGCCGCGCCGGTGACCGCCTGAGGGGGCCCGTCCGCTGCCACTGCTCGACACTTTGGCGAGCGGTGAACGCTGCATTATACAGGAGAGACTAGCGGGCAGCCGTAGATTAAATCCACGGTGGGCTGAGCCATTCGCGGCAACAGAAGCCCAGTGTCCCACTAGTAGCAAGAAGGGGGCGGTCGTGCAGCCCCTCGCTGCTGCAGGATGCCGATTCATGTTCTAGCAGCTGCTGCTTCGAACTTGCTGCTGCAACCACCTTTGTGCGTGTTCTTGCTGCCGTTGCTCCATAACCTCGCACATGTGCAGAACCTCGGCGGTTTGTTCAACGTGTTGTTGCGCATGCTTGAGACATGATACGTTGCAAAATGCGCCGCGGCTGTCTCGGCTGCAACAAAAAATGTCAACGCCGACCCCGCAGACCGTGAAATTCCCCGCGCTCGAGCCCAACTGGAAGGAACGCCCAGAACATACCGCTTCTCCCTGGACCTCCCGGAGTGCGGTCTGACCAGAATGTCGAGGCGAATCCAGCGGTGGTGACGAGGGCATCCCAAGAGGGCCCCAAAGGGGAAAACGAGGCAAGAGTAGCGGTATGGGTACCTTTTCCTTCTCTGAAGCCCCGCCCAGACAGGGCCGAAACAGATCGGGCGGGAAGATCGCGCCGCCGCATCGCCGCTGCATCGGCGTCCCTGGGAAACTCGGGGGGCCGCGCCGCATCGGAGGCCAGCCAGGGCCACCTCAGGGGCGTGCCCTTGGGAGGCCGCCGAGGACCCTCTTGGAGTCCTTCTTGGAGTTTGGGAGGTTGGAGTTTCTGGAGTCCTTCTTGGAGTCCTTCTGGAGTCCTTCTTGGAGTCCTTCTTGGAGTTTGGGAGTCCTTCTTGGAGTTTGGGAGGCCGCCGAGGACCTTCTTGGAGCCCTGGAGCCTTCTGAGGGTTCAGCCCGAATTGCGGGGGCCGCCCATAGGGCGGCCCTCCGCGGGCGGCCATGGGGCGTCCTGGCCTGGCGCGGCGCCATCTCAGGACGCCCTCCCCGTCGCTCGGACGTCCATCCCCTGTGCTTTTTTGTCGGTTTCGTGCTTGTTTTTTTTTTCCGCAGGATGATCCAGGATGCTCCTCAAGAATCCCCGCCGAGAAAGAGTGCACACGTCCGAGCGACGCCAAGCGTCATGGGACTCTCAAGGGAGCTTCTGTGGAGTCCTCGGAGCTTCCCGGGCGGCTCACGCGGGCGGCTCGCGGGCTAGTCAGGCCGTCCGGGGACTCTGGGGTTAGATCGGGCCTGTCCTCCTACAGGGGGATCTTGTGCGAAACGTAATAAATACAAACAAACTACCCCAGTGCGACCCTACCTAGAAGTTGGAGCCCCTAGGAAACCAGCATTAGTTGCTATGCTATGATATGATATGCTATGATATGCCATGCGATGCTGCGCTATGATATGCTATGTTATGCTATGCTATGCTATGCTAAGCTATGCTAAGCTATGCTAAGCTATGCTACGATATGATGTGTCATGCTGTACTGTGCTATGCTAAGCTATGATATGATATGCGATGCTAAGCTGCGATATGCTATGCTATGCTATGCTGCGCTATGATATGCTATGCTATATGATTGGCTATGATATGCTATGCTATGCTATGCTATGCTATGCTAATGCAGCGCTGCGCTATGCTAAGCTAAGCTAACCCTCTAGGCAGAGCCTAGGTATGGAATTGCACCCATGCTTTTGCTGTGCGTTGCGTGTGCTGTTTTGCTGTCGCTGCTGTTGCGTTGCCTTTGCTTTGCTGCTATGCTATGCTATGTATGCTATGCTGCGCTGTGCTATACTGTGCTGTGCTGTGCTGCGCTATGCTATGCTATGCTGCGCTATGCTATGCTATGCTGGGCGTTGCTCTGATATGCTGTGCTGCGCTATGCTATGCTACGCTCTGCTATGCTAGGCTGTGCTCTGCTGTGCTAAAGCTCGGCGAAGCTAACATGTAGGTAAGCTAAGCTAAGATAAACCTGAAGCAAGATGAAGCTAAGCTAAGCTAAGATGAAATAAGCTAAGCTAAGATGAGATAAGCAACGCTAAACTAAGGGGACGCATCTGGGGGAACCACGGGACGGATCCTGGGGGAACCGCCCGGGGCGCTATGCTATGCTATGCTGCGTTATGCTATGCTATGCTGGGCGTTGCTCTGATATGCTGTGCTGCGCTATGCTATGCTACGCTCTGCTATGCTATGCTGTGCTCTGCTATGCTAAAGCTCGGCGAAGCTAAGATGAAGGTAAGCTAAGCTAAGATAAACCTGAGCTAAGATGAAGCTAAGCTAAGCTAAGATTAAACAAGCTAAGCTAAGATGAGATAAGCAACGCTAAGCTAAGGGGACGCAACTGGGGGAACCACGGGACGGTTCCTGGGGAAACCGCCCAGGGCGTGTAGCACTGCCCGGCCCCTTTAAGCCAAGAGGGTAAGAACCCTCCTAGGCAGAGCCTAGGTATGGAAAATACTTCCAACATGTTCATAAATAGTCAACAAAGAATCCCCATACGATTTCCTAGACTATTTTTGAATATCCTTCCTGTAGAGGGACAGGCCCGACTTAACTCGTGGGGGGTCCCCAGGTGGCTCCGAGGACCTTCGGGGATCGGCCGAAGGCGAGCACGCTGTCCGGGTGTTGTAATCGTGACAGCAGGGGCTTGGGCGCGGAGCGCCCCCGATCAAACCTGGTCACTCGCGAACATGTGTCAGGAATACAGCACAAACAGTGCGATGCAACATCTGTAAGGACACGCGTGTTCCAGAGGGTTCCAAAGGTGGTTTGGGGGAAGGCGGTTTTCAAGGAGGGTGTCCCCCAAGGGTTTCTCTGGAACACCCCCTCCCCAAAAACCCCTTTTGGAACCCTCCGGGTGTTGGCGACACGGCATGGCGGACACAATTGCGCACCCAGACACCAGTGCAAGGCGGACGTGACAAACAACACAACATAACAAACCTTATGAGAAGACAACTCTGCTCCAAGTACCATGGCGTGGCATGTGCGCGGCCCTGTGGCTTGCCGGATGCCGCTTGATTCCGCTTGCCGCCGCTAGTTTGTCCTTGCTGAAGCCCGATGATGCAAACTGGCTGCTACTTTAGATTACTTCATGATGCGTGGCTGCGTTCTGGCTCTGGCTGCATATGCTGCCTGCTGCCTGCTGGTTCCACTCGCTGCTGCTGGCCGCTCGCGGCTGCCGCTCGTGGCTGCTGCTGCTGCTGCTGCTGCTGGCTCCCTTGCTGCCGGAGGGCCACAGGAAATCGAAGGAACATCTTGAGGCCACTTGGGCCGTTTTGTCAACCTCTTGGGGCCCTGCTCGAGGGCTCCCGGGGGCCTCGTCGGCTGTGCGGGATACAGACGTTGTGCTATCATAAGGCAAGCTGAATACAGAACGGAGGGGCTTTGCTGGCCACGGCGATCCTCGGGCACGGGTCCGAGCCCGACCTCAGTCTGAGGAACCGCGGGAACACCAGAGCCCTTCCTGAGCCCAAAGTGGCCCTCATGTCAGCGTCTTGGCTATAGGGAGCCTCTTGAAATGTCTTGGGCCGTCTTGGACACCTCCTGGGGCCCTGCTCGATGGCTCCCGGGGACCTCGCCGACTGTGCTGGATACATCGTGGGGCTCTGGGAAGGCGTCCGAAGGGCCCCCTCGAGGGGCAGCCGGGCCGATGTTGGCTCCGCTGATCCTCGGCCGTCCTGGCACTGGCGCGCAATGTGTCGGGCAGTGTGAAGGAAGTGGCGTTGGGCTCCATTTTCGTCTCCCGCATCTGGCTGAGCAGCAACAGAGCTGGCTG
>CAUYUJ010015211.1:246387-346927 GCA_963575745.1 Prorocentrum cordatum
GGACCGGGATAAATTCGGGATAAACTATTGCAAGCAAAACGTGAGCTTCGGCAGTGGGAGGAGTCGGGGGACGAGCGCCTTTTCACAGAGGTGGGAAGGCTTGCGTTGGCAACGCGTGACATCCTCCTCGACTTCCCCGCCATCCCCGAACCCGTCTCGGAAGCAGAGGTCCATGAGGCTTTCCAGGAGTTCGAGCACCGTGTCGTGTCGGCGACATCTTCTAACTTCACGGTCGAGCCCCCACAAAAGAGGATGAAACAGGCGAAGAAACGATTCTTGTTCAGCAATCCCACGCTCAAGCTTATCCAGGGAAACAAAGGATCTTGGGCCTCCTTGCCTAACCAGCTAACAACCAACATCGCATTCGAAGAATCTCTCTCCAGGCCGAGCTGCGCGAAGCCCGGAAACATGTGAAGCGAACCATTCGAGAAGAACGACGAAAAGAACCTCAGCTCCGCCTCGACGAAGCCCGTATAGGAGACACCCGTACAGTATTCAAGGTCATCGACAGGGTGGCCCCAAAACCTTCCGGCCAATGTCTAACCCCGAAGAACACCCGCGGTCGCTGCTGGACGGAGCGCCAGGAGCAAGACGAGCGAGTCCGCGCCCTACACGCCGTAGGAACCGCCGAGAGACTTCCGGCCTCAGGACGCTCCCGAGTGGCAGACCCTCCAGGAGCACATCACGGAACCCAGGGCCCGGGAGGCCATCACAAAGCTTCCATCCCGCAGGAGTGGTCCGCCTCTGCGGCCCCCCACAGAGGACTCCCCCAAGGCTTCGGGGTGCATTGCAGAAATTCTTCAAATCGTGGTGGCGGTGGTGGTCCCTACGGTGACGATGCTCTGGAACGCTTGCGCCAGGTTCGGGGAGGTCCCTCACTTTTTCAAGGACGGGGAGATGTGCTTCCTCCCGAAGCCAAACAAGGACACCACCGACGCCATCAATGGGTGGCGTACAATCAATCTTTTGCACCACTTAGGCAAGGCCCTGATCGGCATGATTATCAAGGCCTTCATGCCCAAGATCGGCCCGACCATGTCTAGATGCCAATTTGGCGGCCTACCGTTGAGGGGGACACGGGAGGCCATTGCACTCGTAGAGGAGACCCTCCAACGGTTTCGCCAAGCCCACCCGGGGAGAACAGGCAAAGGTCGTTCCCGGTGCAGTGCAGCCATCTTGTTTGATTTGGGAGGGCCAAGGCGTGGGAGGCAGGAAGGCCGAATTGGCGGGCCTGGCCCTCCTCATGAAAGAACTCCACGACGGTACTTGCTACTTCTTGAGGGACAAAGATTTCCGCATAGTTCGCCGAGTTAGGATTCGGCGGGGCGTCCAACAAGGGTCGTGTGAGGGCCCCATCATTTTCATATGCCTGTACGACCTCATCCTACAAGCCACGCGCGCTGCACAGCGAAATATGCACTACAAACCGATCACGGCTACGTTGTCCAGTGAACCAGTCGAGATTAACGATCACGAGGTAGTTGAGGTTCAGGAGGTCGCTTTCGTCGACGATTTGATTTCGCTCCTCGAATTTTCCAAGTTTTCGGAGGTCCAGGAGTGGGTCCAACAAGTCATTGCATGTTTCGCGATTCGCAGACGTGGGCATGCAAGCGAACATCCAGAAATTGGAGATACCGGTCCACGCAAACGGCCGAGGCTCTCGAAAAATCAACGCCCAAATCCGCAAACAGAAGATTTCTCCCATGATTCGTGGGGTCCATGTCGCGATCGGCACGAGGGCCGAGTATTTGGGGGCGCAGGTCGAGGCCAGCGTGAGCACCCAGGCGGAGACGACGGCCCGTATCAAAAAGGCTGGCCATGCACACCACAGGCTTACTCAGCGGGTCTGGGGGGGAGGGCAACGGGGGGCTTCGTCTCAAAGTTCGGGTGTGGTCAGCGTCAGTTCGTTCGGTGCTCTTGTATGCGGTGGCAGCGCATGTGCTCTGGAAGAGGGATCTGCTCCGGTACGAGAGGTGGCAGACGAAGTGCCTTCGGCGTATCG
Organism: Prorocentrum cordatum; assembly: GCA_963575745.1. Taxonomy (NCBI): domain Eukaryota; class Dinophyceae; order Prorocentrales; family Prorocentraceae; genus Prorocentrum; species Prorocentrum cordatum. Next base: position 248,390 of record CAUYUJ010015211.1, read on the forward strand.
CCTGGACTCCTTCCCACCTAACCAGAGAGACGTCCGAGGATTTGCGGGCTAGGCTGAAAGTTCCTTCGATCACCTCGGTGCTCTTGGTCAGACGCTTGAAATGGTGGCGCAGCATTCTCCAGCCCGCCGTCTACAATGCCGATGGGGGAGCCCATCAGGGGCCGCCGGGGGGACGGCCCCTCCGCCGCCACCCGAGCAGCAGTTCTTGGATCTCTCTCGTTTGAAGGTGCGAGGTCGGGCCCTACGGATCGCAAACAGTTATTGGTAGCTGATCTCGCATGTCTTCGTCAAGAGTGCGCGCGGCAGGCCGACGCCGGAGATGATTTCTGTTCTGAAGTCTTATCACGGCTCTGCCCCCTTAATCCACGAGCAGCCCGCTTGTACTCTTCCGTGGTTGCGATGGCTCGCCCAGGCTCCCAACAAATGCCTTGCCCTTTTGCTGTCTTGGTCCAGTTCTGTTCAGGAGCGCGAGAAGGGCTTTCCTCGGTGTGTATGTGCTTGCGGCAAGGTGTGCAACGGAGAGCGGGGACTCAAAATCCACCAACAAGGTGCGTGTCCATTGTTTCAGGCAGAAGATGAACGTGACGCTGACGCAAACCCGGGCCAAAGCCAAGGCGAAAACATCAAAATGGGTATGCGAAAAATGTGATTCCACGTTCACGAAGAAAGAGGCCCTTCCCCGTCACCGTCATCATTAATGTCGTGCCGCTGCTGAGCTTGTACCTGCTGCTGAACCTGCCGCTGCCGCCGGCGATCGTGACCATGGCAACGCAATGCAAGAAGACGGGGAGGATCATGCTCGGGGACGTGGGAGAGGACGCCACAGACCCAGAGGGCGAGGACGAGGATCCAGAGGAGGGCGAGAATCCGGAGGAGGAGGACGGGAATCCAGAGGACGAGGACGGGGACCTGGGGAACGAGGGCAAGGATCCAGAGGAGGAGGGCGGGAATCCAGAGGACGAGGGCGGGGATCCGGAGGACAAGGGCGGGGATCTAGAGGACGAGGGCGGGGAACCGGAGGACGAGGACGTACATCCAGAGGACGAAGCATCCAGCGTTACGGCGAAAACCTGCCCGAAACACCATCACCGCCTCTGGCAGCGACTCCATCATCCTCATCTGCATTGGAAGCCGTTTTCACCCGAGTGTGACCCAAGGCTGATCCGCTCCACAGTCCGCCCGTCCAGGACCGACTAGAAGTCGATGTTCGCAGCTCAGCCCCTGCCAAACAAGCGGGCCGCCGAGGCCGCGGACGCGGGCGAGGATGTGGAGGGCGACGAGGCGCTCGGCAACCAGAAGCAGTTGTTGAAAGCAGTGGCGAGGCTGCTCCTTCAACACGAAGGGGAACGTCGTGCCCATGCGAGGGACGACAATATGGTGATGGATTTCGCCGAGGACTCCAGCCTCCAGACGCTGCTGGACAAGGCGGAGGAGTGTTACGACCAGATGGGCAAATCTGCCCGCCAGCCACCCGGAGGGCAAGAGGCCGGACGCGATGATGCGCAGCATTCTACAGCGCCTCGCCCAGGTCGTGCAGGAGGGGCAGGCCGTGCTCGGGCCCACCATCGCTCAGCTCCCGGATCCTTTGAAGACGGAGCTGACAGGGGCGTTCGCCCTTCTCCAAGGGTGGGGAGCCAAAGCAGCACCACACGCTGGGCGCGAGCTTCGCGCGACCCGCTGCTTCCACCTTCCACCGAACTCTGAGGACAAGGTGCGCTGGATCTTCGCGCTGAAGGCCGAGCCGAAAGTTGAGGAGATGTTTCAACTGTTTCGTGCCACTCAACGTCTGAAGCCTCTCGACATCTCGTTTCAATACGATTATGCGCTGGAGAGCACAGCGGCCAAGAAGGTGAAGGAGTTGGCCTTTGGTGGCGGTAAGAAGGAGGGCCGTGGGCCGAAGAAGGCCAAGACGTGAGGGGTGAATTTTTCAGCTTTGTGAATTTTCAGAGTGCAGCGGCAACGGCTTCCGGAAATCCATCCGACCGATAAACCGATCAACCGATAAAAACTAATCGGTTGAACGGTTTGCAAACCGATCAACCGAAAAACCGATATAATTTGATCGGTTTATCGGTGGATCGGTCGCTCAACCGAAAAACCTATAATCTTCGTATGCGAACATAGAGGCGATTGCTGGCGCGCCCCCCTCTCTTCGTCGGTTTTTTTGTTTATCGGTTTATCGGTTCATCGATTGACTGGCTGGTCTGAGACCGCTGGGGGGGAACCTGTGGAAAGCGATCCTTGTGCCGCATATCGGTTTATCGGTTTATCGGTTTATCGGCTGGTTGTCAGTCCCCCGCCACGACGACGACGGCGACGGCGACGGCGTGAGTTTTGTGTTTGGCTCTGGCGCGGACGGCGCACCCCGCTCTGGGGCGGCTCGGCTTGATCAGCCTGAGTCTCTGGTGCGGACGGAGTCCCGCAGGGGTCTGAGCATCTCCCGCCCCGCGCGATGCTTTGCGCGGGTAGTGCAGGGCCTGCGAGGGTCTCAGGCGACAGTGGCCGAACCAACTGGGGGCAGGGCATATGCGAGGTCGTTGTCTCAGACGAAAGTGGCCTGAAAAGGTCAGCTATAGGCGTCTCGGAAGCCGCCGTTGCGAGGATGTCGCAGGCGAAAGTGGTCGGACCGCCATGGGGTAGGGCACCTCCGAAGTCAGAAGTGCGAGGGCGCCCCGGGCGAAAGTTGTCTGAACATCGCATCCCGGGGCAGATCGGGGGTCAGACTATTTCAAGGCTGGGCACATCCCCCCCAGGTGAACGAGGCGAGTTTTTGCGTGGGCGGAAATGGCCAGCACAATTTGGGGCAGGGCATAACAGAGGTCAGCGTTGCGAGGATGTCTCAAGATGAGGCAGAGGAAGGTCATGCTGATGATAATGATGGCGATGGCGGCAGCCGCGCGGGAGGCAGAATCTGGCGGGGTAAATTTCGGTGGGGAGCAAAATCTGGCGCGCCATTTTGCGTCGGTCTGGATCACATTGTACGAAAGGGCGGACGGCGATCGGCCCCAGGAGCAGAGCCTCGACAAGATTCCACGAGGAGCAGAGCCCCGGCAAGACTCCGGGAGAGGGGAGGGAGAAGGAGGAAAATGGGGAGGAGGAGAAGGGAAATGCGAAACCCCTAAAGCGCAAAGAAGGAGGGGGAGGGGGAGAAGGAGCCCCCCCCCACCCCGCCTAAGCACGGTAGAAACCGACAACATCCTAGCCCGAAGTGCCCTGCCAGATTTCGCTTCCCGCGAGACCGCCTGCGCGCGGAGCATCTGCAAATCGCAGGTCGGCAGGGGGCAAATGCACCACAGGACGGCCGGGGACAAACATACCAGAGGTTGGCTGGGGGCGAATATATCACAGGACGGCTGGTGCCACCGACCACTCTCTCCTCTGGCCACCCCTCTGGCCACCCCCCACCACCGACCACTCTCTCCTCTCCCTCGCCACCCCCCTCCAAGTCATCCACGTGCGTCCTCGACGGCGACGGCGACGATAGCAGGGAGTGACGCGCGTCATATTTGATAGGGCGCGACACTACCCCTGCAGATGCGCCCGCCTCTCCGCGCGCGTCGGCTGGCCACGTCGGCGCGCCGGCGCGTCCTTCCGAAGCTTCTTGCTCCGGTTGCGTCGGCGCGTCGCCGCCTCCTCGCGGAGCTTCGCGAGGAGCTCCTGGGAGGCCGCGTCGCCGGCCGCGTCGGCGTCGCACGGCAGCCAGATGCGCGCGGCGCCAGGCGCGCCGGCCGCGCCGCCAGCAACCTCGCCCAGCGCGTGTTCGGCGCCTTCGCTGCCGCGCTCGCGGGCCGCGCGCAGCAGCGCGCGGAGCAGCTCCCTTCTTCGCCAGGGCGCGCTGTTCTCGTACTGCGCCCGCGGGATGCACGGCGGCAGCAACGCGCACTGCGCCCGCGGGAAGCCCTGCTGCGCATTCCGGGCCCCCAATGCCTCCAGCGCCTCCTCGGCGCACCGCCTCGGGCACTGGTCGTCGTCCTCGGCGCGCACGGCCCAGATGCCACCCGGCGCTCCTGGGTGCTCCTCCAGGCGGTCCAAGTAATCCTGGAACTTCCCGACTGGGTCCGTGCGCGCCGGAACTCCAGCCAAATAGGGCTGCCCATGGCCGTGGAGACCCCCCAAGGCCGCCGCCTCCATGCGCGGCCGCCCGTGCGCCAGGAGCTCCGTGATGCAGTGAGCGCCGGCGGAAATGCCGAGCGCGACGACGGGCCCGCCGTCGGCGAAGCTCTCAACGAAGTCCGCGAGCAGGTCCACGCTCCCGGGCACTAGATCCCCGAGGAAGCCGTGCGCAGCGTCGCTTCGATCCAGGATCCACAGCCGGCCTCGCGGCCGCAGTGGCGCGAGGAACCGAAACGGCGGCAGTCCCCAGCTCATCATGGCCTTGAGCTTCCCGGCGAACGGCGCTCTCGCGTCGCCACCCTCGCCCCCGAGGCCGCCTCCTCGAGCGGCCCGTTCTCAGGCGGCTCATCCGCGTCAACCCCGCAACTGGAGGGCGCCACCCTGGCGGCGAAGTAGCGCAACTCCTCGCCCGTCGCTGGACACCGCCAAACGATGGGGCCCTGGAGAAAGCCGGCGGGGCCACTCCACGGCGACGCAGCGCGCAGCAGGTGGGCCGGCGGGGGGCCGCCTGGGGGTGTCGGCCCGCGCGGCGACGCAGCGCTCGGATCAGGCTGCGCCGCCGCCTGCGGTCCCGCCTCGTCTTCGAGGTCCAGGTCGCTCGCGCGGGGGCTCGGTGGCGTCGACTCGCCGCCTCCTCCCTCGTCCTGGTGCTGCTCGGCCGGGGCAGAGGGCCCCGCGCTGCCGAGGCCTGCTGCTCGGCTGGGGCGGGGCCTGCTGATCGGCTGGGGCGGAGGGCCCCGCGCTGTCGAGGCCGCTCCCCTTCCTTGGCTGGGGCGTGGTCGGGCCCTGCTCTCCACTCGGCTCAGGCCCCTCTCGGGCTGGCCTTCCCCTGGGGATCGAGACCTCGATGGTGCTGCGGGCGGCGCCCGCAACAGGTGCGGCGGCGGGGGGCCGCCTGGGGGCCTCGGCCCGCGCTGCGACGCAGCGCGCACTAGGTGCGGCGGCGGGTGCCCGATAGGGGGCACGCTCGCGCGGCGGCGCATCCGCGCGGCCGCCCAACGAAACTGCTTGAGCCAAGACCGCAACAACAACACTCCACGAGGGCCTCTGAGTGAGTGCCCTTGGAGCTGTCGCGAAGCCCTGAGAAGGATCCCAGAGGGCTCAATCAGAACCCAGAGATCCCTCTTCGGTCGTCTTGGGGCTCTCTTAGGCTTTCCCTAGGGCCATCGGAGAGGACCAGGACGGCCCCAGGACAGCTTCAACAGGGCCGCCGGAGGGACACAATTAGGATCACCCGGGAGGCTTCTGCCAGGTGATCTTGTGGCGGGAGACCGAGAGTTATGAGGATGTCTCATGCGAAAGTGGCCAGAACAGGTCAGCTCTACGCGTCTCGGAAGCCACTGTTTCGAGGATGTCGCAGGCGACAGTGGCCGGACCGCCACGGGGCAGGGCACCTCCGAAGTCAGAGGTGCGAGGGCGTCTCAGGCGCAAGTGGCCTGAACACCGCATCTCGGGGAAGATCGGGGGTCAGACTACGTGAAGGCAGGGCGCATCCCAGGTCAACGCTGCGAGTTTTTGTGCAGGCGGAACTGTCCAGCTGGCCAGCACAATTTGGGGCAGGGAAGAATATCAGAGGTCAGCGTTGCGAGGATGTCTCAGGATGAGGATGAGGAAGGTCATGATGATGATAATGATGGCGATGGCGGCAGCCGCGCGGGAGGCAACATCTGGCGGGGCAAATTTCGGCGGGAAGCAAGTGCGAGGATGGCTCAGGCGATGGTGGCCAGATTACTTCAACTCAAAGACTATCGGATCCCAGAATATCGGAGAGATGAGACGTGGACCCGGGGTGGGGGACCCACGCAGCCTGGCGATCACACCAAATGCCCGCCGCCATGCCCTGGTTTTCGCACCACATGCGGGCGACGAAATGCCCAACCAGATTTCGTGTTCAACGAAGTCCTCATACGTGCCCACGTACCCCCCGAGTACTCTGAGCGCCCGAGCTGGCTTAGTCCAGTCCTTTATCGGCGTAGGCTGGAACTGGTTGTACAGCATGCCCATCGCGCAACCCATGCTGAGCCCCCCGTTGAGTTCGCCAAGGAATATGACGCGCATGTTGTTGGTCGATGGGAGGACTAGGAGAACCATGGGCGTCGGGGCCAGTGAGGGAGGGAGGGAGAAGAGGGAGGGAGGGAGGGAGGATCGGAACGGAGGAGGGAGGAGGAGGAAGAGGGAGGAGGAGGAGGAGGAGGAGGAGGAGGCGGAGGCGGAGGAGGACTAGGAGGAAGAGGAAGGGGAGGACTAGGAGGAAGAGGAGAGAGAATTTCGAAGGATTACCCATTGGACAACCACGACAACGCCGGGCCGATAAACCGATCAACCGATCAACCGATAAACTGAAACATCCGATATACCGATAAGCCGATAAACTGATAAAGCCAAGCTGTGCTGAGATTCGGGCACGCATGCGATGAGTCGGTTTAGTGGTTGATCGGTTTATCGGCAGATCGACCGATAAACCGATATAATCATATCGGTTTTTCGGTCGATCTGCCGATAAACCGATCAACCAAAATAGTTTATCGGTTGATCGGTTTATCGGTTTTATGTTCGTGTCCTGCGGCTGCAATCAATTTTCAGCTTTCTGGATTTTCCGGTCTGCAGTGGGCTGTGTCGGACTTTTCGGATGCATCTCTCAGGGTGCTTGGGCAAGCGAGTAGGGGAACCGCTTGCAACTACAGAGGTAGCCGGCGAGTGCAGGTGCAGCACAGGTCACAAAGGTGGCCTCCGCTGCTCACTGGAGTAGCCAAGTCAGTGAGCATGTGCACGCAGACCGAGGCGTGGGCGCAGATAGGGGCCAGTGGGCTCGTGCGGATGGCAAAACATGTGTGTATGTGTATGTGTATGTATGTGTGTATGTGTGTATGTGTGTGTGCGTGTGTGTGTGTGTGCGTGTGTGCGTGTGTGTGTGTGTGTGTGTGTTTGTGTGTGCGCGTGCGTGCGTGCGTGCGTGCGTGCGTGCGTGCGTGCGTGCGTGCGTGCGCGTGTGTGCGTGTGTGCGTGTGTGCGTATGCGTGTGTGCGGGGGGGGGGCGTGTTTGAGGGCGGGGGGAGGTGGGGGTAGGGTGGGCGGGGGGGGGGATGGAGCGGAGCGAGCGGTAGGGGGGAGGCTGCTGTGCCAAATCGCCGCGGGCCTGTCTCGCACGCACTGGACCCTCCGTGGTAGTAGATTTGACGTCGGGCTCCACCGTCGCCTCCCGCATTTCGCTGAAAAGCGCCAGGGCCAGTTGCCACTGCCCGCCCTTCTCGCACGCGCTGATCCCAGCGCTGTAGCTGAACCGGTGTGTGCCCGCGCTTGCTGCCATTGGCGGCGGGGGTTGCCGAACCATGGGTGGGTCTGCAGGCGACAGCCACATGCCAGATGGAGGACGACTTGGGGCTCTCTCTGGAGCCGACTTGGAGCATTTGGGGGGCCTCTTGTGCCGTCGGGCGGCTGTCTTGGGCGGCTTCGAGCGCTCCTTGCCCGTCTCGGAGACCCTCTTGGACCGTCTTCGGCCGTCTTCGGGCCCTCTTGGGGGCGGCTCGGAGCGCTCTTGAGCCAGCCTGGAAGCGCGCCGGGCCCCCCCCCACGACGCCGCTGGGCGCGGACCCTTTCTGTGGCAGAATGCACCCAGCCCTGTCTTGGAGGGGCCCGAAAGCCTCAAGAGGGCCACAAGAGCCTCGAGAGGACCGCAAGAGCGCCCCCAGGGGGCCCCAAGAGGGCCCGAAACCACATGTACTTGATATGTTCCTTGGGCTTGCGAGAGGGGCGCCCAAGTACATGCGTCATGGGGCCTTGTCGAGGCTTGGGGCCCTCCTGGCCCCCTCTTGGGACCCCTCGGAAGCGCTCACACCCTGTCCTGGCCCCCTCTAGGGGCCGCCATGGGCGCCTGATGAACCGTCCTGGCGCAGTCTTGAGCCGTCTTGCCTGGCAGCCTCCTGAGGCGTCTTGGGACGATCTTGAGGGCCTGTGTGGCCGTCTTGGACGCTTCGAAAACGAAAAGCACGGGGACTCCCGAAATGTACGTCCCCCCTATGGATTGGAACGATTTTTCCTTGTTCGGGCTCTGCTGGGGCTCTCTCTGGAGCCGACTTGGAGCATTTGGGGGACCTCTTGGGCCGTCGGGCGGCTGTCTTGGGCGTCTTCGAACGCTCGGAAACCGTCTCGGAGGCCCTCTTGGACCGTCTTTGGCCGTCTCCGGGCCCTCTTGGGGGCCTCCAGGGGCGGCTCGGAGCGCTCTTGAACCATCTTGGAAGCGCGCCGGGGCCCTGGGGCCGCGCTGGTGGCCGCCTGGGGGGGCCAGTCCGCTGCCACTGCTCGACCTCTTGGCGAGCGACGAACGCTGTATTTTAGGAGAGATAGTGCGACCCCGTGGATTCAATCCATGGTTAGCTGAACCTGGGACTCGCAAACCGTATGTGCACTCCGAAGAACAAGGCGTCGAAGCCGAACAGCTAGTGGAGCTCGCCGAGAGGACGGGGTCGAGGACAAGAGTGCAGGTGGAGGACCTCGGGGCGTCTGAGCGTGCCTCTGTAATGAGTCCGTGGAGGGAATACGGTGAGTTCGTGTCGTGACGAGCTGCGCTGTTGCTCTTAACACCGGGGCCAGCGTTGCCCCTTTTGGTCTGGCTTCCTTCTGGTGCGCGCTTCTGCCCTGGCGTTGGGCTCAACATTCGCACTCCACAGCTCACCAAGAAGCGATAGCGCCCACTGCCACTGCCTGCCCTTTCTGCACGCGCTGACAATCGCAATGTGGCTGCCCGGGGTAATGAGCGCACGAATTCGGGACGCCTCACAGAAACACTGCAGCGCTGCTCTCCACTGGTTCGTTCTTCCATGCTTCTTGATGTCAACTTCGAATGAAGAAACGCCGTGTCGAAATACCCCCCTGATGTCTAGCATCCAAGGCAATCCTCATCCAACATGGCTTGAACTGGAATGGCCTGAACGCGCACAGCACGCATGGCACGGCACAGAACTACACGATGCGAATCGCACGGTGACATACGCATGGCGTAGCACGCAAAGCATGGCACAACACGCTCGGCACGGCGCTGCTAATCCATCGAACCGACCGCTTACAAGACACGTGCCAAGGTCCAGAAGCGGGGGGCGACATCTTCGCTTCAACACACGAGCCGCACATCGGTCCTGGAGTGCTGATGCGCTGATCGCACTGATCCCGTGGATGCCGTGATGGCAGAGCGAAGCTCCATGTTGGAAATGAACGCGAAGATACGGTTCGTCCGTCCACGGCGATGCAACCCTCGATGTGGCGTGTGTGTGTGTGTGTGTGTGTGTCGGGCCATCAGAGGCGCGCGTCCCGCAGCCGCAGCTACGGACCGTGGCCTGTGCCAACGGGGCACATTTGGGCCGCTTTGGAGCCTCTGGGCAGAACCAGAAACTCACCAACAAGTAATCCCCAGATCACCGAGCAAAGAGCCACCGCAGCCCACCGTGTGTGTGTGTGTGTGTGTGTTTGTGTGTGAGTGTGTGTGTGTGTGTGTGCGTGCGTGCGTGCGTGCGTGTGTGTGTGTGTGGCAGAAGGGCGCCGCGCACATCTCGCGGAGACGTCCGTGCATGCTCGATATATCCCGCAGCGTGTGGCTCTGCGTAGGCAGTCCATGGCATGCCCCAAAGAGTGTTCAATGATATCGATGGAGCTCTAGCCACACGTAGTAAACATAAACACAAATATTGCAATCAATATTTGATCATCCATTCCACTGCTTCTCAACGGTGTTTGGATTAGCGCTACTTCCATTCAGGAGGATTGACGCCGGGACGGAGCTTTCGAGTGTACCGCAAGCGTCGACTATCTTCACGTACATTCCTTCTTCGTCGATGCCGCGCCGTACAGTCCTACCTCATCAACTTGAAATGCGGTTTCGAACGCTATTACTTTCTGAATTTGATGATTCATTATCCCGGGATGTGGGATTGTTATTGCCTGAACGCTGTCAAGAACTGCTACCATAATATTGGAAATCAACTGTGGATTGCCTAGTCGCCTCCGTCATGCTGTCCCTCTTGCGCGATACACCGTCACAATCACTCATCCAACATTTACGGAATTGGCAAACAAATGTCATAGAATCAATGCGGTCACCAGGCTTCCCGCGTATATTATGAAGCATGATTCTACTGTGCACGGCTTGTTTGACGCTCTTACAGCATCGATCTGGGTGGCTCGCTGGTGTACGGCAGTTGTCAATCGTCTCGCATGCGTCGCGCATTCTCGATACATGCCACGTGCAAGCCTTGAGCCGTATAGGCCCCGCCTCTTTCTTGCAGTCGCTTGAGATTTGGGAGCTCGTGTCCATCCAACTCACAGCGACGTTTGTGAAGGACAGGGGCATGCAACATTTGTACCAAATTGGCTATTGGTCGCTTTATGTGGGAAAGGGCCAAATTCAGCGGACATCAAATACTTCACCCGGTGGTACATGTAGGTTCCGTGAACATGTCACAGCTTTGTTCTACCCGTCGCAGACACCATCTTCGAAACAAAACGGCACACCGGCGAGGTATGATGCATTACGACGGCGAGACGGCCGCAGTCTGTATTTCATGTTCTTCAAGCTCGTTGACACATCCATTGCAGACGCCATGGAGGCTGCTCACATATGCCACGTTCGGCCCCACGCTAACGATGCACATGCAGTGGAGCCAGGCGGTCTTCTCAATAAGGTGCGCCGTTGCCGCCCTTTGGGCATGCGTTTACGTCAATGGGCTGGTCGGCATGCACGACGTGGGCGACAACAAATATTGGAGCGCATCGCTGTCCGGGATTGCCATTTCAAGGCTACCATCGTGGCGTCAGAGCTCGTTGTGCGACGGCAATTGTTACTCTCCCGTCAACTGCTTCGGAAGCCGTTCAAAGCTTTATATGGGTGTGCGTTGGCAGCGCACGCGCCTCATTTCGCGTCTGTGGACATTTACGCTTTTGAACATGGTACCTCTATTGATGAAATTCGCTGCTTCTTTGAAAGACGACATTGTTTGGCAGCGAGTGTGCACGGCACGGTCGGGTGTTTGAGTTTGCGTACGTGCTATGGGAAGCCACGACTATGTTGCCACATTCCTGCGGTCGCATGTCAAATCGTTTTTGTCGGAGTGGCTGGCTACCCACGGCCTGCCTGTGCCACGCAATCGTTTTCTTCGTATTCCTGATCCCTCTTGGCACGCATGCGCACGTCAGAACGTACGCTGGATTGCACACAACGCTGGACAACATCTTTCTCATCTGGCACGTTTGATATTGCAGTCGACTTGAATTGTAGCGGCGGCTTCCCCGTGCTTCCGCAGGGATGCCATGAATACAGCGCAGTGGTCATATTCATTTACGGTATCTGAGTTCGACGGCCTCGACCATCAAATTCTTCATTGCGCTGCGAGTGGGGCGGACCTCATTCGGCTTCCTCTGAACGGCAGGTGGCCTACATGGACTTCTTATGCTGATCAACTTCATGGCGTAGATTTGGAGATTACCAAGCTCGGCCGAAGCTTACTTGTACACAGAAACCGTTCTGGGGTGCTGTGGGAGAGACGGCCACCAGATCCTACTCGCCATCCGCTGGAAGATAAGGTCTTAGAGATATGTTCGTACAATTGCGTTCTGAAGAAACGAGTGCTTGTGACCTGCGAGTATGAGGACCCGTACACCTGATGGCTGGCATATCTACTCTGCATAAGGGCGAGGTGATTCGCACAACTTGGAAGGGCATGTTGCACATCGCGTTTCAGTGCGTCCTCAATTGAAAACGCCGTTGCTTTGTTCAAAGATAGGAACGACCATGGTCTGCCATCGCGTTTCCGGCCGAAGTTCAGCCCCGTCTCTGCTAAGACTTCGCCGTACATGTACACGACGGTGAAGGGGAAGTGTTGGACTTCACTACCAGATTCGTTCTTAGGCCGGACGCTTTGGAAGTCTGTCCATACGTGCGAAGTTCCTGGCCACGCTTGCATGAGGACCATGTGCTCATTCGCGCGATTGGCGCCGAAAAACACATGGCGTATGTTCGGCCGCACATTTTCCTTCCTAATTAAGTTTGTCTTCGATTGTGGATGGGCGTTCCGTGGGCTTGACGCTGCACCTTCTGAGGTCACAGAGTGACTACTTGCATTGGAACTGCCGCGGACACACAGGGACGCAGGTCAGGTGATCATCGATGCCAACACTGCTTTGCGCACATGCCGGCTCCGAGCATGGTTGTGGCGGACGCGCCGCAAGCATTTGAAGCTTTAGCTCCATGTGCGATTGATGAGGCTTTGGATTTCATATTCTCGGAAGCTCGGAGGCCCTCCGCACATCCCGACAGGCACGTTGAGCATCACAAAAACCAAACCGTTCGAAGTGACATGCGGAGGACATCCACACGAAAGATACAAAGATCGCAGCGTTATATTTCTATCTACGTTGGAGAAAGTCGTGAAATAATATTTGAAGCTTCGCTTGTACAAGGTCGGTGACCGGATGTTCAAACAAATAGCTGGAGCATCGATTGGAGGACCAATCAGCATGCCATTTTGGATGCAGTCTGCATGCACGAGGAGTACACGTACGACCAGGCAACACCCAGCAGGCCGAACATTTGTTCTACAGGGCGCTACGCTGACGACGTGTTATTATGTTCAGAGCGATTATGGCGGCGTTGTCTCGCAGATCATTTGCCTCGTGTGTATGGTACTGCCATTGTCTTCAAGCCGGAGCCGCCCCCGCGGACGACTGGGAATTGTAGTGAGCAGTCTTATTTAGATGTGATCATATTTGCCAACTGGCACTCTACCCTTATAACACATCTACATAAAAAAACTTCGATTTTGCATTCAAGGGTGATTTCAAGAAGCTGAAGAAACATTCTCTGGCTCCGTTTACTGGGCGTTTCGGGCGCGACCGAATCTCCAAGCAAAGAGCCGAACTCATAGGAAGAATGCGGAGATGGATACTCAACTTCATACTGCTCATCGTGACAGACATGTTGCTCGACATCCGCTACGGCTATAGTATGCATCATTTACATTCTCTGTGGCGCAGGGTCCCGCTCAATGCGGATGTGTTTGACTTGGTATGGGCATCCTTCGACCTTGTGAAGCACACGTGTTCCGAGTTGGTCCTCAATGAGGTGGAGCAATTACAAATGTTGGAACTCCCGCTGCAAACGTGCATCGGGGCGTGCTTGTCAGAGGCAAGTGGGAGATCATCTGGTATGGGGGCTGATGTGTGCGTCTGGTTATCAGTAACGTCCCTGGGGCGGCCGCCAGTTCGACCAGCCCGGTCTCTCGTGCATGCTCTGAGTGATCGATTTCGGTCATATGGTGAATCTCGCGCGGGAGACGCCCGCACTGACCCTCGCGTAGCCTTTTCTCTCGTCACTCTGACCCGACTGGCTGAGCAAATTGGGACTCGGATCGAATAGCCGGGTCGGGTGCAATTTCCCGCCACCTCTTGGGCGGGATTGGGCTTTCTGCGTAGGGGGGCAGAGGGGCGCCGCGCACATCTCGCGGAGACGTCCGTGCATGCCCGATGTATCCCGCAGCGCGTGGCTCTGCGTAGGCAGTCCATGGCATGCCCCAAAGAGTGGTCAATGATATCGATGGAGCTCTAGCCACACGTAGAAAACAAAAGCACAGATATTGCAATCAACATTTGATCATTCATTCCACTGCTTCTCAACGGTGTTTGGATTAGCGCTCTTCCATTCAGGAGGTGTGTGTGTGTGTGGGTGTGTGGGTGTGTACGGGTGTGTGTGGGTGTGTGGGTGTGTGTGTGTGAGTGGGTGTGTGTGGGTGTGAGTTGGTGTGTGTGAGTGTGTGTGTGTGGGTGTGTGTGGGTGTGAGGGTGTGTGTGGGTGTGAGTGGGTGTGTGTGTGTGAGTGTGTGTGTGTGGGTGTGTGGGTGGGTGTGGGTGTGCGTGGGTGTGTGGGTGTGTGTGTGTGTGTGTGGGTGTGTGTGTGGGTGTGTGGGTGTGTGTGGGTGTGAGTGGGTGTGTGTGTGTGGGTGTGTGTGTGTGTGTGTGTGTGTGTGTGTGTGTGTGTGTGTGTGTGTGTGTGTGTGTGTGGGTGTGTGTGGTGGTGGGGGGGGGGGTGGGTGTGTGTGGGGTGTGTGTGTGTGTGTGGTGTGTGGTGTGTGTGTGGTGTGTGTGTGGTGTGTGTGTGGGTGTGGTGTGTGTGTTGGTGTGTGTGTGGGTGTGGGTGTGGGTATGGGCGTGGATGTGGGTGTGGGTGTGGGTGGGTATGTGGGGGTGTGAGTGAGTGTGTGGGTGTGTGGGTGGCTGGCTGGGTGGGTGGGTGGGTGGGTGTGTGTGTGTGTCTGGTGTGTGTGTGGTGTGTGTGTGGTGTGTGTGTGGAGTGTGTGTGGTGTGTGTGGTGTGTGTGGTGTGTGTGTGTGTGTGCGTGCGTGCGTGCGTGTGTGTGTGTGTGTGCGTGTGTGCGTGTGTGCGTATGTACGTGTGTGCGTGTGTGCATGTGTGCGCGTGTGTGTGTGTGTGGTGTGTGTGGTGTTTGTGTGTGTGTGTTTGTGTGTACGTGGTGCGTGTACGTGGTGTGTGTACGTGGTGTGTGTACGTGGTGTGTGTGTTTGTGTGTGTGTGTCTGTGTGTCTGTGTGTGTCTGTGTGTGCGTGTGCGTGCGTGCGTGCGTGCGTGCGTGGGTGAGGGTGTGGGTGTGTGTACGTGGCGGGGGGGCGCAGCGGTTCTAAATCCATGCCATCCATCGCTACGCCAGCAGCCCTCGAAACAACGAGCACGCGTGCACGTGAAGCATCAGATCCTGCTCCTCCTCGCCTTCCCCCGGGCAGTGGAGGCGAAACCAGGCCTGATACTCTCGTGGGCAAGACAGAACCGCCTTGGGGCGGCAAGGGAGTAGGACGAGGGGGGAGGGATGGCCTGCGGGAAGGGGGAGGGGAAAGAGGAAGGGGGGAGGGAGCGACGGAGGGATGGAGGAGGCGGGAGGGAGGGAGGGAGGGGAGACTGCCATGCTCCCACAGATGCGAATGTGGAGGCGCACGAAGGCCCGCGTCTGGCTGCACAGTCGCCCAAAGCCGCCCCCCTGAGGGCCAACAAGGGCGCCAGACCCGCGACAGGCACGGAAGAGGGAGAGGTTTTTGGGGGGGAATGATGGGCAACGCGGCATGGGAGATGGGACCCCGGGAGCTCGGCCCTGGGAAGAAGACCAGGGGTAGGGTAGGACGGAGAGGAGGAACGGAAGGAAGGGAAAGGGTCCGCAGGCGCGACAGCTCGTGGGCTGCGCGCGGCGACGGCTCCCTGGCACGCGGCCCCGGGATGAGATCGAGGGGGAGACTCCGGGGTGGAGGCGCCTGCCTGAAATCAGCGATGGGTCGGCGAATGGCCCCTGAAAGGCGGGGCGTCCAAGAGGGGGGGTGTAAATCATGACCGACGGCACGTGCGCGGCCCCCCAGAGGGGGGGGGCAGGGACAGATTCAAATCAGAAGGGGCGCCATGCATGAAATCTGGTGAGATATCATGGCCTCTGCCACGGTGTCCACCCCCCCCTAATTAGTAATCACCCCCCTCTTGGCCGGCCATGAATGGGCGATGGAAGGCCTGCGCGTTGCCCCCTGTGGCGATCTGCCACTATCACTGTTACCCCTGCGGAGAGGGAGGGAGGGAGGGAGGAGGGAGGGAGGAGGGAGGGAGCAGGGAGCAGGGAGGGAGGGAGTGAGGGAGGGAGGGAGGGAGGTGGTAGGGGGCAAGGAGCAGGGAGGGAGGACAGAAGGATGGTGTGGGAGCCAGACTCACCGCCGGCGGCAAGTCTCGATATCTGTGGAGGCCTGCTCCTCCTCACCTGGCACCTGGTGGCATGAATGCTCAGCGGAACGTTGACTCCCCCTCCTCCCCCTCATCCTACTCCTCCTCTTCCTCCTCGTCCTCGTCGTCCTCCTCCTCGTCCTCCTCGTCCTCCTCGTCCTCCTACTCCTCCTCCTCCTCCTCCTCCTCCTCCTCCTCCTGCTTGGACACCTCCCGGCGCGGAACACTTGTTCGGTTCAAGTCGACGCTGGACCTCGTTTTCCTCCGATCTCCCAAGGCGGGCGGGGCGCCTCCTGCTCCCTGGCCCCAGGCTCGATGAACTTCTCCTGTCCGGCGGCGTGTCGGGGCGCAATGGCTTGCTCGTGTGCCCGGTTGACGTCTGTCAAGGGGCGGCTCGAATTCGCGCGCACCCCATCTGGTCGTACCCTGCGCTGCAATTCGGGCGGGACGGGGGGCAGGGAAAGGGGGAGGGGGGGGAAGAGGCAGACGAGAGAGGGAGAGAGGGGAGCGATGCGGAGAAAGGATAGGAGGAGAGAGGCGATGAGGGGAGGGGAGGGTGAGAGGGACAATGGACAGGGAGGAGATGATGAGAGAGGGAAAAGGCGGAGAAGAGAGCGAGGAGAGAGGGAGGAGGGACAGAGAGGAGATGTGAGCAGATGAATATCGACGAGGACAGAGGAGAGAAGAGGGAAAACGTGCTAGGTCCTGGTGCCGTCTTACCCCGAATGGGCACGCAATACTCACAACCCTCGGCATGTAGACATCAAACCGGCTTTGGCAACGAAGGACCCCCCATGGGGATCGTCCAACCTGTTGAAAGTCACAACAGAACTGTAAGTACTGAGTGCTGGTGTTTGAGGGGGCCCAAGGACACACAAACAAATACACAGGAATAACAGGTTTCCCCATATTTTTTCCATATTTTCTGGATTTGTGTCTTCCCCCCCACTTCCCACATTTTCCTACATTTTCCGGGGAATCGACGATTGACTGTGTATGTGTGTTTTTTCCCTCCCGAGTGCTGCTCTTCTCGGCCTGCCCCCCGGCCTGGAGCCCGCCGCCTGGCCGACCCGAAGCCCTGGGCACGGCGGCGCCAACTTCCCCTGCGAGGCCAGCTCCTCCCTGCCAGGGATCGGCCCTCGGTGGACTCCTCCCGGACACCATCCTCCAGGCCCCTGCAAACGGGGCACGGGTAAACGGGGCGGTAGCCAAGGAGCCTCGTGAAGCGAGAACGGGGAGAGAGGGCATTTACCTCGCACTAGTGCGCCATAGATCGGGACGGCCAAAACGCCGATACAGCATCATAGCTCTTGGCGGGGGGGTTTGCCTCGCACCTGTGCGCGGCAAATCAAAGGTTTTAGAACACCATTGAAAACGCACCCTTAGCTACCGGCCCGTTTACGAACGCCCCGTGTGCAAGGGTTTGGATCTGTTTCGGGACGCGTCCGGACGTGGCCACGGTGGAGCCCCTGAGCCCGGAAAAGACAGAACTCTAAGAACCGAGGCGTCGCAGCAACGTCAAGGCGGCGCGAGCCTGCTTGCATCGTTTGGGGGGGGATTGGGGGCGGGAACCCCGACGACCTCGTCGGAGGGCCTGGCCCTGCTGAAGAGACGTCGCGTTCCGCCCACGCAGGGCTGCGGCCACAAAATGCGAAGTGTGAGGCAATGCCTGCCACGGTAACGAAGATGCAGGGAAGGACAAAAGCGGAAAAGTCGTGTCCCCCACTCTCGGGGGCGGCCAAGAGGGGGGCGTCAAGAGGGGGGGCGCAAATCATGGCCGGCGGCATGTGCGCTGCCCACGGGGGGGAGGCCAGGGACGTAATGAAATAAGAAGAGGCGCTATGAAATCTGAAGAAACATCATGGCCCACGCCATGATATCCCCCCCCCCCTGTCATCACCCCCCTCTTGGCCGCCCCCGACGCTGTTTCTCTCCATCGGGCTGTGAGACGGATTGAAGCCCCAATCAGGCGTTGGCAGAACTGGGCTTGGTGGGACCAGGTTTATTTAGTGAGATGTACTGGGCCCCCCCCCGCCCCGTTCCACGAACCGGAACTGCCGTCACCCGAACGTACACCAGATAGCTACGGCAGACCTGGTTAGGTGATTCTGCCCAACTTCGGGGCTCCGGGGCCCTACCACCAACCGGGCCCCCTTGCCTGGGGCCCTGGCCGTACCCGACCCACGGGGGGGGCACCTGCTGCTCGCACACCGGCATGCGGCTGCCGCAGCCGCAGATCTCGCGGTGCTCCTTGCTGGCGGTCCCGGCGGCCGTGTGCTGGCAGAGGACCTCGGCGGAGCGCGGGCCGCATGCGCGCACGCGGGGCAGCGCCACGGCAGGAGGGCGCCGTGCATGCACGTGCACAGGCCCTGGCCGGGCCCACCCTGAGCCCAGGATGGTTGGAGGAGGAGGAGGAGGAGGAGGAGGAGGAGGAGGAGGAAGAGGTATACTCAGAGTTTCTTAACAAGCGTTGGAGGGGCGTCACCCCCGCCGACAGGCCCACATCGATCCCCGTCGCGGGCAGCCACCGCGCGCCGAAGGCGCTCCGACCTCCGTCGCAGCGCGACGACGAGGCGAGGTTGACCCCCGTCGAGGGGGTACCTCCCACTACCATGAGCAACGCTGAACACGAAACGAGGGGGCTTCTCTTACCACGGCGAGCCTCGGCCATAAAACGAGCTCCCCCGCCCGGGACCTGGGGCACGGCCAGAAAACTGGAGCACCCCCCCGAGCCCAAAGCGGTCCTTGAATCAGTGTCTCGAGTGGACGCCGAGCATGGCCAGGCCCACCCTGAGCTCAGGATAGGTGCACACGCCCTCCCAACTCTCAGAAGAGAAACGGGGACCGCCACCACCGAGATCCCATCAGGGGTGACCGACCCTTCGGCGGTGGCACGCCTTAGCGTCACACAGCACCGGCCAACGCTCAGGCGTGCCACCGCACAGGGGTCGCCCCCTCCTCCCGAGGGGTTCTCGGTGGCCGTGGTCCCAGTTTCTCCCCTGACACCTGGCCTGAAAAAACACCTACACACCTACGGTGTGAACATTGGATGAGGAACCCTTAGATAAGGAATCCAGGGTCTGGAAGCCAGTGGAACCAGTCGTGGATCGGCCATAGATATCACCACCGCCCTCATTGGATAAATAATCCTCCAAGGTCTGGCGCCTCCTGGGACTATTCCTTAACCAACGCCCCCACCGTGGCGGATTCCGAAAACCCTCAACCAAAAAGCCTTGCCATCTCTTGGGGCTGGGTCTTTTGCGTCCGCTGGCTTCCGCCGGCGGGGGCGGCATCATTCCACTTCCGCGGGAGACGTCGCCGCCCTTCCGCCGCCTACCGCGAGGAAGAGACGACAGCTCCTTCGATCCTCGAAGGCGAGATCCTTTCTGGCACGCCTCCTTCGAAGCCTGGCCTGGAAGACAACTCGAAGTGAGGGGAACCGAGCGCTCTTTTCCTTGGTGCCTGCGCGCGCGGCTGACTGAAGGAGAGGCAGGGCGGAGGGCGTGGAGGGCGCACGGGGGAGGGCGCGCGGGCGGGAGGGTGCGCAGGAGGAAGCGCGCGAGGGCGCGAAATGGCCGCGGGGTGGTTCGTCCCCCTTGCATGCGCAGCTTCCTTTCTCCTCTGAGGCCTGGCCTGGAAGACACCTCGGAGTGAGGGGAACCGAGCGCTGGTTGTAGGTCGGGCCTGTCCCCGCACAGGGGGATTTGGGGCGAAAGCAAAACAGTAGTCAAAAAATACCCTCAAATGGTAAAACAAAGAATCAACAAATCGTCCCCAAACTATTTCGTTGCTAATCCGCCGGCCCCCTTGTGGGGCCACCAGGCTGTAGGCCCGTGATTCGCAGTTTCCTGTACCAGTTGTAGTTTGTAGTTTCCAGTGTTACAGTTCTGCTTCTTGCTGGTTACTGTAACTAGTTGATTGACCGCGCGAGGGGAGGGAGGCCCAAACCAGATTTTTAGCACCACCTGGGCGCGTTGTCTGAATTGCTGGGGGGGCTCGAAATCGACACCCCTCACGCAGATTCGCGGGGTCAGGGTCCAAAAACACAGGGGATTTGCAACATTTTTGAAATTCGGTGCCACCCCTCACGCAGATCCGCGGGGTCAGGGTCCAAAAACACAGGGGATTTGCCACACTTTTGAAATTCGGTGCCACCCCTCACGCAGATCCGCGGGGTCAGGGTCCAAAAACACAGGGGATTTGCCACATTGAAATTCGGTGCCACCCCTCACGCAGATTCGCGGGGTCAGGGTCCAAACACACAGGGGATTTGCCACATTTCTGAAATTCGGTGCCACCCCTCACGCACATCCATCGCAAGGCGTGGTAACCCAAACTGCGAGTACTCCCTCGGCCCTTTAATCCCAAGGTGTGGTAACCAAGCTCGTAAACCATACACGTCTTACCAATCGCCCTGTGTGGTAACCCCTCTTGTGATCAGTTGGTTTTGCCGATTGCGAATCGGCCTCGCATGAAGTTCCGATACTGCTGCACGACAGCGCCAAAGCCTCATGACTTAGCTCTTCCATGGCCCATTCTCCGAGAGAGGGGGCCGGCGGCAGGGGGCGAAGCCCTTACGGATTTTTGAAGATTCCTCTCCTGTAGAGGGGACAGGCCCGACTTCACGCTGGATTCCTTCGTCCCTGCGCGCGGAGGAGGAGGAGGAGGAGGAGAAGGAGGAGGAGGCGGAGGAAAAGCAGGAGGAGGAGGAGGAGCAGGAGGAGGAGGAGGAGGAGCAGGAGGAGGAGGATGAGCCCGACGTAACGCTGGTTTCCTTCGTCCCTGCGCGCGCGGCCCAAGGGAAGGCCAGGCGATGCGCGCGGAGGGCGCGCGGGGGCATTGGCGCGGGCGGTGGTGGAGGACGCGCGGGCTGGGGGAGCGAGCGAGCGAGGCACCCGTGCAGAGCAGCCTCCTGGCCTGTCTGCGGCTGTGCAGACGAGGCCGCGGCCTCCGCATGTGCTGTCGTGTCTGTGTCTGTGTTTGCGTGTGTGGCAACATGCGATGTATGCTGCGACATCATGCAAGCTTGCGTGAGAGGGCGCAAGGGGGAGGGTGCGCAGGGAGGGCACGAGGGCGCAAACAGGGGGGGGGGGTCGCCCCCCCTTTCCATGCGTAGATTGCTCCCTCCTCCCTTTCGTCGTTTGCCCTCCCTCCTCCCGTCTCCGAATGGGCGCTCTCTGTGTCTCTCTCTCTCTCTCTATTCCCTAGAGGGTTGCCGATCGCGCACTCTTCTGCCCACGCGTCCAGCTAGATGCCTTGCTCACACGTGCATGTGATCCTGTCCGCACTTGCGGGGCGTTCGGTGCATACTAATCCTGGGTCAGGATCGGCCTGGCCAGGGATCGGTGCAGGCGTGGGTGCACGTGGCGCCCTCCGACACGATGGCTGCCAGCCGAACGGGGCTGGAGGGTCTCACCGCATCGCCAGCGCATCGGCGTCGTCTGGATGGCGAGAATCCGCCGACCCCTTGGGGTCATCGGCGTGTGAGATGCTTCCCCCCTCCCCAAACCCCTCCCCCCGGAGCCTGGTCCGGTCGTTTTGGAGGGGGGGGGGGGGGGGTCCGGCCGGATTCCCCGGGATCCGCCGGCGCGGTCCGGGGGGGGTCATCCGCTCCAGAGAGTCTGCTGGGGGGGCCGCAAACGAGCGAAGAGGCTCCCAAGAAGCTCTGCAGACGGTCCAAGAGGGCCCCGAGTCGCCGAAAAAACACTCGAAGACGGTCAAGATGGCCTCCAGATGGCCCCAGATGCCTCCAAGACGCCCCAAGAAGCTTCCAAGACGCCTCCCAAGATGGCCCCAAGAGGCCAAAATCGTCGATTTCCATTGGTTTTTTCAACGTTTTTGGCCTTCGCGTTTTTTCGGGCTTCCGACGCTCCAAGACGGCGAAAGAAGCCCCCAAGACGGCATCAAGACGACCCGAGAGGCTCCCAAGTGGGCCCCAACACGGCCCAAGAGCGCCTCAAAACGGCTCAAGAGGGCCTTCAGACAGTCCAAGAGGGCCCACAGAGGGGCCCAAGAAAGGCTCCAGACGGGGACCACGAACCTAAAATTCTAGCCTTCCGCCCCAAAAGGCGCCAAGGAGGCCCCAAGAGGCCTCCAAGAGGCTCCAAGAAGCCCCCAAGAGGCCCCCAACAAGCCCAAAAAAAGCCCCAAGCTGCCCCAAAACAGCTCCCCAGAAGCCTCCAAACTGCCTCCCGCAGGCCCCCGAGAGGATTCTCACGACGACGGCGCCAGAGGCTCCCACAACGGTCAACGAAGCCCCCAAGATGGCCCCAAAAAGGTGCCCAGCCTACGCCGTCGAGTCTGTCGCCGCCATTGTCGTCCTCGTCGTGTTCTCCTGCTCCTTCTCATCCTCCTCTTCCGCCCCCTCCTCCCGTCTCCCCTCTCAGCTTTCTGTCTCGTATTCCCTCCACTGGCTCACTTTTCACCTTCTCCGCCTTTGGCTGCTCCCCCATCCTCCCTCCTCCACGTCCCCCTTATCCATCCCGTCCCCAGCGGTCAGATTCCTCGCAACTTCCGTGCCTTGTCGCAATGCTCGTCACTTGGTTCCGCCGGGCGTTTCGGAGGGTCTCTCCGCGGCGCTCGTCCCGCTTTAAAACACTTCGCGCACACAACTGGGTTGTTTCGCTTGAAATAATTCTTCTTCTGGTCTTTCGACAAATGGCCCCCGTCTGAAAACGCTGGTTTCTTCCCGTCCCCGTTCGGTGGGCACGCGGAGCATTCAAACTTTTTCGCCCCCGTGCGCGCATCGTGACACGCGCGGCACACGACTGGGCGATGCGCCTGGCCCGTCTTCCTATAATGTACTTTCTGGTTATCGGACAAATGGCTCAAGTCTGTGAACGCGGGCGCCTTCCCATCCGCCCCCGTCGGGCATGCTCCACAACGGAAAATCTGGGCCTCCGATTTTTCGTGGCACGCGCGGCACATGACCGGGCGATGCGTTTGGCCCGTTCTCCTGTAATGTTCTTTCTGACTGTCCGATAAATGGCTCACGTCTGTAAACGCGGGCCTTATCCATCCCGTCCCCAGCGGTCAGATTCCTCGCAACTTCCGTGCCTTGTCGCAATGCTCGTCACTTGGTTCCGCCGGGCGTTTCGGAGGGTCTCTCCGCGGCGCTCGTCCCGCTTTAAAACACTTCGCGCACACAACTGGGTTGTTTCGCTTGAAATAATTCTTCTTCTGGTCTTTCGACAAATGGCCCCCGTCTGAAAACGCTGGTTTCTTCCCGTCCCCGTTCGGTGGGCACGCGGAGCATTCAAACTTTTTCGCCCCCGTGCGCGCATCGTGACACGCGCGGCACACGACTGGGCGATGCGCCTGGCCCGTCTTCCTATAATGTACTTTCTGGTTATCGGACAAATGGCTCAAGTCTGTGAACGCGGGCGCCTTCCCATCCGCCCCCGTCGGGCATGCTCCACAACGGAAAATCTGGGCCTCCGATTTTTCGTGGCACGCGCGGCACATGACCGGGCGATGCGTTTGGCCCGTTCTCCTGTAATGTTCTTTCTGACTGTCCGATAAATGGCTCACGTCTGTAAACGCGGGCGCCTTCCCATCCGCCCCCTTCGGGCATGCCCCACAACGGAAAACCTGGGCCTCCGACTTTTCCAGGCGTCGTCGTCGTCGTAGTAGTAGTAGTAGTCGTAGTTGTAGTTTTAGCCTTCGGCTTTTCGGCCTTTTCGGCTTCCCGACGCTCCAAGACGGCCAAAGAGGCCCCAAAGACAGCCCCAAGATGGCCCAAGAGGCCCCCAAGACGGCCTCCAGACGGCCCAAGACGGCCCCAACACGGCCCAAGAGGTCCCCAAGACGGCCCAAGAGGGCTCCAAGACGGCACCAAGAGGGGCCCAAGAGGGCGACCAAACATGTTGAAACTCTAGCTTTCTGCCCCCAGGAGCCCCAGGGGGCCCCAAGAGTGCCCCAAGAGGCCCCCAGAGGCCCTCACGAGGCCGCCCAGACGCCCCAAGGAACCCCCAAGAAGCACCCCAGAGGCTCCGAAACGGCCCCCAAGTGGCTCCAAAACTCGCGGTGTCGCCGTCCGCTCGGACCCCCCCGCGGAACTGCCCGAGACCCTCTGGCGGTGGCGGCGAACAGACACCAAACAAATATCACTCGCCTTTTCACCCCTTCGCAGCTTCTACTACCCCCAGATTGGCATAAACAAGGGGTCGGCGGTGTGGCGTAAGCCTAAGAATCGTGTTCTGGATCGCGCCGTATCGCCGGTGCGTCGGCGATGCGGCGAGGTCCCCCGATGCCACCTGGGCGTCCCTGAGACGAGGGGAGGGGATGATGGACAAGAGGAGGGAAAGGGGAAGAATCCAGGGGACGGGAACGAACGAACGAACGAACGAACGAACGAGTCTGCCGTCGCCCTGAGGCGACCCAAGCAGGGCGGCACGCGCGCTAAACATGCCAGTCTCCAGGACACCGCGAGAGTAAGGGAGCGGGAGGGGAAGGGGGGCGGCAGGGAAGGAGAAGGGACAAGGCACGCGCGGGAGGCGACAGGGCTTGCCCGGGCAGCCTGACTGGGTCTTGCGCCGCCCAGTAGAGCTTCTTCAGTCGGGTGCCAGAAAAATGGCACCACGGGGCGCAAGGGACCACTCCATCGGATGGAAGAGACCAGAGACAACGAGCTGTCGGTGGGACAGAATGACGCTGAGGTGAGGGGGCACCACGTAATCAAACACCTGGACAGATTGCAACGGGCGCCTTCTGGTGTTCTTGCAAAACGGTACTCTCACAATGTCTCAACGGATGGGTTGAGGGTCCGCCCCGAGAAATCCTCAATGCCTACGAACATGTTTCATAACAGTCACAGCTGAAACACCTCGGCATCGCTTCAAAATCACCGACCGAATGACTGCAAATCAACCAGCTGCGTAGGTCAGCCCCGCGACCAGCGCTAGATGGTCGCATTGACTAGCACCATCGTGGCCGCAGGCCGCAATGGTGCCATCGCTTCCCCGGGCAGCACTGCATGCTGACATCAAGGCCAGCTGCATGCTGAAGCCAACACGGCACAAATAAGACCCGCGACGAACGCTGCGAGGTCGCAAGAATCATGGCCAATGATGTCGCAGGCCACTGCGATGCTGTCGCTCTTGTGGAGCACTGTGTGGCCCAGTCCGGCAGCGAACATGCCTAGAAAATTTGGTGGGGGCACCCGATGTCGGGGCGCGTGGACTGGATTGGGGCGGCCGTGGCTGGAGCCAGTGACATGATCCAACATAGCTCTGAGGGGGTGCAAATGCAAACAAGCTTTGGCAACACTATGTGTTGGGCTTCGGAGAATCAGTGACACAACAAATGTCAGACAGCGTGGATCCAAAACAGTGTGTTTATGGCGATATAGATTGAGAGAACTTTGCGGAGCACTGTACGTTGTGCAATCTAGGTTGTGCAATATATGTGGTGCACTCTACGTGGTGCAAGATATATCGTGCCTCTATGTGATGCAAGGATGTGGTGCGATTTATGTGATGCACAACAGATTGTGCAATGTAGATCGAGCAATCTATGTTGTACAGTAGATGCGGTGCATAATATATTGTGCAACGTACACGTCGTTCATTTTTAATCGTGCTCATTTGTAAGTGTGCTCGTTTCAAATTGTTCCTGGCCCCCTAGTGGCCAGGAAGAGGCCCTGCATAGAACAATTAGAAATGAAAGGATCTTGCCCCACCCCCAAAAATCAAAGAACTTTCTAATATGTACAAATGAACAATGTGTATGTGGTGCGAACTATATTGTGCAATCTATGTGGTGCTGAATATGTGGTGCATCTCTGTGATGCGGTGCAGAATATGTGGTGCAGAATCAATGTGGTCTAAGATGTGAGGTGCCATCTATGTGACGCAAGAAGTGATGTGCAGACTATGTTGCGCAATATGCGCGGTGCAATTCTAGTTGTGCAATATAGGTGGGGCAATATATGTTGTGCCATATGCGAGGTGCAACATGTGCGGCACAATCTCTGTCTGGCAATCTATGCTGTGCAATACGTGTGGTGCAATCCATGTGGTTGTCTCTATGTTGCGCAGTCGATGTTTGCCATCTATGTGGTGCAGTCTATGCGATGCACTTCGTGTGCTGCAACCGATGTGGAGCAATGCTAGGTTATGCCGAATGTGAGGTGCGATGTACGTGGTACTGACAATATGTTGCAATATATGTTGCGCGTTGTAGGTGGTGCAATCTACGTTGAGCAATTCACTTGACGAACTTGAAGTTGTCAACTCCACTGCTCGCGCAATCATCCCACCCACCCACCCGCAACTTGGTTTGCAAAATCTCTTAAGACCGTGACGGTGGGTACCAAATGGCACTTGACAACGACAGCGACGCCGACGACGACAGCGACAACGACGACGACGACGACGCCGACAACGACTACGACGACACCGACGACGTCTCCAACGACTTCGAGGACGCCGACAACGACGACGACGACGACGACACCGACGCCGACGCCGACGACGCCGACGCCGACGACGACGACGACGACGATGACAACGACGACGACGATGACGACGCAGACGACGAGGACAACGACACCGATGACGACGACGACGGCGTCAACGACGCCGACGACGACGACGACGACGACGACGACGGCGGCGACAACGACGACGCCGACGTCGACGACGACGAAGACGACGACGACGCCGACGCCAACGACGACGACGAAGACGACGACGACGTCGCCAACGAAGACGACGACGAGGGAGGAGGGAAGACGACGACGGCGACAACGACGACAACGACAACGACGAGGGAGGAGGGAGGACGGCGACGACGCGAACGACGAAGAAGAAGGATGGACGGCGACGCCGACGAGGACAACAACGAGGGAGGAGGGAAGACGACGACGACAACGACGACGACGACGACGGCGACGAAATAGGAGGGACGACGACGAGACGCCGACGACGGACGACGACGTCGACGAGGCAGGAGGAGGAGGAAGGACGACCACGGCGACAACGACGACGGAAACGACCACGACGCCAAAGAGGACGACGACGACGAACACGGGGAAAGACAGAGGACGACGTAGGCGACGACGACGAGGACGACGCGGGAGGATGGAGGACGGCGACGACGACGACGACGACGACGACGACGCAAGAGCGCGCGCGCACGCTTTTGTTGAAAATCCGTGTTGCGAAACCTTGTGTTTTTGTAGGTTTTTTGGACGCACGATGTTGAAATCCTTCCGAAACCAATGGGTTTTGAAGGATTTCGGCATACGCGCGCGACGACGCGCGCGTCTGCACTTCGTCCCATTTTTGGGGGAGGATTTTAGCGACGGCACACGCGCAAGGGCGTTCGACAGATTTCGACATGCGCGCGCGAAGCCCGTTTGGTAGCATTTTGTAAAAATCTTGAATAAACCTATGGTTTTCTTAAGATTCCGCAAGAGCTCGCGCGTAAGCTTTTGTAGCAAATCAGTGTTGCGAAACCCTGTGTTTATGTATGTTTTTTGGGAACTCGATTGCGACATCCTTCCGACACCTAAGATTTTTGGAGGATTTCGGCATGCGCGCGCGACGGCGCGCGCGCGTGTGCACTGCGTCCAATTGCTTGCAAGGGATTTGCGAAAAAGTGCTATGTTAGAACAAAAGATGTCCCCGAGTATCGTTGCTGACAAGGGAACCTCGAAAGGGGTCGATACCGGCCCCCCCTGGGTTAGTGTAAATTCATATTTAGGATGGACATGTGGTTATAACCAAATATGATTTACATACCCGAAAGGGGGCCGATAACGCCGGGGGGGGGTAGAGTCTATTCTCTTGTTAGAAAGGAGAACCAATGCATGCGGTGCAACCTACGCTGTGCAATGTTCTTGGTGCAATCTAACAGCGGCGACGAGCGGCGACGGGGCGGCGACGGCGGCAACATAGCCGCCAGAGCGGCAGACTGGCCCAGACGACGGGCGGCGACGAGGCGGCGACAGGGTGGCGACGGCGGCTACAGAGCCACCAGAGCGGCACACAGGCCTAGACGACGGGCGGCGACGCGGCGGACGGCGACGGCGGCTATACAGCCGCCAGAGCGGCAGACAGGCCCAATTCCTGGGTAGGCAATTCATCCTCTGAGCTTCACCTCCCCAGGTAATCTCTCTTGACGAGGATGCTGCACGTAGGCTCGGACGCCGCACTGGACAACAGCCGTGCCCAAACTGCATCAGAGACGCTTGATTCATCGCAGTTGGGAGCTCAATGCGACACAGCCGACATTCCTTGCGTCTTTGCCTAGCCCCTCGAAGACCTGTGATGCCTCCGAAACGCGGAACGGGCGCTCCGTAGGAAAACGGGTCGCCCATAAGCGCCGCCCTCCGATCCGATCCCACTCCGAAAGTTGAATCCATCTTGTGGCGTACGGCGCCGCATGGATGGACATGTCGAGGAAGCGCCACACGATCATCCCCCAAGTTCCACTGAGGACACCTGATAGCATGCTGTCGCGCAAGTCCAAAGATTTCTCCTTACTTTGGGCCGACTCGACGGGCATCCGGATCCTCGTGGAAATAACTCACACAAAGGAGATCGGAGGGATCTCATAACGAACCGCCTGCATTTCGGGCACGAGAACCGCTCAAGGGGTCGACCTCTAAACTGCATCCCGACAACCGGCTCCACTCCAAAGGGCCGCAGGAGGCGGAAACCGCACCAAGCCCTGGCGGCCAACCGGGATGGGGGCGCCGCACTTCTACCACCTCGCCCGCCGCGACCCGCCACCGCTCCCCTCCCGACACCAATACGCGTGCGATGCGCACACACACACACACACACGCACACACACACGCACACACACGCACACACACACACACACCACACACACACACATACCAGATGGCCGCGGGTCGCCCCCGCCCGCGGAGGGGAGGCGCCCCTGGGCGGCGTGCTCTCCCGCCCTGGCCCGCACCAGGGAGGAGGAGGAGGAGGAGGAGGAGGAGGAGGAGGAGGAGGAGGAGGAGGAGGAGGAGGGGGAGAAGGAGGAGGAGGAGGAGGAGCAGGAGGAGCAGGAGGAGGAGGAGGAGGAGCTCAGTAGCGCTCACCAGGAGATCCTCGGGTGCCCTTCGGGCCGCAGCCGCCCCGGGTGCCCCGGACCCCTCTCCCGAGGGGCCCTGACCCTGGCCGAGCCCGGGACGAACATGTCGGCCAGGACGATGTCCTCCCGCTGCGTCTCCCACCACGCCGTGGCTGCCGTCCGCTCCGTCGTGCAGCAGCCGGTGGCGTAGAAGGTGAGCGCGTACTTGTCCTTGGCGGTCGCGGCTGGATCCTCGGACTTCGGTTTTCAAAGTGCACATCTGGCGAATCAGGATCGCGTGGCTCGTGGGCGACGCCCTGAAAAAAGCCTGCAAGCTGCGGAGTGCGGCGGTCATATCCAAGGCAACGGATGCACACACGCATACAAGATTACCCAAAGTGATCAATGCATTCAGTTTGAATGTGTTGAAGACTCAAGTTTGTCTACATGCACACGCGAATGTGGAATGGCAATGTTTTAGATGCCCAACATCGAGGAGTATGATCAATTACGCTCTGCATCCTGTAGCCATCGCCATTTCGTAAACGCTGGTGTTGCGAGGACCCTATCGGCTCACGCTCCCGACCTTGTCCATGGGCTCCACCACCGTATTTGATGAGTTTACTATCGCTGTAAACCAACCCATACATGTATCCGCGTATGGCTGATATCTATATATATATATATATATATATATATATATATATATCTGTATTCTCATACGCACCTCTCCGAGGGAGTAGAGCTCAGAGGGGATTAATGCGTCCGTGCGTCCGTGCGTGCGTGCGTCTTCGATTTTCCCGGCCGTTTCGCTCGGGACATGCTCGAATTTCTGAAAATCGGTGGCACCCCTCACGCAGATCGTGAAGGAGAGGTCCAAAAACACATAGGAATTTCAACATTTTAACATAAAACCTTCAAAAACACATGGTAATTTCAATAATTTTGACCCCGATTCTCAGAGAATGGCGGTTTCGCCTGAGACATCCTCCCAAAATCGAGCCCCAGACCCCTCCTCGGAGCCTCCTGGGGGGGGCCTCCTGGTACCCCAGACCCCGCCTCGGAGCCTCCTGGAGTTCTCCTGGGCCTGCTGAGGCCGCCTGGGGCCTCCTGGGGCTTCAGAACTACATGCACACACAGAGACACAAATCACGCCCAACACATCACACGCTAGACAAACATAACATACACACACACACACACACACACACACACACACACACGCAACACCGACAACACACAAAAAGCACGCACCACACAAAGCACACATCACACACACACAACACTCACAATCCTGGGGCCTCCTGGAGCCTCTTCTGGTATCCAAGTCGGGCCTCCTGAGGCTTCCTGGGGGGCCCTGGTACACACATCGCAAGGTGTGGCAACCTCACTTGCGCTCGAGTGCGACTTCGCTGTTGCATGTCACTCCTGCTTCAAACGCCCCTTCAGCTTGTTGTATGAGCCTGGGCACACACGTGCCACTTGTGTATATATATAGGTATATATACATACCTATATATATGGATATGTGGGATACTCTGAGCCTTACCAGAGTCAAGGCCTCCTGTTTGGCATTACGATTGAGAATTCAGGCACTGCATCACATATGGCATTATTCTCTGATTGATTCGCCTGTATTGCTCTCCCAAGATCCTCCACCGTGCCCTTGGCACGAAGTGGAGTGCCACAAGGCTCGCATCTGTGCTGCTGCTGCAGCCAAGATTATGTATTCTAAGGGACCCGAACATATGGTTTCCCGGGCGTTCCTGGGTGCTCTTAGGCATTTCCGGGAGCTTTTGGGGTGTTTCGCGTGTGTTCCAAGACTGGCCCGGAGGGACCGAGGAGGCCGCGAAGACAGCCTGAAACAGCCCCGACTCACCTCATGGTCGCTTCCGGATGCCCAAGATGGCCTCAAGACGGCCAAAGAGGCCCCCACAGCAACTCCGAGGTGGCCCCAAGAGCACCCCCATAAAGTCCCTAAAAGGCCAAACTCATTGATTTCCTGTGGTTCCATACACACTACTTGCATTCAGGGGTTCCTACTTCTGTTCTAAGGAACTAGGCTGGTGTGGAGGTCTGGTAGCTATGTTGTCGCCGTCGCCGCACCGTCGCCGCACCGTCGCCGCCCGTCGTGTGGGCTGGTGTGGCGGATTGGCGGCTATGTAATCACCGTCGCCGCCCCGTCGCCGCCTCGTCGCGGCCCGTGGTCTGGGCCAGTGTGGGGGTCTAGCGGCTATGTTGTCGGCGTCGCCGCCCCGTCGCCGCCTTATCGCCGCCCGTCGCCGGTACCGGGGCGCAGTCTCAGTCTAGCGTCTAGCGGTTATGCTGTCGCCGTCGCCGCCCCGTCGCCGACTCGTTGCCACATCGCGCAACATAGATTGTGCACCACATGTATTCCCTTCTCTGGGAGAATATTCGGACCTACCCACCCCAGATTTAACTGCCCCCTGTTCATATTTCATTTTGCGTATGATTCTGCCCCATCGCCCATCCTAAATATTACTCCGTATCACCCCAACCAAACCGGTAGCGATTCCCCCCGTCATCTTCGGCAAGAAAGCTGTGCGACCACATTTGTTTATCAGAAGTTATACATGTCCAAGAAGCCCGTACAAGAAACGTGACGAAATGCACACGCGCGTGTCGTTGCGCGCGGCCTCTTGCGCCGCATGTGGACAGCACTCGAATGCCCTAGGGCGCGCGCTGGGGGGGCACGATCCGTGTCCTCGCGCGTCGGCCGCGCGCGCATGTCGAACTCCTTCCAGAACCTTCATCAACAACGCGATGACGCTGTCATCGTCGTCGGCGTGATCAGCATCGGCGCCGTCACTGGCCATGCCGTCGCCGTTGTTCTCATCGTCGCCATCTTAGCTACTATCATCATCGTTTCTACCGTTGTCGACGTTTTCAAAATACCGAACCTGCCCATGCGGCCGACTCGCACTGAGGTGCCAACTGGGAAGTGCGCAAAGGTCCGCGCCACCGCGGCCGCGTCGGTCGCGCCAAATTAGCTGGCCGCTGCGCCCGCGACAATGCGCGGGCTAGCGGGCTAGCGCTGCCGCAGGACGCACCAGCCAACACCAAACACTCATCGCAATCGCCGCCTCTTGTACGTTGCAAAACAAAGTCGCGGGTGGGAGGGTGGGATGGTTTCGCGAGCAGTGGAGCTGACAACTGCGAGTTCCAACTGTGCATTGCAGTAACCAGATCGCACCACAAGGGTTCTACAACATTCATCGCACAACACATACTACTAGTATGAAACTTATCCATGTTTATGGTACCGTGTACATATATGACTTTACATGTTTAGACATTTATCGATTGCGCAAACGAACTTTCACCACATAGATTGCACAACGCAGATTGCACAGCACATGCTACACCAACATCGTTTGCACCACATGTATTGCGCTGCGTTTACTGCACACCGGAGATAGCACCACATAGTTTGCACTACGCATATTATCGTTTCTAAATAACAAATAAATTCTACCACCCTCCCCCCCCCCCGGACTTTCTATCCAATGTCCAGCCTACATGCGAACTCATACGATCCCAGCAAGACTGGTTCCGGTCCCCCCTCGGCTTCCTTGCAACAAATCATGCGCGCACTCGTTTATCAAAACTCATAAATTTCCCCAAGCCCCTCACAACATCAAAAACGACGGAGTGCGCCCGCGCGCGTCGTCGCGCGCGCATGCCGAAATCCTTCAAAGATCTAGGTGTCGGAAGGATTTCAAAATCGAGTTCTTGCTATATATAAAAAAGGAAGGTTTCTCAACACTGATTTTCAACAGAAGCGTGCGCGCGCGCTCCTGCGAATTCTGAAGAAAACCATTCGGTTTCCAATATGCTCATAACGTGCTACTAAACGGGCTTCGCGCGCGCGTGTCGAAATCGTTCGAACGTCTTTGCGCGCGTGCTGGGGGGGCACGATCCGTGTCAAATAACACCATGCCCGCCAGTCTCGCGCGTCTGCCACGCGCGCATTTCGAACTCCTTCCAAAAACTTAACCACCGACTTGAAGACGCCGTCATCGTCGTCGGCGTGATCAGCATCGGCGCCGTCACTGGCTGCCCCGTCGTCGTTGTCAGCATCGTCGCCAGCACCGCTACTATCATCATCGTGCCTACCTTTGTCGACGTTGCAATGATACCGCGCCCGCCCAAGTCGCCGAATCGCACTGAAGTGCCCGCTGGGATGAGCCGAGCGGTCAGCGACACCGCTTTCGCGTCGGCCGCGCCAAACTATCTGGCCGCTGCGCGCGCGAGCATGCCTGGGCTAGCGCGGCCGCAGACAGCCAGCACCCAGCACTCATCGCAATCGCTCCCGAATGGTTCTTCCAACCAATTTGCGGGCGGGTGGGTGGGATGATTGCGCATTGGAGTTGAAAGCTTCAGATTTGGCAAATGAGTTCTCTTTTCATAAAAAGTAGGCTCTACCACCCTCCCCCCCGGGCTAAAGATCCCCCGGGGAACAATGCAAAAAACATCGGATGCCGACACCATGTCCATCCTACCTGTGAACCCATATTATCCCGTATCGACCCCACCCGCCATCCTCTGCCCAAAAACTGCGCGCGCAATCTCGTTGATCAAAACTCATAAGTGTTCAAGAATCCCTCGCACAAAACAAACAACGGAGTGCACGCGCGCGCGTCGTCGCGCGCGCATGCCGAAATCAGTCAAACCTGTGTTTTCGGAAAGATCTCAAAATCGGGTTTCCAAAAAACATACGAAGACACGGTTTCGCAACACTGATTTTCGAAAAAAAGATTGCGCGCAAGTTTCTGGAAATCTTAAGGGAAGGGAGCTTTTCAATAAATACTACCAAACGGGCTTCGCGCGCGCACGTGTCGAAATCTGTTGAGCGCCCTTGCGCGCGTGCTGTCGCGAGAATCCCCTGCAACAAAATGTGATTAAATGCGCGCGCGCATCGTCGCGCGCGCATGCCGAAATCCTTCAAAAACCTTCGGTTTCGCCGGAATCGAAATCGGTTCGGAAAGACTTAAAAATCGAATGTCCGAAACACATACAAAAACACAAGGTTTCACGGATGTTCAACAAAAGCGTGCGCACGCGCTCTTGCGTCGTCGTCGTCGTAATCGCCGTCGTCGTCCTCTGTTTCCTCGCCGTCGTCGTCGTCCTCTGTGGCGTCGTCGTCGTTTCCGTCGTCGTTGTCGCCGTGGTCGTCCTTCCTCCTCCCTCGTCGTCGTCGTCCGTCGTCGGCGTCTCGTCGTCGTCCCTCCTATTTCGTCGCCGTCGTCGTCGTCGACGTCGTCGTCGTCTTCCCTCCTCCCTCGTCGTTGTCGTCGTCGTCGCCGTCCTCCCTCCTCCCTCGTCGTTGTCGTTGTTGTCGCCGTCGTCGTGCTCCCTCCTCCCTCGTCGTCGTCGTCGTCGGCGTCGTCGTCGTCGTTGTCGTCATCGTCGTGTTCGTCGTCGTCGCCGTCGTCGTCGTCGTCGGCGTCGTCGTCGTAGTCGGCATCGTCGGCGTCGTCGTCGTCGTCGGAACTGTCATCATCGTCGTCGTCGGCTTCGTCGTCGTGGTCGTCGTCGTCGTCGCTGCCGTCGTCGTCGCCGAAGTCGTTGGAGACGTCGTCGGTGTCGTCGTAATCGATGTCGTCGTCGTCGTCGTCGTCGTTGTCGCTGTCGTCGTCGGCGTACCTGCCGTCACGGTCTTAAGAGGTCTTGCGACCAAGTTGCGGGTAGGAGGGTGGGATGTTTGCACGAGCAGTGGAGAGGACAGCCTCGAGACAGTCAAAGTGAGTTGCACACCATAGATTCTCCTTTCTAAAAACAGAATATGCTCTACCCCCCCCGGCGTTATCCGTTCCCCTTTCGGGTATGTAAATCATATATGTTTCTGACCCCATATCCATCTTAAACATGATTTTACACTATCCCAAGGGAACTGGTATCGGTCTTCCTGAGAATCCCTTGTAAAAAAAAACGATACGCGAGGATTTTTTGATTCTAACATAGCACTGTTTCACGACCCCCTTGCAAAAATGGGACGAAACGCACACGTGCGCGTCGTCGCGCGCGCATGCCGGAATCCTTCAAAAACCTTCGGTGTCGGAAGGATTTCGCAATCGAGTTTCCAACACACATACAAAAACACAGGGTTTCGCAACACTGACTTGCTAAAAAAGCCTACGCGCGAGCTCTTGCGAAATCTTAAGCGAACCATCGGTTCTTCAAGATGTTCACAAACTGCTACCAAGCGGGCCTCGGGCGCGCGCATGTCGAAATCTGTCGAAGGCCATGGCGCGTGTGCCGTCGCGAGAATCCTCTGCAAAACAATTAAGCGAAGTGCAGACGCGCGCGCCGTCGCGCGCGCATGCCGAAATCCTTCAAAAGCGATCGGTTTCGGAAGGATGTCAACATCGTGTGTCCAAAAAACCTACCAAGAACAAGGTTTGGCAACACAGATTTTGAACACAAGCGTGCGCGCGCGCTCTTGCGTCGTCGTCGTCGTCGTCGTCGTTGTCGTCGCCGTCGTCCCTCCTCCCGCGTCGTCGTCGTCGTCGTCGCCTACGTCGTCCTCTGACTTTCCTCGTGTTCGTCGTCGTCGTCCTCTTTGGCGTCGTGGTCGTTTCCGTCGTCGCTGTCGCCGTGGTCGTCCTTCCTCCTCCTCCCTCGTCGTCGTCGTCCGTCGTCGGAGTCTCGTCGTCGTCCCTCCTATTTCGTCGCCGTCGTCGTCGTCGTGTCGTCGTCGTCGTCTTCCCTCCTCCCTCGTCGTTGTCGTCGTCGGCGTCGCCGTCCTTCCTCCTTCTTCGTCGTTCGCGTCGTCGCCGTCCTCCCTACTCCCTCGTCGTTGTCGTCGTTGTCGCCGTTGTCGTCCTCCCTCCTCCCTCATCGTCGTCTTCGTTGGCGACGTCGTCGTCGTCGTCTTCGTCGTCGTCGTCGGCGTCGGCGTCGTCGTCTTCGTCGTCGTCGACGTCGGCGTCGTCGTCGCCGCCGTCGTCGTCGTCGTCGTCGTCGGCGTCGTTGACGTCGTCGTCGTCGTCGGTGTCGTTGTTGTCGTCGTCGTCGTCATCGTCGTCGTCGTTATCATCGTCGTCGTCCTCGGCGTCGGCGTCGTCGTCGTCGGTCTCGTCGTCGTCGTCGTTGTCGGCGCGGACGCAGGGATGCACCAGCCGACGCCAAGCATGCATCGAAAGCGCCACCGCATGGGTTTTGCAAACCAAGTTGCGGGTGGGTGGGTGGGATGTTTGCGCGAGCAGTGGAGGTGGTCAAGCGAGCTGCAGGGTAGCCAATTGCACCACATAGATTGCACCACGCCGGTTGCATCACATAGATTGCGCACAACATAGATTGCACGAAATTGATGGCACAACATAGATAACACAACATATATATGACACCACATAGATTGCACAATGTAGATTGCACAGCATCTACTGCACAACACAGGTTGCACATGATATAAGAGAACATATACCGCGCGAAATAGATTGCACCACATCCGTCCCCTGGGGCGTCGGACCGTCCCGCCGGCCACGCGGAAACTGGGCCAGTCAATGCCTTCCACGCCAAGATGGCCCCAAATGGACTCTAAGATGCCTCTAAGACGGCCAAGATGGCCCACGATGGCCTCCAAGTCCGCCTAAGATGGTCCAAGATGGTCCGCCCAAGAAGCTTCTAAGGGCTGCCCAAGAGGTGCTCAAGAGGCCTCCAAGACGGCCCAAGAGGCCTCCGAGAGGTCCTCCAGGAGGGCCCGAAGAGGCCAAATTTATTGATGTTGCTAAGGTCTTTGACGGATTTTCGTATTTGCTCCTTTTCGGCCTTCGACGGCCCAAGAGGCCCCCAAGATCGCCCCCAGAGCGCCCAAGAGGATGGCCTCAGGACTGCTCAAGAGGCCCCCAAGACGGCCCCAAGACAGCCTGAGAAGGCTCCAAGACGCCCAAGATGGTCTTCAAGACGGCCCCCAAGTCGTTTCAAAGAGGCCCCCACCCAAGACGGCTTCCGACGGCATCAGACGGGCCAGGAGCCCACCAAGACGGCCCAAGATGGCTCTAAGCTGGCCCAAGACGGCCCCAGAGGCCTCCAAGGAAGCTTCCAAGAAGGCCCGAAGAAGCCAAACACATCGATGTTCCGTAGGTTTTTGAAGGAGTTGGGCATTTGCCTCTTTTCGGCCTACCGATGGCCCGAGACGGCCCAAGAGCCCCCAAAGATCGCCCCCAGAGCGCCCAAGAGGCCTCCAAGATGGCCCCAAAACGGCCCAGGAGGCTCCCAAAGATGGCCCCAAGAGGGCCCCAAGAGGGCACCAAGACAGCCCCAGAGGGCTCCAAGACGCCCAAGATGGCCTTCAAGAGGGCCCTGGAGCATTCCAAGGCGGCCCCAAGTCGGCCCAAAGAGGTCCCCCAAACGGCTTCCAACAGCGTCACAGGCCCGGAGCCGACCAAGACGGCCGAAGATGGCCCTAAGATGGCCCAAGACGGCTCAAGAGGCCTCCAATAGGGCCTCCAGAAGGCCCGCAGAGGCCAACATCACTGATGTGCCATAGGTTTTTGAAGGAGTTTGACATTCGCTTCTTTTCGGCCTACCGACGGCCCGAGATGCATAGAGGCCGCACTGAGAGACCACCCCCTGCGCACCCCCTCTGGTGTCGAGGAAGTGCCGCACCTGCCACGCTTTGCGATCCCGAAGCGGGTAGGAAGACCACCCCCATTACACCCCCCTGTGGTGCTCATATGTTGTGTGGTGTGCGTGTCATGTGTATGATGCGTGTGCGGCTGTATGTGGACGTATGACTCATGCGGGTGCCCAGTATGTGTTATGTGAATGAAGCGTTTGCGGCTGTCTATGGAAGTGCGTCTCATGTGGGTGCCCAACATGTGGTGCACACATCTTGGGTGTATGATGCAGTGAACACGCCAGGTGTGCACGATCGTTGTAGGGTGTGTGTGTGTGTGCGTGTGTGTGTGTGTGTGTGTGTGTGTGTGTGTGTGTCTGTGTGTCTGCGACTTGTGTGCATGCGTGCGGCTGTACGTAGATGGGGGCGTGCCGTGCATGTGTTGATCGTGGGTGAGAAAGGGAGGAAGGAGGAGGAGGAGGAGGAGGAGGAGGAGGAGGAGAAGGAGGGGGAGGAGGAGGAGGAGAAGGAGGAGAGGGGAAGGGCGAGTGTGTGTGTGTGTGTGTGAGAAGCGGGTGCGGCGAGGGTGGGAAGAAAACCATAACCTCGCGAAACGTGTGGGGAACAACCCAAGACTGCAAAAACGACGAAGACATAACCATCACCCAGAAACAACACAGAAGAAACACCCTGAGATTCTTTGTTGTTGTATTTTCCCTGCGTTTCGCAGAAACTCTGGAAGCTCTTCGAAGGAGCTGCGGAGCCGGAATTGGCGATACCCCACCGAGAGATCGGCGATAGGCTCCCGATCGCGAAGCCGCACGTCCCTGGCCGGGGTGGGCCACCGGGCCCGCCTCGGCAAGGAGTGGGCGAGCCGTGGCCGATGCATCCCGTAAGGGGTTCGCTCTCCGGGCCGAGGGTGCGGCCTCCGGGTGTGCACGTCGTTCATTGCTAGTCGTGCTCGTTTCTAATCGTGCTCGTGTGTGATTGTTCCTGGCCCCCTAGTGGCCAGGAAGACGCCCAGGATAGAACAATTTGAAGTGAAAGGATCTTCCCCCCCAAAAAAATCAAAGAACTTTCGAAGAATTCGAAATGAACATTGTGTAGATTAGGTGCCACTTTTTTTTGAGGGGGGTGAGGGAGAAGACAGGAACGCACACGATGATTCAGCAGGGGATGTGAAGCAGAGCTGAAGCAGGACAGTGAAACCTGGCAGGCCTGGCGTAGTAAACGCCTGCTGATCAGGAATAACTGAACGAATTTCCGCCCTGGCCGCTATCGCACTTAATGGTATAGATCATGTGAAATTCTTAGCGCTCTGCCGAGATAGTTCTTTGCCCGGGTGAGACTTCGACAGAAATCTTGAAGACTCGGTCGAAGGCCGCACGGGAAACAACATCTGTTTTGCCGGAGACCGCATCCCCCCCCCCTTTGCCTCACCCCTCCCGGCGCTGCCCCTGACCTCACCCCGGGCCCTCAGGCCACCGAGCTTTGCTCGTCGCGCAGCGCCCACCGCGACCCCTCTTGGCGCCCCCGCGCTGCCCCCCGAAGAGGAGCAGCCAAGAGCCTGCGCCCTGGCCGCTCCTCGGGTACAGGCGAAGTGCAAGCTGCCAGGGAGGCAGAACAAAAATGGCCCGCATTCAAAGATTGCCCTATGTTATCATCTACTTTATGGATGTTCGCCATCCCCTCCATTTCCCATCTTTTCCTAGAATTATGCAGATATTTGTGTCTGTGTCGATGTTTCCCTCCTGACGAACGCGGACTGCGGATCCGTGGACCTGGCGCGTGGGCGCCAGATCCATGGATCAGGGGCAATACCGCCCGAAGCATGCAGCCAGTGCCGCTTGATCTGGCGACGGAACTCCTCGATCTTTACATGGAAGTGGGACCCGGCGCTGATCCACGCGCCTTGACCCGCGCTCGTGTTCCCCGGACCCGCGGGTGACCCCCCGTGCTCGCCTACAGCCCTCCCCTGCAAGAGAAAGCCAGCTGTGCACCACCACCAGTCCTGGCCAGGCTTTGCGAGCTCAGGACTGTTGCTTACGCCATCGTGAAATTGCGTGTGCGCTTATGTGGGCCCGCGAAGGGCCTGACCCAGGACCGGTGCTGGTGCATTGCCTTTGTTCACCGATTCTACTGCTGCTGCCGCCGCCTCCCCCGAAATGCGCCTCCTGCCGCCGCTGCTACTGCCTGCCGCCGCTGCTGGCGGTGCTGCCGCCGCCGCCGACGCTGCCGCTGCCGCCGCCACTGCCGCCGCCGAAACTGGCACTTCCGCTGCCGCCGCCGCCGCTGCCGCCGCCGCCGCTCCTGCTGCTGCCGCTGCTAGCTAGCCGCCGCCGCCCCGAGACTCCTTCGTCGTCGCGGTGGACGTCTCCGTCGGCGCGGTGGACGTCTGCGTCGGCGCGGCGGACGTCGAGGTCGGCCTCAGGGCCTCGCCAGGGGCGCCGAGAGGGTGGTCCGTTGGGGTCGCAGGTGCATCGCCAGCGAAGCAATAAGAACTCGCCGGGTTGGATGTACGCCCCGCCTCCCCCGGATGCACAATAAAAAAACGGCGGACCGCCCTTGGGCCCAGGGACTCGGTCGCCCGGTATATTCCACATACACACACATATATATAGACACACATGTATGCATACATGTATATATATATATATATATATATATATGTGTATATATATATACATGTACATAGGTATGTATATACATTTGTATGTGTATATCTATGCATATATACATATATATGTATGTATGGGTGCTCGCGGGACGTCGAAGAATGCGAGACGTGGGGCCCTCCGGCGTGGGAGGTCTCACAGATGTTGGCCCTGTAACGGCAGCTGCTGCAGGACCAGCGGCTGCTGCAGGACAAGGTCGAGCGATACCGGCCAGGGTACGCTGATGGCGCTGGGCATCTTCAAGGTTCGTCAACTCTGGGGTCAGCCCATGCTCGAAGCCAGAAGATTTAACGGAATGTGCTCCCTAGCAGCAGTCTTCTTAGACATAGAAGCATGGACCACACATGAAGCATGCGGCAACTGGGGAACGGGATACGGAGCCATGGTGAGCCACGAGATGGCGCACAATACGTACCCCAACCAACGCCCCACTCTTATCCGATATGGGCCACATGGAGACCCCAAGAAACATATATACTACGCTG
Source organism: Prorocentrum cordatum (assembly GCA_963575745.1). Lineage (NCBI taxonomy): Eukaryota > Dinophyceae > Prorocentrales > Prorocentraceae > Prorocentrum > Prorocentrum cordatum. Next base: position 289,021 of record CAUYUJ010015211.1, read on the forward strand.
GGGTTGCATTGTAGGCAGTGCTCCTGAACATGATCCATCGAATCCGCGTTCGCATGAGATGAGCCGAAAGCTCTTCACACAACAATGTGTTTCGCACTGCCACCTGACAATACAACGACAGCACACCACACGCACACACACACACCTATAGATAATACGAATAAGCTGCTCGCTGGGAGTGCGCCAACCGAAGAAACGACTCTGAAGGCCCTCCCTCGATACCCTCCTTAGGCTACGACTTTTATCACGCGAAGAACATCACCTCAATTCATGACTGCCGCATCTATCGCCGCATTGCTCATGATCCTTTGCTCTGGCATGTCGATTCGCCGCCAACATCGGCGGCGTCGCAACCAGGATTGGCAATGTTGTCGCCACCAGTGCCGCTTCCAACGTCTCCGCTGATGCTGCCAACGCCGCTGCTGGCACCGCCAACATCACCGCCAACATTATCGTGGGCGTCAATGCAAAGCAGCTGCGCGAGGGACCACAAGCTGTGCGCTACTGGCTCCGTTGCCGTGTCGGGCTCTTCGAGACTTGACATCTGAATGCTTTTGCAACGCCTCTTGCCCTCCTCGTCCAACACTGAATGGTGCTCGGGCGGGAGTGTGAAGCCGTAACGCGAGAAGGACATCAAAGCGTTCTCTTCGGGCATTGCATAACTCAACAGGATCTCCTCGCCCTCGGCAATGTCACGCACGGCCTTGAGGCATACGGTCTCCGCGTCTTCGCGCTTGTAGATCAGACCAACATTGATCTCCTCTGGGATGCCACTGTTGGCCATGTCTATGAACGGCAACACGTCGACCCCACGGAATCTGCGAGAGCGGATGATCACATGCGCGAGGTGGAACTCCTCGTGAGACACGGCACTTTCGCCTGCCGCAGCCCGGTACTTCTCGTAGCACGGCAGAACTTCGCTAGCCCACTGGGGCCAATAACTGAAGTTGTTGAGCTGAGCGTTGCCCTCCAAGAAGGCGGGATGATACTGCTGCATCTCGGATTTTGGTGTGAGGACCCCGAAAAATGGGGCCCAGACCGACTTGCTGCCCTTTCTCATCTCCTCCGCCATGTGCACCAGCAGCTTCGTATTACCCTCGCACGCGGCGGCCAGGCGCCGCACGCGCTTGGTCTCTATACCATCCTTGAACCAACACTCTTGTGGCAAGCAACCAATGCGCTCGCCCCTCCTGATTCTGCGCGCCGCGCCTAAGCCCCGCACGGCGATACCGCCCTTGTCGAAGTAGTCCAAGAATACTTTGTCCAAATCTTCAGCACCGCAGTGATCTTCCAGCCATGCGCAGAACTTTCCCCACTTGGGGTCTGCTGCTTTGCGTGTACAAGCGTTCGCTCTCTTTGCTGGCAGAGGGTTCGCTGTACACGCTGCAGCCCAGAGCAATATTCCAGATGCTGTGCCTACGTGGCACGGTCGCGAGCCCAAAAACGGCAGACCGTCATCGGGCCGCCGACGCGACATGGGTCGCACGACGGTGGCAAACCCCAAGCCGATCCAACCTGAACTGGAAATCTTGATCCAACATGGGAACCGGCCCCCGCAAAGGCATCTGGAGGTCCCTGATGCCTCTCCAGAGGTTTCAGGAGGTCCCTGGAGGCCTCCGAGAAGCCCCAGCGCTTCAAAACACTTCCAGGAGGGTTACGACAAGGCCGACGTCCACACGCCTGAGCGACGACGGCGGCGGCGGACCCGGACCCGCCGCTCTCGGAGGCTCAGCTAGAGAGGTGTCGTCGGCGCCCAGACTCTCACCAGGGGTGTATCTAGGGCGTCCAAGAGAGGGGCGTCCAAGAGGGGGTTTCGCAAACCATGGCACGATCCATGTGCGCGGCACGGGGGGGGGCCAAGGGAATTATTGAAGTTAAGAAGAGGCGTCGAGAAGTGTGAGGGTTTCATGGCCCTGGCCATGATATCCGCCACCTAGTCATCACCAACATCTTGGCCGCCCTCGAGTGTGGTCCGTCCTGTCTTCACAGCCGCCGGTGCCACGATCCACGACGACACCCCACAGCTTCAAGGGTCGAGATCCAAGGACCAAGGATCGATTTGTTTGGGCTTTGCCTGCTTCGGGGCTTTGAAAGCCTCAAGGAGGGGCCTGCGGGGACCTGGAGCAATCCGCAGGTCCGCGGACACATCGACAGTGACGCTCGGAGAGTTAGTTTGCAACTGCCGCAAAGTGGAACTGAGATTCTCCCCTGGCCCGACTCCCCTCCTTTACAGTACTATCTCTCTTCCCGACTCTCTCTGTCCTCCACCCCGCATACACATTTAGACAATATAGTGATACCGGAGAAAAATCCCAATCGTAATCTTTTTAGGGCTACAGGGCTATGGGGCTATAGGACCATAGGGCAATATGTCTAATGGGATAGGGGTATATGGCAATAGGGCGATAGGGCTAAAGGGCTGTAGGGTATAGGGCTATAAGGCTATAAGGAAATCCAACTATAGGGCTATAGGGCTATAGGGCCATAGGGCGATTGGGCTATATTATAGGGCTATAAGGCTATAGAGCTATAGTGCTATAGGGCTACAGGGATATAGGGCTATAGGGCTAATGATAGAGCTATAGGGCTCTAGGGCTCTGGGGCTCTAGGGCTCTAGGGCTCTGGGGCTCTAAGGCTCTAGGGCTATAAGGGTATAAGGCTATAGGACACCCGGGCACCCGGGCACCCAGGCACCTGGGCACCCGGGCACCCGCGCACCCGGGCACCTGGGCACCCTGGCGGGCGGGCCGCCGAAATCGGCGACGCAGCCCCCGGGCATCTGGGCACCCGGGCGGGCCGCAAAAATCGGCGGCGCAGCTAACCTAACGGCATGAATCCGCTAGGACCCCTACAGAGGCAAGCTCTGATTGGGGAAATAAGCGTTTAGACAATATCAGAATGAGGGGGCCGAACGATCATTCATTGTCCCTGGGTGCGTGGCTGAATAGGGAATGCGTGGTGAGAATTATGTTTGCTGCGTTGTTGTTGTTGTTGCTGTTGCTATTGTTGTTGAGTTCTCATTTCTGAAGAATAATTATTGTTGGCCCCGCCCACCGGTGCACAGTGTATTTTTCAATGGAAGTGCCTTTCCCAGGGCTCGTACCCTGTTTTTTTATCAGGGGAAGTCTTGAAGCTCAAACTGTGCCCCTGGCCCCCGGATTACAACAACAACGGCTCCCACCTGAGACTTCCTCACAATTTAGCTTGGACCCCAACTCCCGCCTGAGACTTCCTCGCATTTTCTTCCGGAATCGCGTTCTCGCTTGGGAGTTCCTTACAATGTATTCAGGAATCGCTCTCTCGGCGCTCTGGAGTCGCGCTCTCGCTGGAGACGTGCTTGCAATCTGCTCAACAATAGCGCCTGTGAGTTTGAATTTCCCGCAATTTACTCCAGCGCCGCGCCCCCGACACTCAGGCACCCAGGAGTCGCGCTCACGCTTACGACTCCCTCACAGATTACTTAGGAATCGGGATCTCGCTGCCCTTCGTGGCCCCGTAGCAGCCATTCTTGGCCCCCTCGCTGCCCTTCGTGGCTCCATTGCAGCCCTTCGTGGTCCCCTCGCTGCCCGTCGTGGCCCCGTTGCAACCCTTCGTGGCCCCCTCGCTGCCCTTCGCGGCCCCGTTGCTGCCCTTCGTGGCCCCCTCGCTGCCCTTCGTAGCCCCGTTGCAGCCTTTCGTGGTTCCCTCGCTGCCCTTCGTAGCCCCGTTGCTGCCCTTCGTGGCCCCCTCGGTGCCCTTCGTGGCCCCGTTGCTGCCGTTCGTGGCCCTATCGCTGCCCACCGTGGCCCCGTTGCAGCCCTTTGTGGCCCCCTCGCTGCCCTTCATGGCCCCGTTGCAGCCCTTCGTGGCCCCCTCGCTGCCCTTCGTGGCCCCGTTGCAGCCTGTCGTGGCCCGCTCGCTGCCCTTCGTGGCCCTATATCTGTATGCCATTCGTGGCCCCCTCTCGTTCGCGCCCGTCGTGGCCCCATATGCATGCCCTTCGTGGCCCCGCTGTCGTCCTTTGTGGCCCCCTCGGTGCCTCTCGTGGCCCCGTTGCTGCCCTCAGTGGCCCCGTCCTTGCCATCCGCGGCCCAATGTACGTATGCCTTCGTGGCCCCCGCTCGTTTGCGCCCGTCGTGGCCCCATGTGCATGCCTTTCGTGGACACGCTGTCGCCCTTCGTGGCCCCCTCGCTGCCCTACATGGCCCAGTTGCTGCCCTCAGTGGCCCCGTCCTTGACTTCTGTGGCCCTTCATTATCTGTCCTTCGTGGCCCCCGCTCGTTCGTGCTCCTCGTGGCCCCATACGCATTCCCTTCGTGTCCCCGCTGTCGCCCTTCGTGGCCTACTTCGTGCCCTTCGTGGCCCTGCTGTCATTCTCCCTCTCGCTTTCGGTTTCGCTCGTCGTCGTCGTCGTCGTCGTCGTCGTCGTCGCCATCGTCGCCGTCGTCGCCGTCGTCGTCGTCGACATCGTCGTCGTTCACGTCGTCGTCGTCGTCGTGGTCGGTCCCCTGTCCGTCCGTTTTGGGGTCAGGTTGCCGCCGATCAGCGCTGCCGCTGGCCAGGCCGAGGGTCCGAGGCCGCCCCGCCGCTTGCCAGGGCCCGGCCGAAGAAGGCGGGTACCGAGGGTTTTGGGAATACGCGTTAACGGACACTCGGGCAGATAAAAGCGAACAGTAGTTAAATTATTGTTGTTGTTGGTGTCATTGTTGTTTTGTTGATGTTGCTGTTGTTGCTGAATTCTCATTTCTGAAGAATAATTACTGTTGGTCCCCCCCAGCGGTGCATACTGTTGTTCTTGATCAAAATGCGCCCCTCGATGCTCGCACCCGGTTTTTTGACAGGGAAAGTCTTGATGCTCAAACTGGGCCCCTGGCACCCGGGTTACAACAACAACATCGGCTCCCGCTTGAGACTTCCCTACGATTTAGCCAGGACCCCCGCTCCCGCCCGAGGCTTCCTCGCATTTTACTCAGGAATCGCGCTCTCGCTTCGGATTTCCGTACAATTTATTCAGGAATCGCTCTTCCGGCGCTCTGGAATCGAGCTCTCGCTGGAGACTTGCTTGCAACTTACTGAAGAATGGCCTTGCGTTGGAATTTCCTGCAATTTGCCCAAGCGCCGCGCTCCCGACACCCAGGCGCCCAGGAGTCGCGCCCGTTGTGGCCCTATGTGCGTGCCCTTCGTGGCCCCGCTGTCGCCATTTGTGTCCCCCTTTTGTCCTACGTGGCCCAATTGCTACCCTCACTGGCCCCATAGTTGCCTTCTGTGACCCCGCATGATCTGCACTTCGTGGCCCCCGCTCGTTCGCGCTCTTCGTGGCCCCATACGCATTCCCTTCGTGCCCCAACTGTCGCCCTTCGTGGCCTAATTCGTGCCTTTCGTGGCCCTTCTGTCGTTCTCTCTCGCTCTCGTTTTCGCTCGTCGTCGCCGTCGTCGTCGTCGCCGTCGTCTTCGACGTCGTCGTCGTCGTCGTCGTCGTCGTCGTCGTCGTCGTCGTCGTGGTCGGTCCCTTGCCCGTCCCTCTTGGAGTCGGGTCGGCGGTCCGCGGCCGCCCCGCCGATCAGCGCTGCCGCAGGCCAGGCCGAGGGTCCGCGGCCGCCCCGCCGTTTGCCAGGGCCCGGCTTGCACGGAACCCCCCAAAAGCGGTTTGATCGAAGACGAAAAGGGCGGGTGTCGAGGGTTCGGGAAATACGCGTTATTGGACACTCGAGCATATAAAGGCGAACAATCTTAAAATTATTATTGTTGTTGTTGTTGTTGTTGAACATTATTAATTCGAGGGTCCGCGGCCGCCCCGCCGTTTGCCAGGGCCCGGCTTGCACGGAACCCCCCAAAAGCGGTTTGATCGAAGACGAAAAGGGCGGGTGTCGAGGGTTCGGGAAATACGCGTTATTGGACACTCGAGCATATAAAGGCGAACAATCTTAAAATTATTATTGTTGTTGTTGTTGTTGTTGAACATTATTAATTCTAAAGAATAATTATTGTTGGGCCCCCTGGTGCACGCCCCCCCCGCCGCGCCTAGGCCGCAGCTACATTTTCATCATTTCGTGAGGAAGCCTCAGGTAAAACGATGTCATCCAGATCCGGTTGTTTTGTTCCCCCCCGCTTTCCCTTGCAAAAAACACTATAAAATGAAATTTCTTGTTCAAATATAATCAAATTTCAAGAATCCCTTGCAAAAAATAAGGTAAAGTGGACATTCGCGCGCGCAAGACGAAATCCTTCCAAAAGCTTAGTGTTCGGAGCGATTTTAACATAAAAACATCAAAAAACCAATGGTTTTTCAACAAAAAAATGTCAAAATCTCATCCCGCGCGCTCTTGCGGATTCGTAGGAAACCCAACACTTTTTAAACATTTCTGTCAAACGGGCTTTTGCGAGCAACTTTTTCGAACTTCTGCGACAACGGTTGCGCACCTGCCAGGGCCATCATCCCTGTCAAATAATACCATGCGGGACACATTCGTTTTTTCTTCGCGCGCGCCCCGAATAAGTGACCAAGTTCTGTGGGTGTGTACCCCACGCCAGTGTAGTAGCCACGGTCGTCCGCACGCCACGAAGTGAAGTGTCCCAACGTCATAGGGCGGGAAGCTGGGTTTGGGTGGTCGCGAAGAGTCGTTTGGATATTTGGTAGAGCTTGTAATGCCCCCCCACGAAGTGGGGGTATTGCCTGGTGTCGTATGAAAACACTGGCACTGGGGAGAACACCACGCGTTCGGGTAAAATGATTGTTGTTGTTGTTGTTTTTGTTGTGGTTGTTGTTTGTGTTGTTGTTGCTGGTGTTGTTGTTGATGTCGTTGTTGTCGCTGTTATTGATGGTGTTGATGTTGGTGTTGATGTTGGTGTTGGTGTTGATGTTGTTGTTGTTGAACATTATTTATTCTAAAGAATAATTATTGTTGGGCCCCCTGGTGCGCGCCCCCCCTGCGCCGCCTAGGCCGCAGCTACATTTTCATCATTTTCGTGAGGAAGCCTCAGAAAAGAGGGTGTGTACAGGATCCGGTTGTTTTGTTGTAGTCCGCTTTCCCTTGCAAAAAACAATAGAAAATGACATTTCTTGTTCTAATATAATCAAATTTCAAGAATCCCTTGCAAAAAAAAAGGTAAAGTGGACATTCGCGCGCGCAAGACGAAATCCTTCCAAAACCTTAGTGTTCGCAGCGATTTTAACATAAAAACATCAAAAAACCAATGGTTTTTCAACAAAAAATTGTCAAAATCTCATCCCGCGCGCTCTTGCGGATTCGTAGGAAACCCAACACTTTTTAAACATTTCTGTCAAACGGGCTTTTGCGAGCAACTTTTTCGAACTTCTGCGACAACGGTTGCGCACCTGCCAGGGCCATCATCCCTGTCAAATAATACCATGCGGGACACATTCGTTTTTTCTTCGCGCGCGCACGCCGTCGTCGTCGGCCGCTGGGCCCTGAATAGTAGCCACGGTCGTCCGCATGCCACGAAGTGAAGTGTCCGAACGTCATAGGGCGGGAAGCTGGGTGTGGGTGGTGGCGAAGAGTCGTTTGGAAATTTGGTAGAGCTTGAACCGGCCCCCCCACAAAGTGGGGGTATTGCCCGCCTCCTATGAAAACCCTGGCACTGGTGAGAACGGTGTGTCCCCACGTGCTAGTAATTGTTGTTGTTGTTGTTGTTGTTGTTGTTGTTGTTGTTGTTGTTGTTGTTGTTGTTGTTGTTGTTGTTGTTGTTGTTGTTGTTGTTGTTGTTGTTGTTGTTGTTGTTGTTGTTGTTGTTGTTGTTGTTGTTGTTGTTGTTGTTGTTGTTGTTGTTGTTGTTGTTGTTGTTGTTGTTGTTGTTGTTGTTGTTGTTGTTGTTTGTTGTCGTCGTCCCACCCAGGACCCACCCCGCGACCGACCCGCGTCCAACCCGCGACACACCCGCGACCCACCCCGCGACCCACCCGCGACCCACCCGCGACCCACCCCGCGACCCACCCGCGACCCACCCGCGACCCACCCCGCGACCCACCCGCGACCCACCCCGCGATCCACCACCTCGGCGACCCACCCGGGGACCCACCCTCAAAGGAGGAAAAACCACCCGAACCCGACAATTGACGTTTACTAAACGGCCCTGGGCGTTTACTCAGCAACCCTGCCTTGTGCGATTCAGTCCTTACGTGCGTTTACCACACGGCTTCGCTTGTCGGAGTGATTATTATGAGGTGAAGTTTCTGCCCTCTACAGCCGCGACCCACCCGCGACCCAACAACGATCCACCCGCGACCCATTTGCGACTCACCCGCGACCGACCCACACTGGTTTAACAAACAAATTGGCGCCTGCGGCGGGCTCGTGGTATAATGTGTGGAACTTTTGCGCCTGCGGCGGGCTTCTCCGCAATCCCCACCGCCCCCTCACCGCCCCCTCACTCTTATCCGCACCCACCGCCCCCTCACTCTTATCCGCATCTGCGGCGTGCTACGTAGATAGCCGTACTCCCCCCTCTCCCCTGATATTGTGTCGGTTTGCCGCCGCCTCCCCTACATTTGCTTGCACAAGGTTTCAAATACGTAGCAACCCACAATTGCGGATAAGAGTGAGGGGGCGGACGCGGGCGACGCGGGCGTCGAGCTGGCGGACCTCGTGGCCCTCACCCTCCCTGTCGATGGCGCCCTCCTCCTCCTCCTCCTCCTCCTCCTCCTCCTCTTCCTCCTCCTGCTCCTGCTCCTCCTCCTCCTCCTCCTCCTCTTCCTCGTCCGCGTCCTCGTCCGCATCGTGGTCGTCGTGCTCTGACAAGTTCAGCGTGGGGGGGTGGTCGCTGGTGGGCCACCGGGAACGAATGCAAAAACAGCCCGCTGCAGGCGCCGAAATTTTGGCTCGTTCAGTGAACGTCGTTTTGGTCGCGGGTGGGTCGCGGGCTCTTCACCTCCACCCGGAGGGAATTCAAAAACAGCCCGCCGCAGGCGCCAAAAACTTTGATTTGTACGCTGAACGCGGTTTGGGTGGCAGGTTCTCGACCTGGAACGACTGCAAAAGAAACCCGCCGCAGGTGCCGAAATTTTGGCTTGTTCAGTTTGTTCAGTGAACGTAGCTTGGGCCGCAGCTTGGGTTACGGGTGGGTCGCAGGTTCTCCACCTGGAACGAATCCAAAAGAAGCCCGCCGCAGGCGCCGAAAATTTTGGGTGGGTCGCGGGGTGGGTCGCGGGTGGGTCGCGGTGGGTCGCGGGTGGATCGCGGCCGCGGTTTGGGTCGCGTGTGGGTCGCAGGTTCTCGTCCTGGAACGAATGCAAAAGAAGCCCGCCGCAGGCGCCGAAAAATTTTGGGTGGGTCGCGTGGGTCGCGGGGGTCGCGGGTGGGTCGCGGGTGGTCGCGGTGGGTCGCGGGTGGGTCGCGGGTGGGTCGCGGGGTGGGTCGCGGGTGGGTCGCGGGTGGGTCGCCGGTGGGTCGCGGGTGGGTCGCCGGGGGGGTCTCGGGGTGAGTCGCGGGCGGGTCGCGGGGTGGGTCGCGGGTGGCTCGCAGGTGGGTCGCGGGTGGGTCGCGGGGTGGGTCGCGGGTGGGTCGCGGGGTGGGTCGCGGGTGGGTCGTGGGTGGGTCGCGGGGTGGGTCGCGGGTGGGTCGCGGATGGGGCGACGACAACAAACAACAAACAACAAACAACAAATAACAAACAACAAACAACAACAACAAGCAAGAAACAATAAGCAACAAGCAGCAATCAACAAACAACAACAACAACAACAATCATTTTACCCGAACGCTCAGTGTTCTCCCCAGTGCCAGGGTTTTCATGCGACGCCAGCCAATACCCCCACTTCGTGGGGGGGCAATGCAAGCTCTACCAAACATCCACACGACTCTAGGGAACCACCCACACCCAGCTTCCCGCCCTATGACGTCAGGACACTTCACTTCGTGGCGCGCGGACGATCGTGGATACTACACTGGCGTGGAGTACACACCCGCAGAGGTTGATCACTTGTTTGGGCCCCGCATGTGCCCCGCATCGTGCATTCGTTGCGCATGACATAGAGAGAGCAAGACAGAGAGAGAGAGAGAGCAAGACAGAGAGACAGAGAGAGAGAGAGAGAGAGAGCAAGACAGAGAGCCAGAGGAGAGAGAGATAGAAAGAGATTCGTCACATGTGTGAGGCAACCTGAGAAGATGTGGTACACGGTACACGTGAGATGGTACGCACTGCCAAGATAGTTGGTCACATTTTTGGGGCAATTTCCTGGGAAGGCGATGAAGCAGAGAAAGAGCGAGATAGATGTGTTCATATGATAGATATGAAGCAGAGAAAGAGCGAGAGACATAGAGAAGGAGAGAGAGGAGTCGGTCACATCTTTAGGGCAACTTCCTGAGGGATGTGGGAGGACACAAGAGAGAAGGTATCGTTGTCCCGATGGTTGTCTCGATGGTTGCCCCGATGCTGGTCCAAATGGTTGTCCCGATGGTTGTCCCGATGGTTGTCCCGATGGCTGTCCGTCTGCGATGCAATGTTGTCTGTTTCTGCTGTTATACAGTCCCAAGGATGACGCATGCAATGCTCATACTTTCTCCTGCTTTCGCAAACAGGTCCAGTCACACTATGAATATACACGAAGCATACTAAGGCGACTCGTCCTCTGCGACGTCGCGAATACGCTTGGGTACACGGCTGCCTGGCTGATGCAGGTGCGGGCCTGGCTGATACCCGTGCGCTCCCAAATGGCCAATGATATTGCCGATGCGCCTGCTGGCGGGAGAGCCGGGGCTCGCATACGGCAGTGCGAACGCGGCCACGACATGCGCCGGCAAGAGCGGGTAATCGAGCATGTTCGGATACTCGTCGCTCTGACCAAAAGACCGCCATACGGGCAACCACCACCACTGGTCTTGACGCGGATACTTTATCTCTGGGCCGACCTCAGGGGATACGTTCCAAATGGCCATTTTCTGCGGGTCCGTACCCATGAAGGCCGCGTGATACGCAATGAATACGTCCAAGGTGGCGAGGGCCCTGTAGGAGAGGCCGGATACGATCTCCGCGTGAATGGGAATACCGAGCTGACCGAGCAAATACCGCATACTGCTATACACCCACTGGCCCGGGTGGACGAAGAGGTGGGCTTTCCAGGCGACGATACCTCGCCCGGTGCATAGCGTGTCGAATACGTGCAGAAGGAAGCCAATGGGCTTCCCAAGCCTCTCATCCTGGAATACCGAGAAATTCCCGAATACCGCGTGCGCGTAGAAGAAGGCGTCGAAGTAAACCCACTCCGGCTCGGGGATGCCCCCCATACTGTGCTGGTAGTTCGGGTCGTTGTTCGTCTTCGACTGCCTCGTGGACATACCGCTCGATACGGCGAGGCATACGCCCTTGACACCCTCCCACACAATAGGGAAGAAGATACCGCACGCGAACCACCTCTCCGAGCCACACTGCTTGAGCCATTGCCGCGCATACGCCTCGTCGTTGGGTGGCGTGTGCCAGCGCTCCATACTGTAGCGCACTTCATCATCGCTTGGGTAATACTCGCCCGTCACGGGGTCGAGCCGACCGGCCATCTGGGAAGCCATACGGAAGGCCGGCAATATGGAAGTGAATACGATCTCGCGATATACAGTAAGCGGCTTGAGCAGAAACCGCTACGTACAAACAGAAACGAACCGCATACATGTGCCCAAATGCCAAAGTCCATACGACCGCACACGCAGAACACTCATGCGAGCGCCGTCGGCAAGACGAAGTCCGCCGCCGCACATGCGGCCAGAGCAGACATACTCACTTCATCTTTTCATTTGAATCCACAGGCCTCATAGACTTCCCCTGGGAACCCCCCAGACGCCCTCATAAACTTCCCCTGGGAATCGGGTCACAGACACTAAGACAATCGGGCCCTGGGACCCCCCCAGATACCCAGAGAGCTCTGGCGACTGGGGCCGAAGGCCTAAAGAGAATACATAACCACAGGGCCCTGGGAGGCCCTCCCAAGATCCCCAGATGGGTCTGGCGATTCCGTGGGAGAGCCCTCGGAAAAACACGTGAGGCGCGTTGCACATGATACATATTGCACATGATACGTCTGCTAGCCATGGGACACATACACACCAAGAGTTGGTCACATTTCTGGGGCACGTTTTGACACACATCCCCGTGTCATGTATGATACGTATAGCACATGAAACGTATGATAGACATGAGAGCAAAAGAGGCTCACGCAGGCTGAGGCCGAGGCTGAGGGTGAAGCTGAAGCTGGAGCAGGCTGAGGCTGGGACACGCTGAGCTGATGCAGGCTGAGGCTGAGACAGGCTGAGGCCGACGCTGAGGCAGGCTGGTGCTGAGGCTGAGGACGATACGTCACCGTCGCCGTCGCCGTCGCCGTCGCCGTCGCCGCCGTCACCCTCGCCGTCGCCGCCGCCGCCTCCGTCGCCGTTGCCATACCCATGATTCTCGATGCACGTGTATGTCATTACTGGTGGCTCTTCTTTCATACAGCTCTGCTTGACCCCAAAGTCTGCCACAAGACCCTATACAAATATGCACCGCCCCTAGGGCTCAGCCACCAGCGCTTCCAACGTGGCTTTGGATACACGTCTGGTGATCCACCTTCCCTGCACTTTAATTCTTTGATACTCGCTGGCGCCGCGAGCGTGCGCTGCGGATACCAGCTCCCGGTACGTCCGTTTGCACGCACCGGTGCCTGAAGGCTGCAGCATACCTCGCTTCACCAGCAGAGCGAGCTTCTTCACCGTATGCGACTTCCCGTACTTGATACCCAGACCTTTGGCGGCCTTGACCAAGCCGCGGTACTGCTGCGAAGGCTGCCTCGCATACGTCTGCACCTTCTGTGTCAATACGCTGAGACAACTCGCAAGCACACGGAGCTCTGGAATACCGTCACATTCTACCTTGGGACACAGACGGCACCGACCGAGCTGATACGCCACCTCGCAAGGTCCGCCGTCTGATACGCCACCTCCCGAGGTCCGCAGCACAGCAAGCGATACTCCCACACAGCTGCGGATCGCCTCCAAAAGCTGAATTGTGTGACAACGCGTCGATACTAGCCCAGGCCGGACACGCGAAACGTTTGCCCGCACAGACTTGCTCTTGTCATACGCGTCAATGAGATACCAAACACCATGCAACGAATACCTGTTGATAGCCTGCCGCGTCTCGCAGAACAATACATACATGGTCGCGACGCTCACTTGAGACGTGCTGTTGAGAGCCTTCCGCATACGACCCAATGCTGTGGTCATTGTGTCGCAGGAAACCAGGCCAAAATACGCGAGCTCCGCAGCAGCATGGCGTGCCCACTTCCGACACTGCCGCTTCAGAAACCACTGATGCAGCTCCTCGGTATACTCCGTAGGCGTGAAGCCCATGCAATACTCAACCATGTGCATAAAACACCTCATACAGTCCATGCTGTTATACTTACCGGCCATCTTCACCTTGTTCTTCTGCACGGCCACGGCCACGTAGTCCGGGATACTGTCCCCCATGGCCATGATGTCCGCGCTGGGGATACCGTCGCCACGGGGACGCTGAAGCCCCGATGCTAAGTGCGCCCACTTCTCCGCAAATGCGACAAGACGCCGTCGTATACGAACCCTGCGAAGTGTACGGATAAAGTGCAAGCCGGAATACTGAGTATGCAAGCCTTCTCGATGGGCTAAATACGAGCACCCTTTTTCTTTGCATACTGCGTCGCAGTGACGGACGAGTCCCAAACAGAAAGCATCGAAGTCGTGCACGAATACACTCCACTGATCCAAAATGTAGTCGCATACGACAGGTACTCCAGCCTGCCCTCTGGTAAAACGCAGTAATACGAAAGACAGCAAGAAGAGATACCCCGCGGACTCCATGCCAAGGCTATACGTGGCCAAGAATACCCCCCTCTTGAGCCAAAGTGCCTATGAGGGAGGTGATGATGATGGTGGTGGTGATGATGGTGAGGATGGGGGTAATGATGATGGTTTCGGGGAAAGCCCTCGGCGAGGCGCAGACTGCCTGTGAGGGCCCGAAGACGGCCAGTAACGGCCTGTGAAGTCCGCCGCCGCACATGCGACAAAGCCAGGCATACTGATATCACAGTTTTTGGTACCCCGAGAACTCATTGATATCCTATTTGTTTTTCTCTGGAGACCAAAAATCTAGATGGTAGGTCTCATACACAGTGCCCATGATACGTATGCAGACCCGTGTAACACATGTCGCAGAGGCGTATACCAGACAAACAAAAGTTGCTCACATGTTTTGGGCAATGGCTCACATACTATGGTTACACACATATTGCAAATGATATGTATGTTGACCATGAGACAGAGAAGTTGGTCACATTTTTGATGCAAATTGTGCTTCACATGCGGTGGATATGCATATTGCCCAAGATACGCATGGGAAACATGAGACACAGAAGTTGATCAATTTTGGGGATTTTGCCTCACAGCCACACTGCTTCTTACGCAGGATACACGTTGCACATGATACGTATGAGGGACAGAAGACAAAAGTTGGTCACATTTTTTGGGGCAAGTGTTGCCTCACAGTCACACTGCTGTTGTACATGATACATGTGATTATAGACATGACACAGAGACCAAAGTTGGTCACATTTTTGGGGCAAATTTTGGGCTGAGGCTGAGGCTGAGGATGAGGCATAGGCTGGCTGAGGCTGAGGCAGGCTGAGGCTGAAGCAGGCTGAGGCTGAGGCTGAGGCAGGCTGGGGCTGACGCTGAGGCAGGCTGAGGTTGTAGTAGAGGATACGTATGGCACATGAGGCGTAGGACAGACATGGAAGACGCACAACAATTGGTCACAGTTTTGGCTCAGATTTTGGGACACATATTATTATATATAATACATCTTGCACAAGAAGTAGACATGAAACACGTACACACAAGAGTAGGTCACATTTTTGAGGCCAGTTTTGCCACACATGCACATGTTATGTATGACACGTATTGCACACGAGACGTATGATAGAGATGAGACAGAGACCAAAGTTGGTCACATTTTTGGGGCAAATTTTGGGCTGCGCTGAGGCCGAGGCTGAAGCAGAGGCAGGCTGAGGCTGAGGCAGGCTGAGGCTAAGGCTGAGACTGAGGCTGAGGCAGGGCGGGGCTGAGGCTGAGGCAGGCTGAGGCTGAGGCTGGGGCAGGCTGAGGCCGAGGCTGAGGCCGAGGCTAAGGCTGAAGCAGGCTGAGGCCGAAGCTGAGGCAGTGGGTGCAGATGAAGCAGCCTGGCTGAGGCCGAGGCTGAGGCTGGTGCAGGCTGAAGCTGAGGCAGGCTGAGGCCGACGCTGAAGCAGCTGATGCCGAAGCAAGCCGACGCTCCGTTACCGTCGGCGTCGCCGTCGCCGTCGCCGCCGTCGCCATCACCCTCGCCGTCGCCGTCTCCGTCGCCGTCTCCGTCACCGTCGACGTCGCCGTCGCCGTCGCCGTCGCCGTCGCCGTCGCCGTCGGCGGCAGCCCGCTATGCCACCCGGGACGTCGGAGCATACACCAACACACCAGAAGGTGCAATGTTCGGCCATCACATTTTTGGGGCAACTCCTGCCTCACACACAGTTGGGTACAAATTTTGCCTCACATGCCGGTCGCTACGTATATGCATGTTGCAGATGTGGACAGACACAAAACCAAAAGTTGGTCACATTTTTGGGGCAAATTTTAGCTCACATGCTATGGAGTGGTTGCAATCATACATGTTTCAAATGATATCCCAGACATGGGAACAACATTGGGTCACATTTGTGGGCGCAGATTCTGACTCACATGCAATTGTTGAGAATACTACTCATTGCACATGATACTCATACAGTATTACACATGATGCGTATGGCAGACATGATACAGAGACACCGTGTGGTCACATTTTTGGGGCAAGTTGTTGCCGCCACGATGCTCGATGCAGATGATACATGCGGGCCCTGATTTTTTTGGTCGACGTCCAGCTCCATACGACATTGATCACTCCGGCGTCGCCGTGCCGCCGTATACCAGCAGCTCGCCGTTCTCGCCCCACACTTCTTCCCTCACTGGAAGCTCACTGCATGCGCCCATCTCCTCATACACTGGAGCATCGCCAGCCTCCGCACTGGCACCTGCAGCAAAGTCTGCAAGGGTACGCTTGCACTCAGTCTTGGATACATCTGCCGGATCCTCTGTGCTCACGAGGAAGTCCACGAGGTTGTTGCCCATGTCCATGGATACAACAGGGTCCGCGTCATACTCACCTTGATCTGCAAGAGCATACTCCATGCCTTTCCCCTCGTCGTCAGATGACGATACAGAGTCATACCCGCGCTCCAAAATCTCGCCCTCCTGCTCGGGCCCAGCCGGCAGGAAGTCACTGCGGCGGAGCTTGCCGAATACATGGCAGCCCTCGCGAGACTTGAAGCGACTGCAGGCAACGTAGCCATACCCTCTCGTAGCCACTCTCTTCTTCTGCTCGAAATATACACAGCCGTGAAAGAGATCCGCGCCCTGCGCTCGACGCACCGTGGTCGCATACCCGTAGCAGCAAGGCAGGAATACCTCTCCGTTCTCCTCGATGGGGTGCACCAATACCATGTTGCCCGTACCCACCAGCCTGGCTGTAAACACTGAGTGTCCACGAAGCGACTCGCATACCGTGGCCAACGCCCCATTCACAAAGCCCCGCTGTTTGTCAAAGTTCCGACTCAGGCGAATGACGATACCAGGTCTGGCCAGAATGCGTAAGTCGGACTTCGTGGTCGGGTCGCAATACCCACCCTTTTTCAGATCGGCCTCACTAATGCCGAGTAATGCCAGCGCCGCTCTGCATACCTCCGCCGAGCCCGCGTTCGTACACGTGAGCCAAGAAAACGGATGCCCTTTCTCCGCCGCCAACGCCATACCGCGCTCAACACAGGCCTCCAAGCACTCATGATGCCAGTGGCGGTCTCCAAAATACTCAGTCAAAACCGCTCGATCTGGCTGAGCCTCACGTATACGATTCAGGAAAACCAAGTGCTGCTTGTCAGCGGTGCGATACACGGTCTTCAAGTCGACCTTGTCCATTTGGTTGCAGAAGTGCTCGCACTGGCCCCCGCTCAATACTGGCTGCAACTGCTTAAAATCGGCCACGATAGCAGTGAAGGGTTTGTGCGGCTGCTCCCGCACCGAGGCGAAAAACCGCATCCATTCCTGGTCTTCATACTGGCTCCCTTCATCGCAAAGAATCAAATCAATACTTCTCAAAGCCGAGGGTGGGGCCCAGCGGACCTTGCCGTCCTTGCCGGCCCTCTTATACTTCAAGACTCCTTGTATCGTGTCCACTCGGATATTCTCGATACCAGGTCTGTCGGGCAGCTTGGACTTGTACTGGTGCACGAGATACCCGGTGGGGCACACGATCAAAACCTGAAGAGACTCACATGCCCAAATGGCCAGCTCCAACAATACTGCCGTCTTCCCACTGCCGGGCGGTCCAGAGATATACAAGAAACGCTTGCTGTTCTGCTTCTCCTCCTCGTCCTCCAGCGATACAGCCTTCTTGACCCGCTCGATGGCATCAGCCTGCTCTGGGCTCCACGTGCGCTGCTGATACTTCGGCCTGTTCAAGGTATCCCACTCCTGCCGAAGGCACTCATACTCTGGCGCGTTATTGCATCGAGCAACACGCTGATACAGCAGAAAATTCGCGTGTTGCTTCTGCTCAAAGCAGCCGACACGCTCATCGCGCATACCGCGAAATTGCAGATCGCGTCGGGCCAGCGAGAGCAGATACTCGAATGCTGCCCTGTCATTGGCAAATACGGGCTCTCCTGCAGTATACTCAGAGCCGAATGTGAGTATCTGGCCATCATCGCCCACTCGCATCGGCAGCGCTTGAGTGTGGAATTTGAGATCACACGACGTCTCCACGATACCAACAGTGCCGGACCAATTCCAGGACATGAGATACTCGATCATGCCCACGAAATTCTTCATACTGTCCAGGTGTTTGAACGTCCGAGGGAGTAATTGTGAAGCGTATACATGTGGCAGCATAGTCAGTGAATGCTGGCCCCAGTACCCGTCCGTCAGCTCGTACCAATACCTGCAGGCGACCACTTGCGTAGGTTCATACCTTTGATTATGTCGGCCGCCACGGAAATGCACGCAGTGGTTGCAGGAATCATACTCCCTGCCACGGTGCCATACCAAGAAACTGTCCGATACGGGAACCCCTGCGACCAGCTGCTCCCTCTTCTCCTGAAGGTAAAAGCCATACATCCTCGAGGAAAAGTTACCCTGCCGCCCGTCGTAATTCACCATGGCTGCCGGCTGCGGTGGATACAGCAATACATGAGAGTAGGACCGCTCAAACTCCGACAATTGCGCCAAACGGATGGCCACTTCCGGCAGGCACGGGCTGCTCTTGCTGAGCAAGCGATACGCGGTCAGCCAGGAGCTGTTCGCATTCTTCTGCACATACTCGCCGAGCCCGACGTCGACGGCATCGTGGTCCTTCGCGACATACCCTGAAATGTAGTTGAGCCGGCCGTTGCCTATCTGAACATCTATCTCGGCGCAGAATACAAGCGAGAGGAACTTGACGAATGCCGACGCGACAGCCGTCCCGGTGCGCCCCTGGAGATACTGCAACAGCCCAAAGCATACAACCCACGCGCAGATGTGCCAGTGCGGGGTGCCACGGCCTTGGTACTCGGTCTTCATACACCACTCGTAAACGATGAAGTACTTGTGGCCCCAGCGGTTCGCCAGGAACAGCCAGATACAGCGAACCAGGTAGTACATATGAAGTGACATCATATACGCACCAGCAAAAATACAGCGAAGATACGGCTCCATGAAATACGGCCTCGGGAACTTCCACTCCGCGGGCGCGATGGTGATGAACAAGTTCGGAAACGCGCACAGCCAGACCTGTCCCCGAAGATTCCGGCAGTGTTGATACAGGGCCTCATAATTCTTCTCGTCGTAGCAGCGCACGAGCATGATACGCACAAGATCAGCGAGGGAGTCTTGCACAATCTCCCAATACCCCGTAGACGCCTGCGAGTCCCGAGACATGACATCCCCAGTGACGCCGAGGCTCTTGGCACGGACTTGTGCATTGAAATACTTGTTCGCCAAGTGCTTCTCGTACAGGAAGAACGGCAGGTCCCGCTGCTCGCCATATACGCGGGCACTGGACAGCACCTTCCGAGTCCAAGACAGGCCGATGGATACCACACGGTTCGTGCTGTCCTGGGTCTCGGCATAGTAGTGCTCCATTATACCCGTATCTGTGAAGTCCGTGGTCGGGTACAAGACGGGATACATGGCACACTCGATACCTTTCATGACCACAAAGAGGTCGTAGGAGGACAGGTTCAAGGAGCTGCGATTCTCGATACGGATCCTCTGGGACGTCAGAAAGCTATTTTATTGTTGTTGTTTTTTTTTTGGTTTTTTTTTTTTTTGGTTGGTCAACCTCGTGATCATCTACGTCGCCGTCGATCTCGTCGTCATCGTTCGTCGTCGTCGTCGTCGTCGTCGTCGTCATCGTCGTCGTCGTCGTCGTCATCGTCGCCGTCGTCGTCGCCGTCGTTCTCGTCGTCGTCGTCGTCGTCGTCGTCGTCGTCGTCGTCGTCGTCGTCGTCGTCGTCGTCGTCGTCGTCGTCGTCGTCGTCGTCGTGGTGGGAGCCCCTGCCCGCGCGGATCCTCTGTTCCGTCAGGAAGACGCGGTAATACTTGCTGTGCTCCCTCAAGAAGTGATACGCAGCCTTGCACCGCTCCGTAGGCAGACTCGCTTCGCAGACCAGGTCCTTCTTGAAACACGCGCGCGAGAGCCCCACCTTCTTCCAGTTGAACTGGTGCGCGGCGCCATACCGCTCCTGCTGCACGGAGGTCTTCAATACGACGATGCTCAGAGCACGACATTCGTCCACGGTCATCTCGCGCATACAGGGTCCAGTGGTGTGGTCCAGCGAAAACTGCCCAAAGGAATACCGAGGCCAGCTGATACACTCCTTTGCCTCGTAGCCCGACTTCGTGGCCAAGGGGATCCTATACAGCTCCGACGTCTTTGCTACCTTGAGGGCCTTGCCGTGGTTCTGCATACGCCGGTTGAACTTCTCGAGAGGGGTCTCTTTGCCAGAACAGCAAGGGCATGTGGCAACCACAGGCGTATACATGCCTGGCTTATACCACCATCTCGAAGATATACCAACTTGGCCACAGGCGTGCACCACCGGGTCGTGCGGTACTTGCCGACGATACGCCGCCAGCATGTCTGGTTGCTCCGACGTGCTGCGGTCCTGATATACACGATTCGAGAAATACTCGCCATTAAAGAAGAACGAGCCGCAGGCCTCGCAAGCGGACCAACTCCCGTAGCACACCCAGAACGCAAAATCCGTCAAATTATACTGCTTATGGTAGGTGGCCTGGATACTGGTGAGTAATGACATGGACCAAGACTGTCGCTGAAATACCTCCTGGCACTTCAACATGGCATACGCAGCAACAAGACAAGCGTCCGCCGCCATTTTCGGGAATACTATGCAACGGTCAGCTGTCGCCACGCTGCAAGCTCTCGCATACCAGCCGTGCTCTGTGTCGGAGATACACGCGTGCGCAGTCCTGGGCAGCACCTGGCCCTGGAAGGTCTTCTCGTAGGCCTCCAACACAGGGCCTGGCAGCACATCCTTGTATACGAAGGCATCCGGATACTCGAGAGCCAACCTGGCATGCCGTTCGTGTTCTCCAACAAATACCGCAAGATTGTGCAAAGGCACCAACTCTTCCGCCACGCCCAAGCGCTCACATAAGGATATACGCACAGTCTCCAGAGCAGATCTGGCCCGGGCGCGCAGAGAGGGAGCAACCCCCCGGGTGTGCCCGAGCTTGCTATCCAGAGAGACGAAGGAATACAAGAACTCCCACTCGTGCTGCTCCAGGTGGTCGCTGGTCCAGTATTCGCCACGCTGCTCGCGATAGCGACGATACGCTATGAGCCGCTGCGTGGTCCTGCAATCAACGAGATACTGCGCCAATAACTGCTTTTTCACCTCCTCGGCCGAGACGCCCTTCTGCAGCTGCTCCAGGACAAACTCCCCGCATACGTGGCGATGTATGTCCTCAGCATTCTCCAGTAGTGCCAGCTGCTGAGAGGGCGCCTTCAGCCACGTCTGAAGATTCCCGCAATGGGCAAATACCCCGGTCTCCGCGCGATACTTGTCCACCAGCGCTCGCCCCCTCAAGCCTTCTACGTGATACCAGTACTGGAGGTCCCTGCGCGACAGCGCGTAGACGGCGGAATTGCCGTGTTTGGCACCGTCTCCGAGGCGATACCTGCCAAACCACTCTCGACAGACATTCTGACCCGTCTCATACCCCCAGGCCTTCAGACGCACCTGCATATTCCGGTAGTCGAGGCCAAGGCCCAGGTCGGAGACCTCCTCTCGATACCGCTTGCCGCATGCCGCCTCTAGAGCCTCCACCGTCATCAGCGTCATACGAACCACATCTGTGGAGGAAGAAGCTGCCGTGGCCTGCTGCTTGGATACGGGCTCCTCCCAGTCGACCGCGGCAGGCCGTTTGGCCACGCGGGCAGATCCGGCGGCGGCTGGCCGTTTCAATACACCGCCTGCGACCTGTGCCGCCGGGCGCTTCAATACACGCTTGGTGACGGCCTGGGCGGATGAAGCCGCCGCCTGCACTGAAGAGCTCACCGACGCATACGCATCGCACCACTGTCTCAACACTCCTCGGGACACCAAGACAGCTTTCCGTCGCATACGCAACACGGTATGCAAGGTGTGGTACTTCAGCCCTGGATATACCGCGCGCATGTGGTCACCAAGTGCCGCGTCGAGCTTTTCAGCCGTGTCATACTGCAAAGGTCCGGAGTCAGGGTGATACTTCACGTACCATTGCATCAAAACCATACCGCTGACAGCGACGGGAGGGTCGCTCTCCGAGAGAATCTGCGAGAGGACCTCCGCGGCGGCCTCGTCGGCGAAGCTCTCCCGATACTGATTGAGTCGAAGACGCTGGCCTATACATTCCTCCACAGCTTGGGCAGTATTCAATGCTCCCTTGGCGCCCCAGTCCGTGCTGAGCCACTTCTGACATACCCTGGCGTCAGCAGATACAGATAAATGTCCCAGGAGCCACTGCTTCAAGACGGCCCCGTCAGTAGTCCCCTCGGGCATGTCTGTGCGAATACGTTCTCCATACCAGGTCTCCAGATGGCCAGCGTTCTGCACTTTGACAAGCGTCTCTTTGGAAGAATACTGCAGTAGCCACATCTTTGCGACCCAATCTGTCACATGCAGTGGTGGATCCAACTGTCGGAGCGCCCCGCATAATTTGAAAGGTGTATTATACTCGATGCCCAGGTGGCGGATGGCAGAACCGTGCTGCTCCTCCAGCTCCTGGGCGCTAGAAATACTAACCTTGCCAGGCACAACCCGATACTTGCCCCACCAAGTCTTGCACGCCTGGTGACTGATCTGGATACCCTTTGCAACGAGCGCCTGATGCAAATAATACGGGCTCTCGCAGTCGGCCAAGGGAGGCCGCGACAGCTCCGGGCCATACTGCTCGTCAAGGGCTTTCGCCGTCAAAGCCATGGACCATCCAAGAACACAGGCGATACCTTGATCCGAGATGGCTACGGATGTGCCAGTGATCAGTCGGAGGCTTCCTGGGGCCGCTTGGGGTCCTCTTGGGGAAGGAGGGAAGCCTCCTGGCGCCGCTTGGGGTCCTCTTGAAGGGCTTTGGGGGGCTTCTTGGAACCATCTTGGGGCCTCTTGGGGGCTTATTGGATCCTCACGGCGGGCTCTTGGGGCCTCTTGAAGGCCTCCTGGGGCAACCTATGGCGCAACCAGTAGGGGGACGTTTTATTCTCGGCGGCCGAGGGCGCAACCTATGACGCAACCAATAGAGGGGCGTTTTATTCTCGGCGGCCGAGGGCGCAACATATGGCGCAACCGCAAGGGATTCTGGCCCCTGGCAGGCGCGCGAACCCCGTTGCAAAGATGCGAAAGTAGCTCGCGCGAGCTCATGTAACATAAATGTTGGAAAACCATTGGTTTTTTGAGAACGGACAGCGCGCGCGGGTGGAAATTTTGAAAAGTCGTGCAGGTGTTTTTCGAGGACCTACGGTGCGATTCGTGTGATTTTATGATGCGCGGTGCTAAAATTCTTAAAAACCCAATGATTTTTGGAGATTTCGGCGTGCGCGCGCGAAGAAAAAACGAATATGTCCCGCATGGTATTATTTGACAGGGATGATGGCCCTGGCAGGTGCGCAAACGTTGTCGCAGAAGTTCGAAAAAGTTGCTCGCAAAAGCCCGTTTGACAGAATTGTTTAAAAAGTGTTGGTTTTCCTACGAATCCGCAAGAGCGCGCGGAAGAACATTTTGACAATTTTTTCTTAAAAAACCATTGGGTTTTTGATGTTTTTATGTTAAAATCGCTACGAAACCTAAGGTTTTGGAAGGATTTCGTCTTGCGCGCACGAATGTCCACTTTACCTTATTTTTTGCAAGGGATTCTTGCAATTTGATCAAGTAAGAACAAGAATTTTCATTTTATAGTGTTTTTTGCAAGGGAAAACGGAGTACAACAAAACAACCGGATCCGGTAATAATTCACTTTTCTGAAGCTTTCGCTAAAAAATGATGAAAATGTAGCTGCGGCCTAGGTTTTGGAGGGGGGTCGCGCACCAGGGGTCCCAACAATAATTATTCTTTAGAAGTAATAATGTTCAACAACAACAACAACAACACCAACAACAACAACAATAACAACTACAACAACAACAACAAACAACAACCAACAAGCAACAAGCAACAAGCAACGAACAACAAGCAACAACAACAACAACAATAACAACAACAACAACAACAACAACAAAAGCAGCAACAACAACAACAGCAGCAACAACAACACCAACTGCAACAGCAACAACAACAGCAGCAGCAGCATTAACAACAACAACAACAACAACAACAACAACTACAACTACAACTACAACTACAACTACAACAACATCATCAACAACAACAACATTAACAATCATAATAATCCGCATCGCGAAATTCCACTTCAGCCACGCACCCAGGGACAGTGAATGACCGTTCGGTTCAGCCCCCTCACTCTGATTTGTCGGTCAAGTATGCTTGTTTAAATCGGATGGAGAGCGTTTCACCGGCGCTTGCCCTGGGAACATTCGGCGGCGCGTTTGAATCGGGCCCCCCCCCCCAACATTCGGCGCCGTCGAACAGAACCAGGGGGGGGGGGTTCGAACCCCTCCCCCGAACCCCCCCCTCCTCCAGGGGGGGGGGTCCACCCGGCGCAGGGGGGGGTTCAACCCCCACCTTGGCGCCGATCTCGGCGCGCGCCAGCGGCGGTGGCGGCGGTAGCGGCTGGCAGCGCCGACGCCTACACCCAGGCCCACACCTACACCCACGCCCACTCCCACGCCCATGCTCACACCCACGCCCAGGCCCAGGACCACGCCCACGCACGCGTCCACGCCCACGCAACGCTCACACGCACGCCCACGCTCACACCCGCGCCCACGCCCACCGACACCCACGCCGACGCCGACGCCCACGCCCGCGCCCACGCCAGCGCCGCTCACACGCACGCCCACGCCAACACCCGCGCCCACGCCCACCGACACCCACGCCCACGCCCACGCCCGCGTCCACGCCCAGGCCCACGTCAACGCTCACACGAACGACCGAGCCCACACCCGCGCTCACGGCCACGACCGCACCCACGCTCACGCCCACGCTCACGCCCACGCCCACGCCCACACCAACGCCCAAGCCCACGGCCACGCCCGCGCCCACGCCCACGCCCGCGCCCAGGCCACGGCCCAGGCCCAGGCCCGCGCCCACGCTGGTACCGGCGCAGGCCCAGGGGGGGCGGAGAGTTCGACCCTCCCCCCCTCCCCTGGGGGGGGGAACGCTCTCCTTGAACTGGGGGGGGCAATTCGGACCCCCCCCCCCTCCCATTCAAGAGCACACAGAATTCGGAACGTTATCGGTCCTTCAGAAAAGGTGTTCCCGCTGCAGCGTTGGGCTCTGTCGTTCTGAATGGCGGTCCCGCCCCAGCGCGGGCCAATTTTCTGCATCCGATTCCTTCCTCGTCGTTGCCATCCCCTTCGTTCACCCAGTTCGCCTTCCCTCCAGCTCCTCCTGCTATCCGCCACCGTCGTCGTCCATCGTCGCTGCGCTCGTTCGTCCGTCGTCCTCGTCCTCGCCGTCGCCGTTCGTCGTCGCTGTCGTGTCGCTGGCTGCGCTTTCTCTCTGCCGAGACATCGCGCCCTCTCGGGGCGAGCGCGAGGCCAATCTAAAATCCTAGAACCTTAGAATTCTAGAGTCCACCTCCATCCGCATTCTCTTCCTTCTTATCCGATGACCACGTGCGCCACTTCCCGATTGCACAGCAAACGATGGGTAAAATCCTGCAACCACCATTTGGGATCAAGGACCTTGAGGACACCCCAGCTGGTGGATAGAAAGGTTTCATCGCAACGGGAAGAGATGGATGGGAGGGGTCGCATGCCAGATGCGACGAGGACGCACCTAGTCTGTCTAATTCCTCTTCCCTCCACCTCCTCCTTCGCCCCTCACTCCCTCGTCCCTCGCCGCTCCTCCTCCTCCTCCTCCTCCTCCGCCTCCTCCTCCTTTTCCTCCTCCTGCTCATCTTCCTCCTCCTCCTCATCCTCTTCATCGTCCCGGCTCCTCTCTGTACTGGCGTACCGTGAGCGCAAGTCTCTGCCCCCGTCTGTGCCTCCTTCCCCGTTTTCCTCATAGAGCTCATCCCAGACCCCCGACGTCATGATTTGTTCATACCGTCGACCCCGAGAGGTCTCAACCCATTCCCCGGAACAGGTTTTTCATCCCGAGTCGATTTTGGGACGGTGCAACGGACCGCACGAGACCAGCGGATGTATCGTCATTCTTATTGTTATTCATATTATTATTGTTATTCGTTCTCTTATTGCTTTAAAAAGATGTTTTTCAGGGGAAAACACACATAAAAAACAGGGGCCCCAAAGGCCGAGCATGGCGAAAAAACTCCCGTCGTGATTTTGCCACGACGCGCGGAGGTCTGGGGTAAGAACTCATCGTGCAGCATCTGGCCGCGGGAGATGCCATCCTGCGCCCTGCCGTTTTGGGGATCCACCGACCCGTGCCAGTCCAGACCCCGGGTCAGTCAGGCCCTGCAGGACCCGGCAACATTTTGCAGGCGCTCCTCCAGGATCCTGCACCCAAGCCCAGGGTCAGTGCGACCCTGGCTCTGCAGAATCCTGCAAGATCCGGCGATCTGACTGAACCCTGGCTGCATTGACCCCCGCCTCTTGAACCCCGACCGTTTTCAGCCGCGCACCGCCCGGGTGTCTGGCGTGCCGCTCCCTGCCCCCGCTCCCCCGACGACGTGCTTGGTCCTCCACCGCGAATCCGACGCCCGGCTCTCTGCTGGATCTCAACTGCTGCCGGCGTGGAGCCCAAGCGATAACTTACACCCCTGCTTCGAGTCAACAGGAGTTTTAGGCAAAGAAAAAAGACTTAACGCCAAGCGTTGTTTTAGACAGTGGTCCAGGTCCAAATATGCAAGCATTCTAGAAAGAGAGAGAGAGAGAAGGAAGGAAGAAGCTCCAAGAACACGCCTCTGAAGCGAGATATGGAGTCCATGAAAGTTGACGCTCTGTCTCAAGATTTCTGATGGGTGTGCTGCAGCGTGTGTGGTGCAAGCTGTGTGACGTAAGCACGGTGGCGAAAACTGGGTGCTGCGAGCTGTGCTGTGCGAGCTGCGTGGTGCAGGGACGCGGCGCAGGCTGTGTGGCGCAGTCCGGCCGGTGCACGCCATGCGGTGCAAGCGGTGCGGCCGCCCACGGGACGCCCACGAGGCGCCCACGAGCGGGCACCAGGCGAAACAAACCACGGCACGCCCGCCCAGCGCACGGTGCACCCACGAGGCGGCCAAGGGCGGCCACCAGGGAAAACCTCGTCGCACCCACCCAGCTCACGGGGCGCCCGCGAGGCCCACAGGCGGCAACGTGGCCAAACTTCGGCACACCTGTCCAATTCCATATATATATATATAGATATAGATATAGATAACCAGAGCCCCTGAATGGAAACACTGTTTGCGCTCTGGCACTTGCGCCTCGGCGCCTGATTCAATTTCCTTTCAAAACGAGGCTCAAAGGTTTGGGGGATGCGCCGGAACCAGGCCCCCAGCAACAACAATCATTTCAAGACCGTTCGCTCTTAATTGCAGAAGAGCCATTCGACAAACATGTATACCCCCAATTCTCGACTCGACTCCCGCACTCTCGTTCCTGAACGTACCCCCTTTGGGAGACACCGAGAGGGTATGACTAAACGGACGAGTCAGGCGGGCAAGACGCTTCGGTGGGCGGCGTATCGGGCTCTCAGGCAAACTCGACCTGGCGGACGCTGATGGGTGGGTCGGTCTGCGGATCCTAAACTTGGCGGCGCGCACAAGGGGGTCGGGGGAGGGGGGGAGGCTTCTTCGAAGGAGGCTGCTCCGTAGAAGACGCCAGCCTTACCTCTACATACAAGGCCCGCGCATTCTAAGACGCAGGGGTTCTTCTAAGAAGCCTTCCCCCCTCCTCCTCCCCCCTCTGCGCATGGCCGATTAACGGCGCACCTGGCGGGCTGGCGGGTCCGGCGGGCGGACCCTGACGGGCCGCTCGGGCGGGCGGACCCTATCTCGGGCGGCCAAGCTCAGGCGCAGGACTGCTGCTCTCGCCTCGGACTCCGGCTCCCTGGGGGGACCCACCCTGTGAGCTCGGAGGCCATCAGACACGCCCTGAAGCTCGCACCGACGACTGTCAGGCGTCTCTCAAAAGCTTCCCACGAAAGCTCTGTTGATCCAGAACTAATAGCAAATATGACTCCTGGAGCCCTCAATCCGCTCTGGCACTCTCGCCTCTGCGCCGGCAGCATTTCCTGTGACAAAGAAGCTCACGAATGAGCGTCTCGTGGGCAGGATCAGTGAGCATCGGATCTGAAAAAAAAATCGAATTGGCCTCGAAATTGGATCGGGCTGCACCGGCACGGAGTCGAAACAGGACCGGACCGGCTGCGCCAGGATGCACGACAGCGCCATGCGAGCGTCTGGCCGCATCGGATCGTTTTAATGAGACGCAGTCCCCTGTGTATGACACAGGGCTGTGCTGGACGAGCGATTGAGATGGCGATGGCAATGCGCACTTTGAGCTTGAGGTAATCAAATGCCAAGGGAGACATGTTTGCATGACCTCCTCAGGCGGGATACCTGGACAGAGGAATATCGGGCCCCCTTACATGAATGGTGGGGAGCTCTCATGATGTATGCATGTGGGATATTGCAGCATTGCGCATTCTGGTAAAGGTGTAGCTGGTGTTGCTGGTATTACTTGTTGTTCTCACTCTCTTGTCTACTTCCTCTATCTCTGTGTGCATTTCTCTTTCTTAGAAGGAGAAGAAGAAGAAACACAAACATAATAAGAAGAAAAACAAATAAAGATAGACTTTTGGCGCTCCGCGCGGATTTCTCGGATCCGCTCCTGACCCCCCTCCCTGGCGCGAGGAGCGAGCCAAAGGGCGGCGCCGGAGGCGCCGCCAAGTGGGCCCAGTGCGGATCCGAGAAATCCGCGCGGAGCGCCAAAAACTTATGTTTATGTAGTTGTTTTTCCTTCGATTTCTCCCGCACACAGAAGCACCCACACGAGATCCGAGAACGGGGCGCGCCCGATCCGTGTCAGCCCTGCCCTGCCGAAACAGAAGCACCCACACGAGATCCGAGAATGGGGGCGCGCCCGATCCGTGTCAGCCCTGCCCTGCGGGACAGGGCTCGGCGTCTTGCCTCTGCCTCTCCTCCCGCATCCTCTGGATCCTCCTCCTCCTGAGCCTCCTCCCCGTACCTTCCTCGTCCTCCTCCTCCTCGCCCCATGCCAACCCTGCCCTGCCGGGGCAGATTCGGCGTCATACCTTGTCCTTTCCCTTCTCCAGCTCCTCCGGATCCTCCTCCTCCTGAGCCTCCTCCTCACACCGTTCTCGCCCTCCTCCTCCTTGCCCCATGCCAACCCTGCCCTGCCGGGGCAGATTCGGTGTCGCACCTGGTCCTTTCCCTTCTCCAGCTCCTCTGGATCCTCATCCTTCTGAGCCTCCTCCTCACACCGTTTTCGCCCTCCTCTTCCTCGCCCCATGTCAACCCTGCCCTGCCGGGGCAGATTCGGTGTCGCACCTGTTCCTTTCCTTTCCCCTCTCCAACTCCTCTTGATCCTCCTCCTCCTGAGCCTGCTCCCGCACCGTCATCGCCCTCCTCCTCCAACTCATCAGGATCCTCCTCCTCCTCCTGAGCCTCCTCCCCGCACCTTCCTCGTCCTCCTCCTCCAATTCCTTTGGATCCTCCTCCTCCTCCTGAGCCTCCTCCCCGCACCCCCCTCTCTTGCCTTGCGTCGAGGGGCCCCATGCCCCATGCCCCCAGGAAGAGGAGGGGGAGGAGCAGGCAGGGCGTCTCAAACTCTGTCCTGCGATGTTTTTGCTTGTCAGCAAAAAAGAAAAACAACTCTCGCTGTCTGCACCACGCTCCTGGTCTGTCGGCGACCTGGTCCGCGTGGGCAGTTCATCTTTGGAGAATGTTTTGGAGAGTCAAGTCAAGTCTGGTCGAGGTGCCTCCAGTTAATCACTACTACAAATTATTAAATCATGGAGCCAGAGGGCGTGAGACACCACGAATGTTTGGGAGAGAGTTGCTAGAATTGTTGGGATGGGGTGATGATCACCCGAGCCCGCTGCGAGCCTTGGTTGTCGACGAGCTCGCCGGATGTATCCTGCAACCCACCTTCTCGTTCTCGCAACACCTGAAGGGTTTGTCTACGCAACTCCCCCGCCCCGCCCATCGACTATCTGCGTGTTATGTCTCGTGAGCTGTTGATGCCATCTCTGGCTTCAAGAGAAGCACGTCCTGCTGATGCTTGGTGTGTTTCGTGTTTCCCGAAACATCGGAGTCGGACCTGGCATCGAAAACCTGCCACTCACAAAACGAAGTCGGCATGGACGGCAGAGCGGCACTCCCTTCTCAGACACTCCGTCTAACCAAGTGGTGTGAAACAGGGTGGTTCACCAGACTTGCCAAGCAGAGACGAGGGTAAGATGGCGGAGTGGGACGATGGAAAAAAAGGAGAGAAGGATGAGCAACCGCATCAGAAGAGGTTCGACGGCTCAGGCTAGCGGAGGACAGCGCCACAAGCGGGCGCAGATGAAAGGCACGAGCGCTTTGGACTTCGACCGAGTCAGCGGCCGAGCCCCGAGCGAAGTGTCCACCCCTCGCTTCGGGGAACAAGCAATGTCATAAACAGAAACTTTCCGGAGGTCGGCGCGGATTTCTTGGATCGGCGCTGGACCCCAATCTCTGGCGCGCAGAGGGCAAAATGGGCGGCGCAGGAGGCTCCGCCAGGGGGCTACGGCGCCGATCCAAGATATCCGCGCGGACCTCCGAAAATTCATGCATATGTCACTGTTTGTTACCCAATCACTAGCTGCCCCCACTCCTGGCCCCGCCCCCCACCCCACCTTGCGCGATCGCGGCCTTGACTTACGTCGGGCATGTCCCCCTACAGGGGGATTTTTGACGAAAGCTCAAACATCCTCAAACATACGCAAACATATGGGGAACAAACAACACATCGTCCCCATACGATTGTTCGACTATTTGTAGGTCGGGCCTGTCCCCCTACAGGGGGATTTGGGAGGACAAATGAGAAATGTTCACAACATACTTCCAACATGCTCAAACATAGTATTAAAACATACCCCCCATACTAATTGTTGATTATTTTTTTAATATTTTAAATCCCTGTAGACGGACAGGCCCATTGTAAGACGATTTCTAAATATCCCTTCTGTAGAGGGACAGGCCCGACTTCAGCCTGGACGAATGAATCGACCGACCCCGAGAATGTCCAGGCTCCAGCTCGCGGGCGAGGAGGAAAACTTGGGCAGGCATCGGAAGACGCCCTCCACGAGGAGGAGGGGGAGGAGGAGGAGGGGAGGAAGAAGGAGGAGGAGGAGGGGGAGGAAGGAGGAGGAGGAGGGGAAGGAGGAGAAGGAGGAGGAGGAGTGTGTGTAGACGGCCCAGAAGGCAGAACAAATCCGCGGCGCTCAGCGAAGCGCGGGCCAACGTGCCAATACCAAGGGCACTCGCGCAAAAAGAGGGAACGTCGACACAAGCTGGGACCTGACCTCCGGCCTCCTTTCCTTGACTAACTCCCAATAGCGCCAGACCAGAAACGCCGTGCCTTAGGGGGGAAATCAAAGCAAAGAAAGCAAACCAAGGACCGCCCTACACCCCGCGCCAAAATGGCGCACGGGGGATCGGGATCGGCGCCCAAGGGACAATGCACGGAGCGTCGCCCAGCGCCCGCACCCTCACAAGCACGGCAACAGTGTGCCCGCGGCAAAGAGCACTGCAACCGAGAGGTTACAGGCGAGAAGCCGCGGGCCCCGCCTCCGTGATCGCCAGCGGCGGTTCACCTCATACCAGGAGGTGCCACTGGGGTCTCCCCGCGCCCAGGCCGCACCTCTTGGCCGAGGTGACAGGGCGCGAAAAGCCCTGGCCCGACAGCTGCGACGGCGACAGCGGCGGCGGCAGGGCGGGGAGGGGGGGCCGCTCTCCGGCCCAGGAGCGCAAACAACGTCCACCCCGGAACCTAATCCAGGGCCGTGCCGCAACTCCCAAAAAGGAAAAGGGCGACGGACACGACGACGAAACGAGACACGAAGGACGACAACGAACGACCACGAACCTCCCAGAGGGAACTGCCGCCCTCCGCCCATTCCTTGTCGCACCCGCGAGCGGGCGGGATAAGGAGCGTGACATCATCGGACCCACACCGCATTCAGGCGGTGCCACACGGAGCCCAGGCTGCACCGCTTATCCGCGGTGGCGAGGCATTTGAAAATTGCCTCGGCCTGACGGCGAGAAGGAGGAGGAGGAGGAGGAGGAGGAGGAGGAGCACAACGTCGCCCTGCGCGTTTGCTCCACGTGTCGGGGCGATGAACGAAGCCAGCGACCTGCAACATCGCCTGTTCTTTGGCCGTCGCCCCCAAACCTCGAAGCGAGCAGGAACGATGCTCCTCCTCCTGCTCCCCGCCCCTCCCAAACCACTTGCCCACATCGGGAAACCATAAGACTCGAGTACGCCGGAACTCAGCTTTGCCGACGTTTTTGTTGACAAGCGCGTCCTGAATTTTGACGGTCCAATTTTCGTAGGATGTCTGCAGCAGGAGCTCGCGTCAAATTTCTGATTGGGTTACGTCATTTTTGTGATGGCCCCGTCTGGCCAACCCGAGTCCCCCGTACCGAGTCTTACGTCTCCCCGACTATAGGGAACGGCCTTCTCAGAAGCACTACCCCAAACAAGGGGGAACGAAGCGGGCAGACTCATGAAGAACAATGCCCCTCTCCGAGCATTCGGGGGGGCAGGGATCCTCCTCACAAGGCCGCGCCGCTGACCCTTCAGGTCACTACGTGCAGCCAAGACGACTCCTGGGACGACAACGTTAGGACGCCCGCCATGCACCGACACCGACCCTGGCCAGGCGAATCCTGGGCTCAGAATCGGGGGCTTACCTTGGGCCCAAGATCGGCCCCGCCAGGATCAGGGTACGCGCATTGCTGACGTCCCCCAGTCCCCCGACCCCCATCGTCATGATTTGTTCATGACGTCGGCCCCCAGAGGTCTCGACCTGTTCCTCCTGGACCAGCTTCTCATCCCGAATCGTTTTCTGGCGGTCCCGAGACACGGTATGGCCTCCAGAAACCGAACATATATAAACGCCTCTCGTCGTGCTATGTTCATGACCCGAGGGGGTCCAAGCCTACGGACTATTGCCTCCCCAGGGCGCCACTTCTTCCGTGCCAGCGACCACTCGGCGACCCAGCCGCTGCCGCCGGCGCTGCAGTCGTAGCTGGGCCCCAGCGGCTTCACACCGCCCTTCCCGCCACCCTTCCGGTGCCGCTGGTACCCCGACTTCGCGGCCGAGGCGGAGGCGCTGGACGACGTGTGCGCCGCCTGCGGTGGGACGGGGGAGGGGCACGGGGGAGGAGGAGGAGGAGGAGGAGGAGGAGGAGGAGGAGGAGGAGGAGGAGGAGGAGGACGAGGAGGAGGGAGAGGAGGGGGAGGAGGGGGAGGAGGATGAGGAGGGAGAGGGCCCAGTGTTGTATCTTTTTCTGGACCGTCGGATCGCAAGGACTGCAGGGCCACCGCACCAGCAGAATTAACAGACGACGGGGAGCTTTCTGGTCGCGAGGGGCCTCGGCGACGAACTGGCTCACCGGCCTGGATCTGCAATCGGCGCCGAGCTCGGGGGGGGGGGAAGCGAGGAGGGGCGGGCCTTCTCGTAAGGTTTTGACGGCCCCTGGCCTTCTGAGAAGTCTCCTAAGCCAGGAGGAGGAGGAAGATGATGATCTTTTCTTCTTTACCCACGATGAAGACGCAGCCGCTAAGGCCCCTTGAACGCGACCTGGGGATGAAGAGTTCCCCTGACTCTCGGCGGAAACCGAAGGTCTTATGTACACTACGGTACCAGTCCTCTAACCAAGCATTCCTATCACAACTAACGCGCCGCATAAACATCGTGTGATAGTACAGGGGCGCCGCGAGAGGAGGGCGGAACAACAGAAGGAGGAAGAGGGGGGGAAACAAAAAGTCGAGCCAGCCTCTATGCCGGCGTGCGTACAGTGCCGTGGACTCTTCCACCGCCTCGCACGCAAGTGCAGAATGAGGAATTGCAAGAGAAACGCTCGACAGTGTAAGAGGCCGTGCCCGAAACAGCTCAATCTCGAGACCAAGGGAAGGCGGAGGACAAGGGAGAGACAGAGAGATAGAGAGAGAGAGAGAGAGACCGAGAGAGACAGAGAAGAGAAACAGAGGCAAGTCAAAGCTAATCAGTGTGTGATCTTCACGGGCAGCAGGTCCGCAGCGAGTGGAGACGGCCCCGCTCGGAAGCGGAACGGGGGCGGTCTCGAAAGGGGGAGCATGCGCCCACATGCACGCCATGGCCAAGCAAAAGCGCCGCCACGATCGCCGAGACAACATGAAGTCGGTGAACAAAACTGCATGCATGAGAGGAGGGAGGAGGAAAGACAGCCTCAAAAATCGACGTCGGCGAAGTGGCACCCGTCATGCAGCACCTGGTGCTGGTCGCGTTGCACCTGATACCCATTCTCCTGCCTGTAATGGCGATGCGGCATCTGCAGCGGGACCCGGTGAGGGAGTCAAGACTGGAGTCGGTGCCGCAATCCATGCTGCGCAAGGGCTGACGTCGCCGCTGTAGGCGCTGGCGTTGGTGCCGGCGTCGGCGCAGGCGTGGATGCTGGCGTTGATGCTGGCGTCTGTGGTGTCGTCGGCGCTGGCGAAGGCACAAGCGTTGAGGTCGGCGCTTTTGTGCACAGGTTAGCTGGTCAGCTCTCCGGTGCGCCAGCGTTGTTGGTGCCGACGTAGGCGCAAGCGTTGGTGCTGGCGTATACTGACGTCGGCGCTGGTGTAGGCGATGGCGTTGGTCCCAGTGTGGTCGTAGGCGTCGGTGCTGTTGTAGACGCTGGCGTTGGTGCCGGCGAAGACGCAAACGTTCATGTCACGAACTCGGTGCGCGGCGATGCTCGGCGTTGGTGCTGTCGTAAGCGTCGGCGCTGGTGCTGGCGCAGGGGCTGACGTCGCCGCTGGCGTAGGCGCTGGCGTTTGTGCCAGCGCAGGCGCAGACGTTGATGCTGGCGTATGCTGACGTCTGTGATGGCGTCAGCGCTGACGAAGGCGCAAGCGTTGGTGCCAACGCCAGTGCGCACTGGTTAGCTGGTCAGCTCACCGGTGCGCTGGCATTGGTGCCGACGTGGGCGCAGGAGTTGGCGCTGGCGCATTCTGACGTCGGCGCTGGTGTAGGCGCTGGCGTTGGTGCAGGCGTAAGCACAAACGTTCATGTCACGGACTCGGTGCGCGGCGAGGCTCCGCGTTGGTGTTGTCATAGGCGCTGGCGTCGGTGCAGGCGTTGGCGCAGGCGGGGATGCTGGCATTGATGCTGGCGTCTGTGACGGCGTCCTGCGAAGGCGAGAGCGTTGGTGCGCGGCGATTCTCGGCATTGGTGCTGTCGTAGGCGTCGGCTTTGGTGCTGGCTGGCAGGGCACTCGAGTGGCGGGGCGCGCGGTGCGCCTTGCCACGCGTTGTGCCGTTACGAATAACTGCCCGAATTTCCGCCTCTCCAGCAGAGCGGCCGCCCGCACCATTGTTGGCTCAAGCCAGTAGTGCTGGCTCGCCTGTGATGGCGTCGGCGCTGACGAAGGCGCAGGCGTTGGTGCTGGTGCCAGTGCGCAGCGGTTAGTTGGTCAGCCAACCTTTGCGCCGTCGTTGGTGCCGACGTGGGCGCAAGTGTTGGTGCTGGAGTATACTGACGTCGGCGATGGTGCAGGTGCTGGCGTTGGTCCCAGTGTAGTGGTAGGCGTCGTTGCTGGTGGAGGCGCTGGCGTTGGTGCCGGCGTAGGCGCAAACATTGATGTCACAGACTCGGTGCGCGGCGCTGCTCGGCGTTGGTGCTGTCGTAAGCGTCGGCGTTGCTGCGGGCGCAAGGGGCTGACGTCGCCGCTGGTGTAGGCGCTTGCGCTGGTGCTGGCGTAGGCGCAGGCGTTGATGCTGGCATTGATGCTGGCCTCTGTGACGGCGTCGGCGCTGGCTAAGTCGTAAGCGTTGATGCTGGCGCCAGTGCGCACTGGTCAGCTGGTCAGCTCACCGGTGCGCCAGCGTTGGTGCCGACGTAGGCGCAAGCGTTGGTGCTGACGCATACTGACGTCGTCGCTGGTGTAGGTGCTGGCGTTGGTCCCAGTGCAGTCGCAGGCGTCGGTGCTGGCGCAAGCACTGGCGTTGGTGCCGGCGCAGGCGCAGACGTTGATGTCACGGACTCGGTGCGCGGCGATGCTCGGCGTTGGTGCTGTCGTAGGCGCCGGCGTTGGTGCTGGCGCAGTGGTTTACTTCGCCGCTGGTGTAGGCGCTGGCGTTGGTGCCGGCGTGGGCGCAGGCTTTGATGCTGGCATTGGTGCTGACGACTGTGATGCGTCGGCGCTGACGAAGGCGCAGGCGTTGGTGCTGGTGCCAATGCGCAGCGGTTAGCTGGTCAGCTCACCTTTGCGCCGTCGTTGGTGCCGACGTGGGCGCAAGTGTTGGTGCTGGAGTATACTGGCGTCGGCGCTGGTGCAGGTGCTGGCGTTGGCCCCAGCGTGGTCGTAGGCGCCGGTGCTGGTGTAGGCTCGGGCGTTGGTGCCGGCGTAGGCGCAAACATTGTTGTCGCGGACTCAGATCGCGGCGATTCTCGGCGTTGGTGCTGTCGTAGACATCGGCTTTGGCGCTGGCTGGCGGGGCACTCGAACGGCATGGCGCGCGGGGCGCCTGAGCAGACGGGGCGTCTGCAGGGAGACTGTCCCGCGAACGTGGTTGAAACTCTGTCTGTGGGGGGGGGGCAGGATTTGTTGCCACGTGTTGTGCTGCTGGCAACGATGCTGCTGGCATCGATGCTGGAGTCGGTGCTGGCATCGACGCTGTTGAACATCGTGTGAGGGGGCAGAGTTTGACCGCCTCCGTTTGGTGAAAGTCATCCTGGTGGCGATGGTGGCCGCTGGGGCGTTCGTATTCGTGGTAGTCGCGGTGATGTTTGGGGGGATCGTGGACAACGATGCGGTCGTGGTCAAAGCCGTCGTGGAGGAGACGACAGGGGTGGGAGAAGTGCGAGTGTTGCACGGCTGCGATCGTGGACGAGGAGTCGACACGGGAAAGAAGATTGCGAGTGGGCAGCTGCAGATGGAGAGGGAAGAAATAGTCGTGGAAGCTGATCTTGTGGAGGCGGCGGTAGGAGCCGTATTCTTGGTTGTGCTCATCCTCGTGGCCGTGGTCGTGCTGGTCGCACTGATTGTGCTGGTGCCACTCGCGGTACTGCTGGTCAGCAACGTGCCGTTCACTTTCGTGCTCGCCGCCGTCATCGGGCTGCTCGCAGAAAGGTGGTCCGAGCTTGCGCCTGACCTGTCGCCGGAGTCGCCGCCGGAGTTGAGGTGGCAGAAAATTGAGTTGTCGAAACCGTCGTCTGCAGAGCCACTGGAATCGCCGCCAAAGCTGGTGACGGATCCGGCGTCGGAGACGCCGGGGAAGTTGGAGTTGGTGCTGATGTCGGAATTGGATCTGTCGTCGGAGACGGCGTCGGAGCTGGCGTCAGAGTTGCCGGTTGTACTTCGTTGCATTCTGCTGGGAGCTGGATGTCAGAGCGTCGGGGGTGGATGTCGATAATATGGGGCGAAGGTGGCGGGGGCAGGATCTGGAGCAGCGCGATTTGCTGCCAATGCCAGTGTATTGCATCACGCTGCAACGCGGCCTCACGCAACGAAATTGTCACGAATTTCGGCCCCCCGTGTCACCTTAGGCATCCAGTATCAGTGTCCCGGAATACCCCGCAATGGGCGGTGCGGGAGTCGTTGAGGCCGGCGCGGGGGTCGGCGCACGGGTCGGAACGAGAGTCGGCGAGCTGGTCGACGCGAGAGTCGGTGATCTGGACGGTGCGGGAGTTGGTCTCGGGAGTCTGCGAGCCAGTCGGTGCGGGAGTCGGCGAACTGATCGGCGCGGAAATCTGCCTTCTCATCCTTCTGTTCCGTCTGCCTCGTCCTCGCCTCCGTCTTCTAATCTCTGTCCTCCTCCTCCTCCCCGACTGGTCGGCCTGGGCGTCGATGAGCTGGTCGGCGCGGGAGTCGGCGAGCTGGTTGGCGGGGGAGTCGGTGAACTAGTCGTTCGGGAAGTCGGCGAACTGGACGGCGCGCGAGTCGGTGAACAGGTCGGCGCGGGAGTCGGCGAGCTGGCCGGTGAGAAGGTCGAAGAGCTGGTCGGCGTGACTGGCGAAGGTCTGGGCAAGCCATATTCGTGTCACGGAATGCCCCTCCTCGGCGGGCGCCGCGGGAATCGGTGAGCCCGTCAGTGCGGGTGTCGGTGCGCTGGGCGGCGCGGGGATCGGCGAACTGGCCGGTGCGGAAATCGGCGCGCTGGTCGGCGTGTGAGTCGGGAGGCCGGTCGGCGCGGGGGCCGCCAAGCTTGTCGGCGCGGGAGTAGGTGAGCTGGTCGGTGCGGGAGTCGGCGCTGGAGGTTGCCACCTCAGTTCTGCCGCCGCCGCCTGCCCGAGATCGAAGGCCCCCCCCCGCGGCAGCATCGTAGACCCCCGTTGTCCCTGACAGCTTCATGAAGAAGTTGGCTCATGAATCTCATCTGGTTATCGCGATCATGATTGCTGTTGTGCCAGAGGTGTTGACCAAAAGGTACATGACGTATACTGATACCGCTGTCAACCTAAGTTGTCGATCAGTCAAGGGAAGGGCGAACGTCCAGCGTTCCATGCTGAACGGTAGATCTCGCATCCCCATCCGCGTGGCCATCCAAGACCGTAGCACTGGACATTGCAAGTAATGCTCCGCCGCGTCAGCGGCGCCCGGGCAGCCCAGCAAGCACGTGCGCCGCCGACCGCGCAGGGCCCGCATGCGGCGGTCGGTGGTCCAGCGGTTGAACACGGTGCTAAGGACCGCTGCTCGTATACGGGGGGGCACCAATCCTCGCAACCTCCGAAGGTTTGTGTGCATGCGCCGGGATGCGTGGGCGGGCGGGCCAACCAGGCGCCACCGCGACGAGCGATGCCTGAGCCGCAATACTGGATCATAACGTCGCTGTGCAAGAAGTTTTTCCCAAACCAATACTGCGTGCGCCGCTGGAGCCTTCGCCTCTCTGGTGCCGTCAAAGCGCCCGCGCGTTCCCCGATCAGTTGTCGTGCCACCCCAATGTCGATCCCCGCCATCGAGGCCTCATGGACAGCGGTCAAGACCACAATAGGAATGTGCTGGGCGTGCCAACAATGCAACCGCGCGGCGTGTACAACGTGGTCTGTGTTCCCCCTGGCGTCTACGAGCTCCTTCTGGAATCGCCTCCACGGTATTCTTCCGTCCCCCAGCGACTCCCAAGCATGCATGCGCAGCATGGCGGACATGCACGCGTCGCGAAGAGGCCGCAATTGCCGGGAAAATCCAAGTTCCGAGCCGTGTTGAAGATCTACTGGTTGACACCACGCTCCTGGTCCCGGAGCATTTCGTCGAACAGCTATGTCTTCCAGGCGTAGAACTGATGGTGGCGGAAACTTCAGCTGAGCCAGAACTTGCAGCACGGGCAGCACGTAGATGCTGTATGCTTCCAGTGATGCGTGCAAGCCCAATTTGCTCCACTCCCACTCATCCAATCTGGACTCGTACTTGGCATTCGCTTTCTCCCACGACTTCGCCCCCTTCCCGGGCCCCACCTGGTAACCCAAGTAACGGCCCGAGCTGTCCCACGCAACCGACGGCACTTCCGGGTCTGCTTCCATGCGCTGCCTTATACTACCCAGCTCCTCACCCCAAAGAGGGACCGCCACCGTCTTGGAAACGTTGAGGGATAGGCACGACACTGTTTCGAATACTTTGAACGTCTTGAAAATTGTCTTTTGGTCCCGGCTCCACGAGTCAATTGTCATCGCAGTATCGTCTGCGAAAGCTCTGGTTGTTGCCCGAGGGCATCGGACCCCAAGGATCCGAAGTAGACTGTCCGAGGCGAGGGCGAAAAGGAGCGGCGAGAATGGGCATCCCTGACGTATGCCAGCTTCCAGCGGTACCTCTCCGAACATGCGTCCATGTAGCATAATTTGGCCAACTGTATTGTGGTAGAGTGACTGCAGAACACTCATAGCAGTAGCAGGTAGCCCGGCCGCCTCTGCTGTCGCCATCAAGTAACGGCGGGAAATGCTAGGATATGCAGCCGTGAAATCGAACAAAACGATCGCCGACTCATCGTTCAGGACTAGATGATGTTCTTGAGCATGGAGCGGCCGGGGAGAAATCCCCGCTGTTCCGGCGTAGTTCGAGGGGCAATGATTGGTTCCCACTGCAGCCTTTACGCGTTCGCAATGAGGCGCTTGTCGGTGTTGGTAATGCTGAGGGGCGGGGTACCCTTAGGCTCGTAGACCTGTGTGCCGTCCTGTTCCTCCCGCGTTGCCTTCTTGGGCAGACAACACAATAAAGAAGCGTTGAAGCTATCGTGCTCGATGATTCCTGGCTTGAGGCCCGGCTCCAGAAATCGGCCCGCTTCCCACAAGAGCGTAATTGCTAGTGGGCCCAACTGTCGCCATGCCTGGTACGGAACCCCATCTGGACCTGGCCGTGAATTCCCAGCTGTCCTCAACGCCCGTTGAACATCCGTCTTCCGTACTCGCCACCCCCACCGCGGTATCTCCGGACGCGGCGGACCGATGCGGTCAGCCAGCGCCAGCCATGTAGTAAGTAGGAGGAGGAAGAGGAGGAGAAGGAGGAGGAGGAGGACTATGAGGAGAAGGAGGAGGAGGAGGAGGAGAAGGCACAGAACTCTTCTCAGAAGGGGCGAGGGCTTCCCAGAAGCCCGGCCGCCTTCTCAGGAGGCCTTCTCCTTCTCGTGCTGCCCCCTCGCTCGCCGCCGACAGAAGGAACGGCCCGGACACCGGAGCCCCTCCTGAACCCAACGTGGTCCTTCTCCCAGCGCCTCGACTGCATTCCGGAAGGAGCAAACCATGGTATATACACTCTCCAGGCAGACTTCTTGGATCTGGGCTCGTCTTCGAACACCGTCGGGCGGGGCCCACCTGAGGCCCCAGGTCGGTGTACACCGCACCGCTCTCTGCCTATCTCTCTCTCTCTCTCTCCTCCCCCTCGCCCTCCGAGCTGTCTGCACGCACCACGCGCCGGAGCCCCACACAGGCCGCCGCGGGCACGGGCACCTCGCCATCGCTTGGACGTCCACTCCCCGTGCGTTGTTCGATTTCGTGCGTAAGTTGTCGTAGGATGTGCCGGAATGCTCCTGATGGTCCTCGCCGGCAAGAAATGCACACGTGCGAGCGATGCCACGGCACGTGAGGAGGGGGGAGGGGACTTGAGGCTGAGGTGGAGGGCGACGACGACGACAACGATGACGATCGTGACGGCCATGTGATTGTGACTGGGCTCCCCCGGCAGACAGGTGCTGCGTCTGCCCCACAAGAGAGAGAGAGAGAGAGAGAACGAGAGGGAGAGGAAATGGCATGCAAGCGGGCAGCGGCAGGCGGGGCGAAGGCAGACGGGGAGACGGCGGCGGGGGTGCAGCGAGCGGCGAGGACGGCCCTCGTGGCTCAGACGCCCGCGGCGCCCACCGCGCCACACTGGCGCACTGCGCCCCACAACTGCTCGAGCTTGCCCCGCAGCAGCCGCTCCTGATCGCCCGCGGCGAGCGCGGCCTCCGCCGCCGCGTCCTCGGCGCGCCGCGCCTCGTCGGCGGCCCTGCTGGCCCGGCGGCTCGCGGCCTCGAGCTCGGCTCGGGCGGCGACGAGCTGCCCGACGACCTCCTCGGAGCAGCGGGCCTGCGCGTGGCCCCTCTGCGCGGCCAGCTCCTGCGTGCCCCGCTGCACCTCCGCCGCGAGGGCGGCGCACTGGTCCTCGAGCGCCAGCTTGGCGGCCGCGGCGCTCGCGGCCTTGGCGCGGGCGTCGCTGAGCGCCATGGTGAACACGCCCAGGGAGGATCGGGCGTGACTGGAGGCGGCCCTGGCCCCAGGCGACCCCAGATCTCCGAGGGAGGCGCAGAGGGCTCCCATTGCACCTCTCGGGAGGCCCA
Organism: Prorocentrum cordatum; assembly: GCA_963575745.1. Taxonomy (NCBI): domain Eukaryota; class Dinophyceae; order Prorocentrales; family Prorocentraceae; genus Prorocentrum; species Prorocentrum cordatum. The sequence goes on from CAUYUJ010015211.1 coordinate 330,658, forward strand.
GCGGGCCCCGGAGGCACCAGAGGGGGGGGTGAACAGCCGGGAGCACCTGGGGCCAGGACCACCTCTAGCAACACCCGAGAGGAGTCCGTCCGGGTGGTCTGGTCCAGGAGCTGCCTGTGCGTCTGGTCCAGGTGGTCGGAGAGCATCCTCCTCGTCTCGTCGAGGGCCCCCTGGATGGACTGCGTCTGCAGCAGGGCCTGGCGCCTCGCGGTGTTGACCTCGTGAGAGAGGCGGTGGAACTCCGCCCTCGACCTCTCGTAGACCTCGCGGAGCGCCTCATCCCCCCGCCGCTGCTCCAGCGCATCCAGTTCCTGCTGCAGCGCCTCGCAGTCCCTCGCGAGCTTCGCCCGGTCGGCGCTTCGCTGGTCCAGGCTGGACCGCAGCTCCTCGCACGTGCCCTTCTCCTGGGGAAGCCCAAAGGCACCGATACCACTACTCCCTGGACCTCTCCCGGGGCGCGTTCTGACCAGGATTTCGAGGCGAATCCAGCGGCGTCGACGGAGGCCTCCCAGGAGGCCCGAAGGGCGAAAACGAGGCGAGGGTAGCGGTGTCGGTACCTCTTCCTCCTCTGATCTCCTGGGCCAGGCTCGCCTCGCTCTGGCGCAGCCTCTCGCTGAGCGCGGCCGCCTCGTCCTCGGCGGCCTCCGCCTCCGCCTGCGCCGCGCGCAGCCTCTCCGCGCCCAGGCTGCCTCGCTGCGCAGCCGCCCTGGCCTGGCGCAGCTCCTCGGCCGCCTCGTCTCGCGCCAGGGCCTCGCGGGCGCGCTCGATGTCTCGGGGGGTGCCAAAAATGTCGCTGGCCCAGAGGGGTCCCCAGCTCTTCGCTCCGTCTTGGAGCTCCTGGGCCCCCATCATAGGCTTAGGTCGGGCATGTCCCCCTACAGGCGGATTCTGGGCGAAGAATCAAAAATACATCCGAAATGGTCAAACCATACCAGGCAAATCGCCCCCAAACTATTTTTGTGACTACCTTTGAATCTCATTCCCCCTGTGGAGGGACAGGCCCGGCTTCATCCTATGGGGGTGCCCTGGAGGCCGCCGGGTCTCCCTGGAGATGGCGGGAACACCTTGGGGCCAGGATCGGCCCTGTCCCTCCACAGGAGGAATACCCACCGGTCGGAAGAAGTAGGTAGAAACATGAAGTAGGAAGGCGGAAGAAGTAGATTGCATTCGGGGCCGCCCAAAAAAACAACAGCAACAGCAATTACAAGAAGTAGATTGCAAATTTCCGGGCCCTGTCTCAGCGGCGCGCAGTAGCGCTAGGTCGCTTGGCTCCTCGGATGGCCCCATTCCTTGGCTGGTTTCGGTTGTTCTGGCTTGTTTTCGTTTGTCCGTCGATCGCAGTGGCAGCCTTTCGGTCGCTCGGCCCTTCGGCTGGCCAAATGCGTTGGTTTTGTTTGTTTCTGTTTGTTTTCGCTTGTCCGTCGGCTGCACTGGTCGCCCCAGGCCCGCCCGCGGCCTTTCGGTCGCTCGGCCCCTCGGCTGGCCAAATGCATTGGTTTTGTTTGTTTTTGTTTGTTTTCGCTTGTCCGTCGGCTGCACTGGCCGCCCCAGGCCCGCCCGCAGCCGTTCGGTCGCTCGGCCCCTCGGCTGGCCGAATTCACTGGTTTTGTTTGATTCTGTTTGTTTTCGCTTGTCCGTCGGCTGCACTGGTCGCCCTGCGCACGCCCGCCGCCCCGCGGTCGCTCGGCCCCTCGGCTGGCCCCATTCCTTGGTTTTGTTTGTTTTTGTTTGTGTTCGCTTGTCCGTCGGCTGCACTGGTCGCCCCAGGCCCGCCCGCCGCCCCGCGGTCGCTCGGCCCCTCGGCTGGCCCCATTCCTTGGCGTTCTTTGTTCCTGTTTGTTTTCGCTTGTCCGTCGGCTGCACTGGTCGTCTCAGGCCCGCCCGCCGCCGTTCGGTCGCTCGGCCCCTCAGCTGGCCCAATTCCCTGATGTTGTTTGTTTTTGTTTGTTTTCGCTTGTCCGTCGGCTGCACTGGACGCCCCAGGCTCGCCCGCCGCCTTTCGGTCACTCGGCCCCTCGGCTGGCCCCACTCCCTGGCTTTCTTTGTTTCTGTTTGTTTTCGCTTGTCCGTCGGCTGCACCGGTCGCCTCAGGCTCGCCCGCCGCTCCGCGGTCGCTCGGCCCCTCGGCTGGCCAAATACATTGGTTTTGCTTGTTTTTGTTTGTTTTCGCTTGTCCGTCGGCTGCACTGGTCGCCCCAGGCTCGCCCGCCGCTGTTCTCTCGCTCGGCCCCTCGGCTGGCCCAATTCCCTGATGTTGTTTGTTGTTGTTCGTGTTCGCTTGTCCGTCAGCTGCGTTGGTCGCCCCAGCCTCGCCCGCCACCCCGCGGTCGCTCGGCCCCTCGGCTGGCCCCTTTCCACTGTTTCGTTTGTTTTTGTTTGTTTTCGCTTGTCCGTCGGCTGCGCTGGTCGCCCCAGGCTCGCCCGCCGCCCCGCGGGCGCTCGGCCCCTCGGCTGGCCAAATTCACTGGTTTTGTTTGTTTCTGCTTGTTTTCGCTTGTCCGTCGGCTGCACTGGTCGCCCCAGGTTCGTCCGCCGCCCCGCGGGCGCTCGGCCCATCGGCTGGCCCAATTCATTGGTTTTGTTTGTTTTTTGTTTGTTTTCGCTTGTCCGTCGGCTGCACTGGTCGCCCCAGGCCCGCCCGCCGCCCCGCGGTCGCTCGGCCCCTCGGCTGGCCCCATTCATTGGTCTTGTTTGTTTCGGCTTGTTTTCGCTTGTCCGTCGGCTGCGCTGGTCGCCCCAGGCCCGCCCGCCGCCGTTCGGTCGCTCGGCCCCTCGGCTGGCCCAATTCACTGGTTTTGCTTGTTTTTGTTTGATTTCGCTCGTCCGTCGGCTGCACTGGTCGACCTGCGCACGCCCGCCGCCTTTCGGTCGCTCGGCCCCTCGGCTGGCCCCATTCCCTGGCTTTCTTTGTTTCTATTTGTTTTCGCTTGTCCGTCGGCTGCAGTGGTCGCCTCAAACTCGCCCGCCGCCCCGCGGTCGCTCGGCCCCTCGGCCGGCCAAATGCATTGGTTGCGTTTGCTGTTGTTTGTTTTCGCTTGTCCGTCGGCTGCGCTGGTCGCCCCAGGCCCGACCGCCGCCGTTCGGTCGCTCGGCCCCTCGGCTGGCCCAATTCACTGGTTTTGTTTGTTTTTGTTTGATTTCGCTTGTCCGTCGGCTGCGCTGGTCGCCCTGCGCACACCCGCCGCCTTTCGGGCGCTCGGCCCCCCGGCTGGCCCCATTCCCTGGCTTTCTTTGTTTCTGTTTGTTTTCGCTTGTCCGTCGGCTGCACTGGTCGCCTCAAGCTCGCCCGCCGCCCCGCGGTCGCTCGCCCCCTCGGCTGGCCAAATGCATTGGTTTTGTTTGTTTTTGTTTTTTTTCGCTTGTCCATCGGCTGCACTGGTCGCCCCAGGCTCGCCCGCCGCCCCGCGGTCGCTCGGCCCCTCGGCTGGCCAAATGCATTGGTTTTGTTTGTTGTTGCTTGTTTTCGCTTGTCCGTCGGCTGCGCTGGTCGCCCCAGGCCCGCCCGCCGCCGTTCGGTCGCTCGGCCCCTCGGCTGGCCCAATTCACTGGTTTTGTTTGTATTTTGTTTGTTTTCGCTTGTCTGTCGGCTGCACTGGTCGACCTGCGCACGCCCGCCGCCTTTCGGTCGCTCGGCCCCTCGGCTGGCCCCATTCCTTGGCTTTCTTTGTTTCTGTTTGTTTTTCGCTTGTCCGTCGGCTGCACTGGTCGCCTCGGGCCCGCCCGCCGCCCCGCGGTCGCTCGGCCCCTCGGCTGGCCAAATGCATTGGTTTTGTTTGTTTTTGTTTGTTTTCGCTTGTCCGTCGGCTGCCCTGGTCGCCCCGGGCCCGCCCGCCGCCGTTCGGTCGCTCGGCCCCTCGGCTGGCCCAATTCATTGGTTTCGTTTGTTTTTGTTTGATTCCGCCTGTCCGTCGGCTGCACTGGTCGCCCTGCGCGCGCCCGCTGCCTTTCGGTCGCTCGGCCCCTCGGCTGGCCCCACTCCCTGGCTTTCTTTGTTTCTGTTCGTTTTCGCTTATCCGTCGGCTGCACTGGTCGCCCCAGGCTCGCCCGCCGCCCCGCGGCAGCTCGGCCCTTCGGCGGGCCCCATCCATGGTTTTGTTTATTTTTGTTTGTTTTTGCTTGTCCGTCGGCTGCGCTGGTCGCCCCAGGCTCGCCCGCCGCCCCGCGGTCGCTCGGCCCCTCGGCTGGCCCAATTCACTGGTTTTGCTTGTTTTTGTTTGATTTCGCTTGTCCGTCGGCTGCACTGGTCGCCCTGCGCACGCCCGCCGCCTTTCGGTCGCTCGGCCCCTCGGCTGGCCCCATTCCCTGGCTTTCTTTGTTTCTGTTTGTTTGCGCTTGTCCGTCGGCTGCAGCGGTCGCCTCAAGCTCGCCCGCCGCCCCGCGGTCGCTCGACCCCTCGGCCGGCCAAATGCATTGGTTTTGTTGGTTGTTGCTTGTTTTCGCTTGTCCGTCGGCTGCACTGGTCGCCCCAGGCCCAACCGCCGCCGTTCGGTCGCTCGGCCCCTCGGCTGGCCCAATTCACTGGCTTTGTTTGTTTTTGTTTGTGTTCGCTTGTCTGTCGGCTGCGCTGGTCGCCCTGCGCGCGCCCGCCGCCGTTCGGTCGCTCGGCCCCTCGGCTGGCCCAATTCACTGGCTTTGTTTGTTTTTGTTTGTGTTCGCTTGTCCGTCGGCTGCACTGGTCGCCTCAAGCTCGCCCGCCGCCCCGCGGTCGCTCGCCCCCTCGGCTGGCCAAATGCATGGGTTTTGTTTGTTTTTTTGTTTGTTTTCGCTTGTCCGTCGGCTGCACTGGTCGCCCCAGACCCGCCCGCCGCCGCTCGGTCGCTCGGCCCCTCGGCTGGCCCAATTCACTGGTTTTGTTTGTTGTTGTTTGTTTGTTTTCGCTTGTCCGTCGGCTGCGCTGGTCGCCCTGCGCGCGCCCGCCGCCTTTCGGTCGCTCGGCCCCTCGGCTGGCCCCTTTCCTTGGCTTTCTTCGTTTCTGTTTGTTTTCGCTTGTCCGTCGGCTGCGCTGGTCGCCCCAGGCTCGCCCGCCGCCCCGCGGTCGCTCGGCCCCTCGGCTGGCCAAATGCATTGGTTGTGTTTGTTTTTGTTTGTTTTCGCTTGTCCGTCGGCTGCACTGGTCGCCCCGAGCCCGCCCGCCGCCGTTCGGTCGCTCGGCCCCTCGGCTGGCCCAATTCACTGGTTTTGTTTGTGCTTTGTTTGTTTTCGCTTGTCTGTCGGCTGCACTGGTCGCCCTGCGCGCGCCCGCCGCCTTTCGGTCGCTCGGCCCTTCGGCTGGCCCCATTCCCTGGCTTTCTTTGTTTCTGTTTGTTTTCGCTTGTCCGTCGGCTGCACTGGTCGCCTCGGGCTCGCCCGCCGCCCCGCGGTCGCTCGGCCCCTCGGCTGGCCAAATGCATTGGTTTTGTTGGTTTTTGTTTGTTTTCGCTTGTCCGTCGGCTGCACTGGTCGCCCCAGGCCCGCCCGCCGCCGTTCGGTCGCTCGGCCCCTCGGCTGGCCCCACTCCCTGGCATGATTTGTTTCTGTTTGTTTTCGCTTGTCCGTCGGCTGCACTGGTCGCCCAGGCTCGCCCGCCGCACCGCGGTCGCTCGGCCCCTCGGCTGGCCAAATGCACTGGTTTTGTTTGCTTTTGTTTGTTTTCGCTTGTCCGTCGGCTGCACTGGTCGCCCAGGCCCGCCCGCCGCCGTTCGGTCGCTCGGCCCCTCGGCTGGCCCAATTCACTGGTTTTGTTTGTTTTTGTTTGTTTTCGCTTGTCCGTCGGCTGCGCTGGCCGCCCTGCGCGCGCCCGCCGCCTTTCGGTCGCTCGGCCCCTCGGCCGGCACCATTCCCTGGCTTTCTTTGTTTCTCTTTGTTTTCGTTGTCCGTCGGCTGCGCTGGTCGCCTTAGGCTCGCCCGCAGCCCCGCGGTCGCTCGGCCCCTCGGCTGGCCAAATGCATTGGTTTTGTTTGTTTTTGTTTGTTTTCGCTTGTCCGTCGGCTGCGCTGGTCGCCCCGAGCCCGCCCGCCGCCGCTCGGTCGCTCGGCCCCTCGGCCGGCCCAATTCACTGGTTTCGTTTGTGTTTGTTTGTTTTTCGCTTGTCCGTCGGCTGCACTGGTCGACCTGCGCGCGCCCGCCGCCTTTCGGTCGCTCGGCCCCTCGGCTGGCCCCATTCCCTGGCTTTCTTTGTTCCTGTTTGTTTTCGCTTGTCCGTCGGCTGCACTGGTCGCCTCAGGCTCGCCCGCCGCCCCGCGGTCGCTCGGCCCCGGTTTTGCTTGTTTTTTTGTATGTTTTCGCTTGTCCGTCGGCTGCGCCGGTCGCCCCGGGCCCGCCCGCCGCCGCTCGGTCGCTCGGCTGGCCCAATTCACTGGTTTTGTTTGTTTTTGATTGTTTTCGCTTGTCCGTCGGCTGAACTGGTCGCCCTGCGCGCGCCCGCCGCCTTTCGGTCGCTCGGCCCCTCGGCTGGCCCCAGTCCCTGGCTCTCTTTGTTTCTGTTTGCTTTCGCTTGTCCGTCGGCTGCGCTGGTCGCCTCAGGCTCGCCCGCCGCCCCGCGGTCGCTCGGCCCCTCGGCTGGCCAAATGCATTGGATTTGTTTGCTTTGGTATGTTTTCGCTTGTCCGTCGGCTGCACTGGTCTGGTCGCCTCAGGCCCGCCCGCCGCCGTTCGGTCGCTCGGCCCCTCGGCTGGCCCAATTCACTGGTTTTGTTGTTGTTTTGTTTGTTTTCGCCTGTCCGTCGGCTGCACCGGTCGCCCTGCGCACGCCCGCCGCCTTTCGGTCGCTCGGCCCCTCGGATGGCCCCATTCCCTGGTTTTCTTTGTTTCTGGTTGTTTTCGCTTGTCCGTCGGCTGCACTGGTCGCCTCAGGCTCGCCCGCCGCCCCGCGGTCGCTCGGCCCCTCGGCTGGCCAAAAGCATCGGTTGTGTTTGTTTTTGTTTGTTTTCGCTTGTCCGTCGGCTGCACTGGTCGCCCCGGGCCCGCCCGCCGCCGTTCGGTCGCTCGGCCCCATCGGCCGGCCCAACTCACTGGTTTTGTTTGTTTTTGTTTGTTTTCGCTTGTCCGTCGGCAGCACTGGTCGCCCTGCGCACGCCCGCCGCATTTCGGTCGCTCTGCCCCTCGGCTGGCACCATTCCCTTGCTTTCTTTGTTTCTGTTTGTTTTCGCTTGTCCGTCGGCTGCACTGGCCGCCTCAGGCTCGCCCGCCGCTCCGCGGTCGCTCGGCCCCTCGGCTGGCCAAATGCATCGGTTTTGTTTGTTTTTGTTTGTTTTCGCTTGTCCGTCGGCTGCACTGGCCGCCCCAGGCCCGCCCGCAGCCGTTCGGTCGCTCGGCCCCTCGGCTGGCCAAATGCACTGGTTTTGTTTGATTTTGTTTGTTTTCGCTTGTCCGTCGGCTACACTGGTCGCCCTGCGCACGCCCGCCGCCTTTCGGTCGCTCGGCCCCTCGGCTGGCCCCATTCCCTGGCTTTCTTTGTTTCTGTTTGTTTTCGCTTGTCCGTCGGCTGCGCTGGCCACCTCAAGCTCGCCCGCCGCCCCGCGGTCGCTCGGCCCCTCGGCTGGCCAAATGCATTGGTTTTGTTTGTTTTTGTTTGTTTTCGCTTGTCCGTCGGCTGCACTGGTCGCCTCAGGCCCGCCCGCCGCCGTTCGGTCGCTCGGCCCCCCGGCTGGCCCAATGCATTGGTTTTGTTTGCTTTTGTTTGTTTTCGCTTGTCCGTCGGCTGCACTGGTCGCCCTGCGCGCGCCCGCCGCATTTCGGTCGCTCTGCCCCTCGGCTGGCCCCATTCCCTGGCTTTCTCTGTTTCTGTGTGTTTTCGCTTGTCCGTCGGCTGCACTGGTCGCCCCAAGCTCGCCCGCCGCCCCGCGGTCGCTCGGCCCCCCGGCTGGCCAACTGCACTGGTTTTGTTTGTTTTTGTTTGTTTTCGCTTGTCCGTCGGCTGCACTGGTCGCCCCAGGTCCGCCCGCCGCCTTTCGGTCGCTCGGCCCCTCGGCTGGTTGAATTCACTGGTTTTGTGTGTGTTTTGTTTGTTTTCGCTTGTCCGTCGGCTGCGCTGGTCGCCCTGCGCACGCCCGCCGCCTTTCGGTCGCTCGGCCCCCCGGCTGGCCCCATTCCCTGGCTTTCTTTGTTTCTGTTTGTTTTCGCTTGTCCGTCGGCTGCACTGGTCGCCTCAGGCTCGCCCGCCGCCCCGCGGTCGCTCGGCCCCTCGGCTGGCCCAATTCATCGGTTTTGTTTGTTTTTGTTTGTTTTCGCTTGCCCGTCGGCTGCGCTGGTCGCTCCAGGCCCGCCCGCCGCCGTTCGGTCGCTCGGCCCCTCGGCTGGCCAAATTCACTGGTTTTGTTTGTTTTTCTTGTCCGTCGGCTGCACTGGTCGCCCTGCGCACGCCCGCCGCCTTTCGATCGCTCGGCCCCACGGCTGGCCCCATTCCCTGGCTTTCTTTGTTTCTGTTTGTTTTCGCTTGTCCGTCGGCTGCACTGGTCGCCTCAGGCTCGCCCGCCGCCTTTCGGTCGCTCGGCCCCTCGGCTGGCCAAATGCATTGGTTTTGTTTGTTTTTGTTTGTTTTCGGTTGTCCATCGGCTGCACTGGTCGCCCCGGGCCCGCCCGCCGCCGTTCGGTCGCTCGGCCCCTCGGCTGGCCCAATTCATTGGTTTTGTTTGTTTTTGTTTGTTTTCGCTTGTCCGTCGGCTGCACTGGTCGCCCCAGGCCCGCCCGCCGCCGTTCGGTCGCTCGGCCCCTCGGCTGGCCAAATGCATCGGTTTTGTTTGTTTTTGTTTGTTTTCGCTTGTCCGTCGGCTGCACTGGTCGCCCTGCGCACGCCCGCCGCCTTTCGGTCGCTCGGAGCCCTCGGCTGGCCCCATTCCCTACAAGCGAAACAAACAGAAACAAAGAAAGCCAGGGAATGGGGCCAGCCGAGGGGCCGGGCGACCGAAAGGCGGCGGGCGAGCCTGGGGCGACCAGTGCAGCCGACGGACAAGCGAAAACAAACAAAAACAAACAAACCCAATGAATTTGGCGATCCGAGGGGCCGAGCGACCGGAAAGCGGCGGGAGAGGCTGGGGCGACCAGTGCAGCCGACGGACAAGCGAAAACAAACAAAACAAAGAAAACAATTGAATTCGGCCAGCCGAGGGGCAGAGCGACCGAAACGCGGCGGGCGAGCCTGGGGCCACAAGTACAACCGACGGACAAACGAAAACAAACCAAAACAAACAACACCACGGAAATGAGCCAGCCGAGGGGCCGAGCGACCGAAAAGCCGCGGGCGAGCCTGGAGCGACCAGCGCAGCCGACGGACAAGCGAAAACAAACAAAAACAAACAAAACTAAGCATTTGGCCAGCCGAGGGGCAGGGCAGCGCGACCGAAAGGCGGCGGGCGAGCCTGAGGCGACCAGTGCAGCCGACGGACAAGCGAAAACAAACAGAAACCAAACGAAACCAAGGACTGGGGCCAGCCGGGGTGCCGAGCGACCGAAAGGCGGCGGGCGTGCGCAGGGCGACCAGTGCAGCCGACGGACAAGCGAAAACCAACAAAAACAAAGAAACCCAGCGAATCTGGCCAGCCGAGGGGCCGAGCGACCGCGGGGCGGCGGGCGAGCCTGGGGCGACCATTGCAGCCGACGGACAGGCGAAAACAAACAAAAACAAACCAACCCAACGAATTGCGCCAGCCGAGGGGCCGAACGACCGCGGGGCGGCGGGCGAGCCTGGGGCGACCAGTGCAGCTGACGGACAAGCGAAAACAAACAAAAACAAACCAAACCAAATAATGGGGCCAGCCGAGAGGCCGAGCGACCGCGGGGCGGCGGGCGAGCCTGGAGCGACCAGCGCAGCCGACGGACAAGCGAAAACAAACAACAACAACCAAAACCATGAATGGGGCCCGCCGAGGGGCCGAGCGACCGCGGGGCGGCGGGCGAGCCTGGGGCGACCAGTGCAGCCGACGGACAAGCGAAAACAAACGAAACGAACAAACACACAGAAATCGACCAGCCGAGAGGCCGAGCGACCGCAGGGCGGCGGGCGAGCCTGAGGCGCCCAGTGCAGCCGACGGACAAACCAAAACAAACAAAAACAAACAAAACCAAAGAATTGGGCCAGCCGAGGGGTCGAGCGACCGAAAGGCGGCGGGCGAGCCTGTGGCGACCAGTGCAGCCGACGGACAAACGAAAACAATCAACCACAAACAAAACAAAGGAATGAGGCCAGCCGAAAGGCAGAGCGACCGCTGTGCGGCGGGCGAGCCCGGGGCGACCATTGCAGCCGACGGGCAAGCGAAAACAAGCAAAAAACAAACAAAACCAAGGAATGGGGCCAGCCGAGGGGGCGAGCGACCGAAAGGCGGCGGGCGAGCCTGGGGCGACCAGTGCAGCCGACGGACAAGCGAACACAAACAGAAACAAACAAAAACAAGGAATGGGGCCAGCCGAAGGGCCGAGCGACCGCGGGGCGGCGGGCGAGCCTGAGGCGACCAGTGCAGCCGACGGACAAGCGAAAACAAGCAAAAGCAAACAAAACAAAAAAATGAGCCAGCCGAGGGGCCGAGCGACCGAGACGCGGCGGGCGAACCTGTGGCAACCAGTACAGCCGAAGGACAAGCGAAAACAAACAAAAACAAACAAAACCAGTGCATGGGGCCAGCCGAGGGGCCGAGCGACCGCGGGGCGGCGGGCGAGCCTGGGGCGACCAGTGCAGCCGACGGAGAAGCGAAAAAAAACAAAAACAAACAAAATCAAGGAATGGGGCCAGCCGAGGGGCCGAGTGACCGCGGGGCGGCGGGCGAGCCTGAGGCGACCAGTGCAGCCGACGGACAAGCGAAAACAAACAGAAACAAACAAAACCAAGGAATGGGGCAAACTGAGGGGGCGAGCGACCGCGGGGAGGTGGGCGAGCCCGGGGCGACCAGTGCAGCCGACGGACAAGCGAAAAAAAACAAAACAAAAAAAAACAAAACCATTGCATGGGGCAAGCCGAGGGGCCGAGCGACCGCGGGGAGGTGGGCGAGCCTGGGGCGACCAGTGCAGCCGACGGGCAAGCGAAAACAAACAAAAACAAACAAAACCAAATAGTGGGGCCAGGCCGAGCGACCGCGGGGCGGCGGGCGACACTGGGGCGACCAGTGCAGCCGACGGACAAGCGAAAACAAACAAAACAATCAAAACCAAGGAATGGGGCCAGCCGAGGGGCCGAGCGACCAGCGTCGCCCAGGGAAGTGACAACCAAACCCTAGAAGTAGATTAGGTTTGCGCCCGCCCCCCAAAAAAACAAAAAATATAGATTCTTGAAATAGGAAGGCGCTTAAAGTAGATTGGGATCTGGGAATCCAAAAATACCTACTTTCAACGACCGGTGGGTATTCAAAACATAATTTAAAACATCGTCTGGGATCGTCTTTTCGAGTATTGAGGAACATTTAAAAAATAAGTTAAAAAATCGTCTGGGATCGTCGTTTCGAGTATTTGTGGCAATGTTTTGAAAAAAGGACTATTCTTAAATTGGTCGTCCAACAATCCCCTGTAGGGAGACACGCCCGGCCTAAACCTTGGGCCAGGATCACGTCTGGCAACACCCGCATGTCCCTCCCCACGGCCTCCAGCCGGCCCCGCGTGGCCGTCTCCTCCAGCTCCGCCTCCGAGGCCAGCTTGCGCGCCTCCTGCAGAGCGCTCTGCGCCCTCACGGCGGCCTTGGAAGAACAACCAGAAACACATAAGCATAAAGTGTTGGCGCTCCGCGCGGGTTTCTCGGATCCGCGCCTGGGCCCTCCTCCCTGGCGCGCGGAGCGCGCCAGGGGCGGCGCCGGAGGCGCCGCCGGGGGGCCCAAGCGCGGATCCAAGAAACCCGCGCGGAGCGCCACAAAAGTTCAAGTTTATGTAGTGTTTTTCTTCTTCGAGGCCTGGTCCCGCTCGTCCATCTCCTGGCGGACCCGCGCCACCTCCGCCACACCGGCGATGCGATCTGCGGCCAGCGCGCGGGTGGCGTCCTCCAGGCCCGCCTCGCCGAGGGCGGCCCGGTCCTCCAGCTCGTTGGCCTTGGACTGCCGAATGCTGAGCGCTGACTTGGTCTTGCTGATGCCATGGAGCAGGCACTCGTAGCGCTCCTTGGCCTCAGCCACGCGGTCCTTCTCGCCGAAGAGGACATCGCGGAGACCGCCGATCTCAATGGTTCGCCTGCCGAACTCCTCCTGTATGTAGTCGTCACCATCCATTGCTCCCACGACGTCGCGAGCGCAGGGCCCTGCTGTGACAACGCCGCTTGAGCCAAAACAGATACGGAGACGAACGTGCCTGATGATGACGACAGTGAGGATGATGCTGATGAGGATGATTCAGATGATACTCATGACGACGAGTGATGGTTTAGATGGGTACGAACACGGGAACGACGCCAATGGTTGTGATGGTGGCCCACTGCACGCGCCATCGCCAGGAGAGCCCATAACCGAATCGATAAGTCGAACTGGCGATCGAAATGAATCGGATCGGGGGAAATCGGCAGCCAAGTCGGGAGGAGTCGAATCGGCTGAAATTGGCAGAGTAGTAAGGCCTCGTTGAGAAATCGGAATCCAAATCGCAGTCTGGAGCCGAATCGCATCGGAATCGGAATCCATCGAAATCGAATCGGATCGAATCGGAAGAATCGAAACACGCCCTGCATCGTTGTCGACCATGGCCAGCGACCTGCCGCACTGCGAAGCCGACTGGCTGCGGACGCCGTGCCAACGCGTCGCCATGCCTGCCCGTCAGCTCCGAAGAAGATCTGTCACCATGCCCCCTGGAACGTTGAGGCGTGGTACGAATGTCGGGGGCGCGCAAGCATGGGTTACCGATCCATGGATTTGCCGCGCGGTCGCCAAATCCATGGATCGGTGGATCGGGGGAGATGCCCTCCCCCAAATGCGGCCGGTGCCGCCTCCGTCGGCCGCGGGAACCAGTGATTCCCTTTTGAAACGGGACCCGTCGCTAATCCACGCCCCCTTGCTCCATGTTTGCGATCGCCTGAGAATGCACCCCCTCCTCGCCACCTTGTCTCGCATGCACCGCCCCCCCCTCCCGAGACTTCCTTGGCGGCACGGCGCCTCCCCGGGCACTTCCCAAAGCTCTCAGAGGCGTCCAAGGCGGCCAGGAAAGGCCACCGAGGCCGCCAGTATGGCCCACATTGCCTAGATAGGCACGCGGCAGCTCCCCAGACGCCTCCAAGAAGCCCCCCAAAACGCCCCCGCTCTCGCCAGATCGGGCTTCTGGCAGCCTCCAGGCCTCCAAGAAAGCCCAGAGACGGCAACAGACGCCTCCGAGAGGGCCCTCAGACGGCCCAAGAGGCCCCGGAGACGGCCCCAGAGACCTCCACGACGGCCCGAACAAGTCCCCGAACGGCCAAGCGTCTCCCCCTCGACGGCCTCCGAAGGCGAAGGGGCCCCCTTGAGGCCAGCCAGAGGCCCCAGGAGATCCCCAAATAGCTTCCAGGAAGCCCCCAAAGGGCCCCAGGAGGCCTCCTCCTCCTCCTCCCGCTCCTCCTCCTCCTCCTCCTCCTCCTCCTCCTCCTCCTCCTCCTCCTCCTCCTCCTCCTCCTCCTCTATAAACATAAATGTTTGACGGCTCGCGCGGATTTCGTGCATCTGCGCTGGACCCCAGGGCGGCGCGAGAGGCGCTACCCAGAGAATGGCAGCACAGATCCGAGAATCCGCGCGGAGCTCCGAACGTTTATGCTGATGCCGCGGCTGCTTTCTAAGAAGCCTTCCCCTCTCCCCCATGCCCCCCCTGCGCGTGGCCGACTGGGGCCTGCACAGCCCGAAACCAATCCGAACTCTGCGAGTCACGGGGGGGTCTCGGGAGGCCTCTGGGGATCGCTTGGGGCCTCTGGGGCCCGAAGCAGAACGGCTCAACCTCGAACCGCGTGTCCCATAACTTCCCCTCGACACTCGGCGGTGGACACACCTACCTTTAGTAAACCACCCTTCAATGAAAACGGCCTGGGACCGAAACCGACGGACCTGGACCCGCAAAACTGACGGCCGCGACGCCCTCTCGCGAACCGAGAACGGCCAATCCGCCAATCGACGTGTCAAAATAAGGAAGTCTGTCAACCTCCGAGACAGACAAGTTGCGTTCCGCCCGCGTGCCGGCTCCGACTCGGAGCGCCGCGAGGGGCAGGCGTTGGCCACGCCCCCGGCCACCGCCGCTCGCGTGGTCGTCGTCGCCGCTCGCGTGGTCGTCTCCGTCTCCGTCGTGGTGGACGGGCAGCCTCGGCGGCGCGCGGGCGGGGGGGGTGCGGCCTCCTGCGGAGGAGGCACGGAGGTGTTCCTCGGAGCACCGCTCCTCCGACCCCACGTCCCCCACGGCGCGGCCTGGGCCCCGCTGGCCGACGTCCCCCCCCCCTAGACGGGGGACATGGGCTGTTCCCGTCGGGTTGCCAGGGGTACATCTCCCCGACTGGGGTGCTGAGATGGTGGGGGTCTTGACAGACATGGGGATGGGGATGGGGACAGGGGTCGGTTGAAGGATACTGCTTCTGAGACGGGCACCCGGGACCTCAGAGTGTGAGGGGTAGCGATGGGGGGGGACCTTGCAGAAGGGGGGGAAGCACCGACCTGGAGTCGGCGAGGCGTCGCCGATAGATTGACAGTAGCCTCCCCACAGCGAATCCGAACGTTCCTGGGCAGGTTGGGGATATCGGGCCCCGCCCGCGATCAATGGGCGATTGGGGTCGATGCGTCCCCCTGAATGCCGATCCGCCCCTATCGTTGCCCGCGAAATAAGGGCCCCTGGAAGTTGGCACCAAGGATGAGTACCTACCAGACCACCCCAACCCAACCCGACGAGTCGAACTTCGGGTTGGGGGGGTACGGGTTCCATATGTGTTCTTTCAATGCTCCTCGACCCCCCCTTCACACTGGAAATGGAGGGTAATTTGAAGCCTTCGGGTTGGGTTGGGGTGGCTCGGTGGGCGACAACAGGAGCCCCGCCGACCTTGGGGCTTCTAGTTGGCCCTGGAAGCGACAAAGCCGTTTATGTGCCCTTTCCGTTTTGCTTTTCTCTTCCCAATTTCGGCGCCGTTGTTTCCACTCGCATTTTGTTTCCGGGTTCTGGTTCCAGCTCCAATCCCGGAGACGTGTCTTGCCGTCTGGTCGCCGCTTCTTTACGGCTTCCACGTTCAAGAAACGCTTTTTCGGAAATGGTGGAGGAACGGCCCTGCCGCTTCCGCAGCCAACTAAGGTTTAGGCTGCTTATTCTTCAAACCCTCTTCTCCCCCTTCAGGGACGAATCTACCACTGCTCCGCCTGACCAGGGCGCACAGGCCCATCATCCCGTCCAAAAAAAACAATGTCAGCCAGCGTGGACCCCAAGCAGTGTGGTCTTGCACTATTTGCGGTGTATGCGGTGCAATCAAACTAGGTGGCGCAATCAATGGTGCAGTCTAGGTGTTGCAATCCATGTGGTGCAGTCTATGGAATGCGAACGACGCTATGCAAAGCCGTGCAAATCAATGTAAACCAATGCAAAGCGATGCAACCCGATGCAACGCGATCCAAATCAATGCAGATCAATGCAAAGCAATGCAATGCAACGCAACGCAACAGATTTCAAAGCAATGCAGACCGATGCAAAGCAGTGCAAAGCAACGCAAAGCAATGCAAAGCCACGAAAGCAACGAAAAGCAACGCAAGGCAACGCACATCAACACACAGCAATGTACAGCAATGCAACAGAATGTGAAGCAATGCAAATCACTACAACACCATTCAAAGCGGTGCAAAGCGATGCGAAGAAGTGCGAAGCGATGCAAAGCACTGCAAAGCAATGCAATTCAATGCCATGCAAAGCAGGTGGCGGCGACGGACGGCGGCGACGGGCCGCGACGGTCGGCCACAAGCCAGCGGGGGCGGCACTGGGGCCGAGCTGCGGCGGTGACGGACCGCGGCGACGGGCGGCGGCGGGCGGCCACGAGCTGGCAGCATCGACAATCAGGCCCAGGCCCGTAGAAGAGCGCGAAGAAGCCCAGAGTGCAAGCACTGTCTGGGGAATGACAACTCAACTCTCTGGCAGCGATCCTGCGCGGGCGCCCCGCGATCACTTTGCATCGTTGTCTGGGATGGTGGAGGCGCCCTGGCACGCGAGGCACACATCTCGCGGGGGTCGCGCCCCTGGCTGGCGCCTCATTGATTTCGCATCGTGGTCGAGGGCGGCCCCTGCCCGTGCTGAGACTCGAGTGCTACTCCTGTGGTGGGAGGCGGGAGGCCGGGTTAGAATGAGCGAAACGGCCGTCCTTCGGGGGCGTAGCAAGGAGGAGAGGAGGAGGAGGAGGAGAAGGAGGAAGAGGAGG
>CAUYUJ010015212.1:0-42500 GCA_963575745.1 Prorocentrum cordatum
AGTCAAGTTGATACATGTTGTCGGTATTTTCTACTTAACTCGAGCTATAGGGCAGCTACAGTGCTGGTAAGCACTCGTATCGCACTCAGAATGATGAGACGCGTTCGTCTGTTGAATCCATAGGTCTGAACTCCGTCTGCTAGCCGAGCTAGGTCCGCAAACCTATTCGTATTATTCGAGTCAACTTGATACGCGTTGTCGGTATTTTCCATTTAACTCGAGCTTTAGGGCGGCTACAGTGCTGGTAAGCACACCTACCGCACTCAGAATCATCAGGCGCGTTCGCCTGTTGAATCGAGAGCTCTGAACTCGGTCTGCTGCGCGATCCAGAATCACGAAACTGTTCGTATTCTTCCAGTTATCTTGAGAGCTACTGTCGGCGTTCTGCACTTAATTCGGGCTGTAGGGAGGCTACAGGGCGGGTAATCAATGGGATCGATTCGGCGACATCAGACGCGCCCGTCTGTCGCATTCAGAGGTCTGAACTCAGTCTGATACTCGAGTTCGGCTCAAAAACTATTCGGTCTCTGCAATTTTTTCGACAGTATATGTTGTCAGGAAGCTCTACGAGTCCCCCGGCGGTAACAAAGGTTGACGGTTTACCGCCGGCGCCCAGTTTCGTTCTCGAAATTTGACAATTCGTTAGAGCTCTAGTATTTTTTCCCATGATATTCGATCTTATTCCCGCTCGCCATCTTGATCTCAGCTCGATCGGGTAACTTTGAAGGCCAAAAAGCACTCTGGCGGGAACGGCCGTTTCGAGTCATGTTGATATGCGCTGTCGGTATTTTGTACTTAACTCGAGCTGTAGGGCAGCTACAGAGCTTGTAAGCACAGCTATCGCACTCAGAATCATCAGGCGCGTTCGCCTGTTGAATCCATAGGGTTGAACTCGGTCTGCTAGCCGAGCTAGCTCCGCAAACCTATCCGTATTATTCGAGTCAACTTGATACGCGTTGTCGGTATTCCTACTTAACTCGAGCTGTAGGCCAGCTACAGTGCTGGTAAGCACGCCTATCGCACGAAGAATGATCAGGCGCGGTCGTCTGTTCAATTCACAGGTCTGAACTCGGTCTGCTAGCCGAGCTAGCTTCGCAAACCTATTCGTATTATTCGAGTCAACTTCATACGCGTTGTCGGTATTTTCTACTTAACTCGAGGTCTAGGGCAGCTACAGTGCTGGTAAGCACACCTATCGAACTCAGAATAATCAGGCGCGCTGTTGCATTCATAGGTTTGAACTCGGTCTGCTAGCCGAGCTAGATCTGCAAACCTATTCGTATTATTCGAGTCAACTTGATACGCGTTGTCGGTATTTCCTACTTTAATCGAGCTGTAGGGCAGCTACAGTGCTGGTAAGCACGCCCATCGCACTCAGAATAATCAGGCGTGTTCGCCTGTTGAATTCAGAGCTCTGAACTCCATCTGCTGCGGGATCTAGAATCACGAAACTGTTCGTATTCTTCCAGTCATCTTCAGAGCTACTGTCGACGTTCTGCACTTAGCTCGGGCTGTACGGGGGCTGCAGGGCGGGTAATCACAGGAATCGATTCGGAGACATCAGACGCCTCTGTCTGCTGCATTCAGAGCTCCGAACTCGGTCTGATACTCGAGTTGGGCTGAAAAACTATTCGTTCTCTGCAATTTTCTTCGACATTATATGTTGTCAGGAAGCTCTACGAGTCCCCCGGCGGTAACAAAGGTTGACGGTTTACCGCCGGCGCCCAGTAGCTGGAAGCTAAGAGTAATTCCGGCGCGCCCCAGAGCAGTTGGCAAGAAGAATAACTCGTAGAGCTTCCCTTAGCAAGTTATTGCTGGAAGCTAAGAGTAATTCCGGGGAGCTGGAGAGCTAGTTGGCAAGAAAAATCTCGACGGACCTTTTGCTGACTTTTGGTCAGTTGAAAATTTTGTTCTGAAAATTTGAACATTCGTTAGAGCTCTAGTGTTTTTTCCCATGATATTCGATCTTATTCCCGCTCGCCATCTTGATCTCAGCTCGATCGGGTAACTTTGAAGGCCAAAAAGCACGGGCGGGAACGGCCGTTTCGAGTCATCTTGATACGCACTGTCGGTTTTCTCAAGATAACTCGATCAGACCAACTACAGAGCTGGTCAGCACAGCGAATGCATTCAGAATGATCAGGCGCGTTCACCTGTTTAATCCAGAGGTCTGAACTCGGTCTGCTAGCCGAGCTAGGGCAAACCTATTCGTATTATTCGAGTCATTGTAACAGCCGCTCTCGGTTTTTCGTACTTAACTCGATCTGTAGGGCAGCCACAGAGCTGATAATCACAGAAATCGATTGAGAATTATCAGGCGCGCCTGTCTGTCGAATCAAGAGCTCTGAATTCGGCCTGCTCCCCGAGCTAGCTTCGCGAACCTATTGGTTTTGTTCGAGTCATCTTGAGAAGTGCTCTCGGTTTTCTGTACTTAAATCGTGCTGGGGGCGGGCTACAGTGCTGTTAGACAGGAATCGATTTCGAGACATCAGGCGCGTCCGTTTGTCGAACCGTTCGGAACTCGGTCTGCTGCTCGAACGAAATCCGCGAAACTGTTGTATTTTTCGAGTAATCCCGAGAGGTACTCTCGGTTTTCTGCTCTTAACTCAGGCTGTATGGGTGGCTGCAGAGCTGGTAATCACAGGAATCGATCCGCAGACATCAGACGCGTTCGCCTGTCGCATTCAGAGGTCTGAACTCGGTTTCATGCTCGAGCTCGATTGGAAAACTGTTCGTTTGTTTTGTTAGAGTCATCTTGAGAGGTCTATAATCGCTTGGGCTGAAAAACTAGTCGTTCTCCGAAATTTTTTTCCACATTATATATTGTCAGGAAGCTCTACGAGTCCCCCGGCGGTAAGAAAGGTTGACGGTTTACCGCCGGCGCCCAGGAACTCGTAGAGCTTCCCTTAGCAAGTTACTGCTGGAAGCTTAAGAGTAATTCCGGGGAGCTGGAGAGCTAGTTGGCAAGAAAAATCTCGACGGACCTTTTGCTGACTTTTGGTCGGTTGAAAATTTTGTTCTCGAAATTTCAACATTCGTTAGAGCTCTAGTATTTTTTCCATGATATTCGATCTTATTCCCGCTCGTCATCTTGATCTCAGCTCGATCAAGTAATTTTGAAGGTTAAAAAGCAGGCGGGCGGGAACGGCCGTTTCGAGTCATCTTGATACGCGCTGTCGGTTTTATCAAGATAACTCGAGCTTCGGGACAACTACGGAGCTGGTGAGCACAGCTAATGCATTCAGAATGATCAGGCGCGTTCGCCTGTTGAATCGAGAGGTCTGAACTCGGTCTGCTAGCCGAGCTAGGGTCGCAAACCTATTCGTATTATTCGAGTCATTGTAGCAGACGCTCTCGGCTTTTCGTACTTAACTCGATCTGTGGGGCAGCCACAGAGCTGATAATCACAGAAACCGATCGAGAATTATCATGCGCGTTCGTCTGTTAAATAAAGCGCTCTGAACTCGGCCTGCTCCCCGAGCTAGGTTCGCGAACCTATTGGTATTGTTCGAGTCATCTTGAGAAGTGCTCTCGGTTTTCTGTACTTAAATCGTGCTGGGGGGGGGGCTACAGTTCTGCTGCTCACAGGAATCGATTTTGAGACATCAGGCGCGTGCGTTCGTCGAACCGAGAGCTCGGAACTCGGTCTGCTGCTCGAACGAGATCCGCGAAACTCATCCTGAGAGGTACTCTCGGTTTTCTGCACTTAACTCAGGCTGTATGGGGGGCTGCAGAGCTGGTAATCACAGGATTCGATCCGTGGACATCAGACGCGTCCGCCTGTCGCATACAGAGGTCTGAACTCGGTTTCATACTCGAGCTCGATTCGAAAACTGTTCGTTTGTTTTGTTGGAGTCATCTTGAGAGGTCTATAATCGCTTGGGCTGAAAAACTAGTCGTTCTCTGAAATTCTCTTCCACATTATATATTGTCAGTAAGCTCTACGAGTCCCCCGGCGGTAAGAAAGGTTGACGGTTTACCGCCGGCGCCCAGTCTCGACGGACCTTTTGGTGACTTTTGGTCGGTTGAAAATTTTGTTCTCGAAATTTGACAATTCGTTCGAGCTCTAGTATTTTTTCCCATGATATTCGATCTTATTTCCGCTCGCCATCTAGATCTCAGCTCGATCGGGTAACTTTGAAGGCCAAAAAGCAGGCAGGCGGGAACGGTCGTTTCGAGTCATCTTGATACGCGCTGTCGGTATTTTGTACTGAACTCGAGCTCTAGGGCAGCTACAGAGCTGGTAAGCACAGCTTTCGTACTCAGAATGATCATGCGCGTTCGTCTGTTCAATCCAGACGTCTTAACTCGGTCTGCCAGCCGAGCTAGGTCCGCAAACCTATTCGTACTATTCGAGTCATCTTGATAGACACTCTCTTTTTGATGTACTTTACTCGAGCTTTAGGGAAGCTACAGTGCTGGTAAGCACACCTATCGCACTCAGAATCATTACGCGCGTTCGCCTGTTGAATCGAGAGGTCTGAACTCGGTCTGCTAGCCGAGCTAGGTCCCCAAACCTATTCGTATTATTCGAGTCATCCTGATAGACGCTCTCGGTTTTCTGTACTGAACTCGAGCTTCAGGGCAACTACAGTGCTGGTAAGCAACCTTTCGCAGAATCATCACGCGCGTTCGCCTGTTGAATCGAGAGGTCTGAACTCGGTCTGCTAGCCGAGCTAGGTCCGCAAACCTATTCGTATTATTCGAGTCATCCTGACAGACGCTTTCGGTTTTCTGTACTTAACTCGAGCTGTACGGCAGCTACAGGGCTCATTGTGACAGACATCGATGGGGAATTATCAGTTGCGTTCGTCTATTGAATCGATAGCTATGAACTCGGCCTGCTGCGCGAGCTAGGTTCGAGTCATCTTGAGAAGTGCTCTCGATTGTCTGCACTCAACTCGTGCTGGGAGAGGGCTACAGTGCTGCCGGTCACAGATATCGATTTGCACACATTAGGCGCGTCTGTTGGTCGATTCGAGAGCTCGGAACTCGGTCTGCTGCTCGAACTAGCAAATCCATTATATTATTCGAGTCGATACTGTCGGTTTTCTGCACTTCACTCGGGCTGTAGGGGGGCTTCAGGGCAGGGATCCTTGAGTGGATTCGGAGACATCAGACGCGCCTGCCTGTCGCATTCAGAGGTCTGAACTCGGTTTGATACTCGAACTGGGTTGCGAAACTGTTTGTTCTTTGTTAGCGTTGTATTGAGAGGTCTGAAATCGCTTGGGCTTAAAAAAAAGTCGTTCTTTGGATTTTTCCCCACAGTAGATATTGTCAGGAAGCTCTACGAGTCCCCCGGCGGTGAGAAAGGTTGACGGTTTACCGCCGGCGCCCAGTTATTGCTGGAAGCTTAACTCGTAGAGCTTCCCTTAGCTAGTTATAGCTGGAAGCTAAGAGTAATTCCGGCGCGCTGGAGAGCTAGTTGGCAAGAAAAATCTCGACGGACCTTTTGCTGACTTTTGGTCGGTTGAAAAATTTGTTCTCGAAATTTGACAATTCGTTTGAGCTCTAGTATTTTTTCCCATGATATTCGATCTTACTGGGCGCCGGCGGTAAACCGTCAACCTTTCTTACCGCCGGGGGACTCGTAGAGCTTCCTGACAATATATAATGTGGAAACGAATTTCAGAGAACGACCAGTTTTCGCTTATGAACCTCCAAAGATGACTCTAACAAAAACAGTTTCGCAGATTTCGTTCGAGCAGCAGACCGAGTTTCGAGCGATCGGTTCGACGAACGGACGCGCCTGATGTCTCGAAATCGATTCCTGTGACCAGCAGAGCTATAGCCCTCCCCCAGCACGATTTATGTACAGAAAACCGAGAGCACTTCTCAAGATGACTCGAACAATACGAATGGGTTCGCGAACCTAGCTCGGAGAGAAGGCCGATTTCAGAGCTCTTGATGCAACAGACAAACGCGCCTGATAAGTCTCAATCGATTTCTGTTAGTATGAGCCCTGTGGCTGCCCTATAGATCGAGTTAAGTACGAAAAACCGAGAGCGTCTGCTTCAATGACTCGAATAATACGAATAGGTTTGCGACCCTAGCTCGGCTAGCACACCGAGTTCAGACCTCTGGATTCAACAGGCGAACGCGCCTGATCATTCTGAACGCATTAGCTGTGCTGACCAGCTCTGTAGGTGTCCTGAAGCTCGAGTTATCTTGAGAAAACCGACAGCGCCTATCAAGATGACTCGAAACGGCCGTTCCCGCCTGCCTGCTTTTTGGCCTTCAAAGTTACCCGATCGAGCTGAGATCAAGATGGCGAGCGGGAATAAGATCGAATATCATGGGAAAAAATACTAGAGCTCTAACGAATTGTCAAATTTCGAGAACAAAATTTTCAACCGACCAAAAGTCACCAAAAGGTCCGTCGAGATTTTTCTTGCCAACTAGCTCTGGGACGCGCCGGAATTACTCTTAGCTTCCAGCTATAACTAGCTAAGGGAAGCTCTACGAGTTATTCCATATTCGATCTTATTCCCGCTCGCCATCTTGATCTCAGCTCGATCGGGTAACTTTGAAGGCCAAAAAGCAGGCAGGCGGGAACGGCCGTTTCGAGTCATCTTGATACGCGCTGTCGGTTTTCTCAAGATAACTCGAGCTTCAGGACAACTACAGAGCTGGTCAGCACAGCTAATGCATTCAGAATGATCAGGCGCGTTCGCCTGTTGAATTCAGAGGTCTGAACTCGGTCTGCTAGCCGAGCTAGGGTCGCAAACCTATTCGTATTATTCGAGTCATTGTAGCAGACGCTCTCGGTTTTTCGTACTTAACTCGATCTCTAGGGCAGCCACAGAGCTGATAATCACAGAAATCGATTGAGAATTATCAGGCGCGTTCGTCTGTTGAATCAAGAGCTCTGAACTCGGCCTGCTCTCCGAGCTAGGTCCGCTAACCTATTGGTATTGTTCGAGTCATCTTGAGAAGTGCTCTCGGTCTGGGGGAGGGCAACAGTGCTGCTGGTCACAGGAATCGATTTCGAGACATCAGGTGCGTCCGTTCGTCGAACCGAGAGCTCGGAACTCGGTCTGCTGCTCGAACGAGATCCGCGAAACTGTTGTATTATTCGAGTCATCCTGAGAGGTACTCTCGGTTTTCTGCACTTAACTCAGGCTGTATGGGGGGCTGCAGAGCTGTTAATCACAGAATTCGATCCGCAGACATCAGACGCGTCCGCCTGTCGCATTCAGAGGTCTGAACTCGATTTCATACTCGAGCTCGATTGGAAAACTGTTCGTTTGTTTTGTTAGAGTCATCTTGAGAGGTCTATAATCGCTTGGGCTGAAAAACTAGTCGTTCTCTGAAATTCATTTCCACATTATATATTGTCAGGAAGCTCTACGAGTCCCCGGCGGTAAGAAAGGTTGACGGTTTACCGCCGGCGCCCAGTAAGAGTAATAACTCGTAGAGCTTCCCTTAGCAAGATATTGCTGGAAGCAAAGAGTAACTCGTAAAGCTTCCCTTAGCTAGTTATAGCTGGAAGCTAAGAGTAATTCCGGCGCGCTGGAGAGCTAGTTGGCAAGAAAAATCTCGACGGACCTTTTGCTGACTTTTGCTCGGTTCAAAATTTCGTTCTCGAAATTTGACCATTCGTCAGAGCTCTAGTATTTTTTCCCATGATATTCGATCTTATTCCCGCTCGCCATCTTGATCTCAGCTCGATCGGGTAACTTTGAAGGCCAAAAAGCGCACGGGCGGGAACGGCCGGTTCGAGTCATCTTGATACGCGCTATCGGTATTTTGTACTTAACTCGAGCTGTAGGGCAGCTTCAGAGGGTGAGCACAGCTATCGCACTCAGAATTATCACGCGCGTTCGCCTGTTGAAACCAGAGGTCTGAACTCGGTCTGCCAACCGAGCTAGGTTCGCAAACCTATTTGTATTATTCGAGTCATCTTGATAGACACTCTCGGTTTTCTGTACTTAACTCGAGCTTTAGGGCAGCTACAGCTTGTAAGCACAGCTATCTCACTCAGAATCATCACGCGCGTTCGTCTGTTGAATCCAGAGGTCTGAACTCGGTCTGCTAGCCGAGCTAGCTCCGCAAACCTATCAGTATTATTGGAGTGATCTTGATAGACGCTCTCGGTTTTCTGTACTTAACTCGAGCTGTAGGGCAGCTACAGGGCTCATTGTGACAGACATCGCTGGGGAATTATCAGTCGCGTTCGTCTATCGTACCGAGAGCTCTGAACTCGGCCTGCTGCCCGAGCTAGGTTCGCGAAACTGTTCGTATTGTCTGAATGATCTTGAGACATGCTCTCAATTTTCTGCACTCAACTCGTGCTGGGGAAGGACTACAGTGCTGCAGGTCACATATATCGATTTGCACACATCAGGCGCGTCTTTCGGTCAATTCCAGAGCTCGGAACTCGGTCTGCTGCTCGAACTAGGTTCGCAAAACTATTATATTATTCGAATCGATACTGTCGGTTTTCTGCACTTAACTCGGGCTGTTGGGGGGCTTCAGTGCTGGGAATCACATGAGTGGATTCGCAGACATCAGACGCGCCCCCCTGTCGCATTCAGGTCTCAACTCGGTTTGATGCTCGAACTGGGTTGCGAAACTGTTCGTTTTTTGTTAGCGTCATCTTGAGAGGTCTGAAAAAATAGTCGTTCTTTCGAGTTTTTTTCCACAGTATATATTGTCAGGAAGCTCTACGAGTCCCCCGGCGGTAAGAAAGGTTGACGGTTTACCGCCGGCGCCCAGTAATTCCGGCGCGCTGGAGAGCTAGTTGGCAAGAAAAATCTCGACGGACCTTTTGGTGACTTTTGGTCGGTTGAAAATTTTGTTCTCGAAATTTGACAATTCGTTAGAGCTCTAGTATTTTTTCCCATGATATTCGATCTTATTACCGCTCGCCATCTTGATCTCAGCTCGATTGGGTAACTTTGAAGGCCAAAAAGCAGGCAGGCGGGAACGGCCGTTTCGAGTCATCTTAACTCGAGCTGTAGAGCAGCTACAGAGCTGGTAAGCACAGCTATTGCACTCAGAATCATCAGGCGCGTTCGCCTGTTGAACCCAGAGGGCTGAACTCGGTCTGCTAGCCGAGCTAGGTCCGCAAACCTATTCGTATTATTTGAGTCATCTTGATAGACGCTGTCGGTTCTGTACTTAACTCGAGCTGTAGGGCAGCTACAGGGCTCATTGTAACAGACATCGATGGGAATCATCAGTCGCGTTCGTCTGTTGATTCGAGAGCTCTGAACTCGGCCTGCTGCCCGAGCAAGGTTCGCGACACTATTCGTATTGTCTGAATGATCTTGAGACGTGCTCTCAATTTTCTGCACTGAACTCGTGCTTGGGAAGAGCTACAATGCTGCAGGTCACAGATAACGATTTGCACACATCAGGCGCGTCTTTCGGTCGATTCCAGAGCTCGGAACTCGGTCTGCTGCTCGAACTAGATTCGCAAAATTATTATATTATTTGAGTCGATACTGTCGGTTTTCTGCACTTAACTCGGGCTGTGGGGAGGCTTCAGACGCGCCCGCCTGTCGCATTCAGAGGTCTGAACTCGGTTTGATACTCGAACTGGGTCGCGAAACTGTTTTTTTTTTAGCGTTATCTTAAGAGGTCTGAAATCGCTTGGGCTGGAAACTAGTCGTTCTTTGCAGTTTTTTTCACAGTATATATTGTCAGGAAGCTCTACGAGTCCCCCGGCGGTAAGAAAGGTTGACGGTTTACCGCCGGCGCCCAGTTCCGGGGAGCTGGAGAGCTAGTTGGCAAGAAAAATCTCGACGGACCTTTTGGTGACTTTTGGTCGGTTGAAAATTTTGTTCTCGAAATTTGACCATTCGTTAGAGCTCTAGTATTTTTTCCCATGATATTCGATCTCATTCCCGCTCGCCATCTTGATCTCAGCTCGATCGGGTAACTTTGAAGGCCAAAATGCAGGCAGGCGGGAACGGCCGTTTCGAGTCATCTTGATACGCGCTGTCGGTTTTCTCAAGGTAACTCGAGCTGCAGGACACCTACAGAGCTGGTCAGCACAGCTAATGCGTTCAGAATGATCAGGCGCGTTCGCCTGTTGAATCCAGAGGTCTGAACTCGGTCTGCTAGCCGAGCTAGGGTCGCAAACCTATTCGTATTATTCGAGTCATTGTAGCAGACGCTCTCGGTTTTTTGTACTTAACTCGATTTGTAGGGCAGCCACAGAGCTGATAATCACAGAAATCGATTCAGAATTATTAGGCGCGCTCGTCTGTTGAATCGAGAGCTCTGAACTCGGCCTGCTCCCTGAGCTAGGTTCGCGAACCCATTGATATTGTTCGAGTCATCTTGAGAAGTCCTCTCGGTTTTCTGTACTTAAATGAGGCTGGGGGCAGGCTACAGTGCTGCTGGTCACAGGAATCGATTTCGAGACATCAGGCGCGTCCGTTCGTCGAACCGATAGCTCGGAACTCGGTCTGCTGCTCGAACGAAATCCGCGAAACTGTTGTATTACTCGAGTCATCCTGAGAGGTCCTGTCGGTTTTCTGCACTTAACTCAGGCTGTATGGGGGGCTGCAGAGCTGGTAATCACAGGAATCGATCCGCAGACATCAGACGCGTCAGCCTGTCGCATTCAGAGGTCTCACTCGGTTTCATACTCGAGCTCGATTGGAAATCTGTTCGTTTGTTTTGTTAGAGTCATCTTGGGAGGTCCATAATCGCTTCGGCTGAAAATCTGGTCGTTCTCTGAAATTCGTTTTCACATTATATATTGACAGGAAGCTCTACGAGTCCCCTGGCGGTAAGAAAGGTTCACGGTTTACCGCCGGCGCCCAGTTGGCCGACCCGGCCAGAACAGACAATATGACAACTTTTAGGTTGTTTTGCGAATATTTGAAAGATATTTGACAATTTATTTTGAGGAAGCAGATTTTTCGCACCTGTAGACGACTATGAGGGCCTCGCTGTCTTAATATGAGCTCCTAGATGCATTTTCACTGCCAAAACACTTGGCGAAACCAACATTATGTCGACATGGAAAAAAACATGTTTTCTCTTTTCTAAGAAATGCTCCCGGAAGCCCTCTCTTTGCATACTGAGCACGCTCACACGTGCTAGGAGCTCTACGAGGTTCCCGGCGGTGACCAGGTTGACGGTTGACCGCCGGCGCCAGTCTCGACGGAACTTCTGATGACTTTTGCTCGGTTGGAAATACCTCGTAGAGCTCTTCGGCATCGATGAGCTAGAGGAATTCCGGCGCGGGCTGGAGCTAGTAACTCGTAGAGCTTCCCTTGGCAAGTTATTGCTGGAAGCTTAAGAGTAATTCGGGGAGCTGGAGAGCTAGTTGGCAAGAAAAATCTCGACGGAACTTTTGGTGACTTTTGGTCGGTTGAAAATTTTGTTCTCAAAATTTGACCATTCGTTAGAGCTCTAGTATTTTTTCCCATGATATTCGATCTTATTCCCGCTCGCCATCTTGATCTCAGCTCGATCGGGTAACTTTGAAGGCCAAAAAGCAGGCAGGCGGGAACGGCCGTTTCGAGTCATCTTGATACGCGCTGTCGGTTTTCTCAAGATAACTCGAGCTTCAGGACAACTACAGAGCTGGTTAGCACAGCCAATGCATTCAGAATAATTAGGCGCGTTCGCCTGTTGAATCCAGAGGTCTGAACTCGGTCTGCTAGCCGAGCTAGGGTCGCAAACCTATTCGTATTATTCGAGTCATTGTAGCAGACGCTCTCGGTTTTTTGTACTTAACTCGATCTGTAGGGCAGCCACAGAGCTGATAATCACAGACATCGATTGAGAATTATGAGGCACGTTCGTCTGTTGAATCAAGAGCTCTGAACTCGGCCTGCTCCCCGAGCTAGGTTCGCGAACCTATTGGTATTGTTCGAGTCATCTTGAGAAGTGCTCTCGGTTTTCTGTACTTAAATCGTGCTGGGGGAGGGCTACAGTGCTGCTAGTCACAGGAATCGATTTCGAGACATCAGGCGCGTCCGTTCGTCGAACCGAGAGCTCCGAACTCGGTCTGCTGCTCGAACAAAATCCGCGAAACTGTTGTATTATTCGAGTCATCCTGAGAGGTACTTTCGGTTTTCTGCACTTACTTAACTCAGGCTGTATGGGGGGGCTGCAGAGCTGGTAATCACAGAAATCGATCCGCAGACATGAGACGCGTGCGCCTGTCGCATTCAGAGGTCTGAACTCGGTTTCATACTCGAGCTCGATTGGAAAACTGTTCGTTTGTTTTGTTAAAGTCATCTTGAGAGGTCTATAATCGCTTGGGCTGGAAAACTAGTCGTTCTCTCAAATTCTTTCCCACATTATACATTCTCAGGAAGCTCTACGAGTCCCCCGGCGGTAAGAAAGGTTGACGGTTTACCGCCGGCGCCCAGTTGGTCGACCCGGCCAGAACGGACAATGTGACAACTTTTGGGTGGTTTTGCAAAAATTTGAAAGATATTTGACCATTTATTTTGAAAAAGCAGATTTTTACGCCGAGCATTTGCACATGAACTCCTCTCTGACAGCAGCTCAGCTCTCTCGATGCATTTTTGCATGAGCTGACTTCCGGGAACTGAGCGAATATGAACATCGAAAAAATCGAATTTCAAGATTTTCGGAAAATCTCCATTTTTTGATTATGTGTCGATTCTCTGCACTCTTACTTGTGAGGGGAGCTCTACGAGGTCCCCGGCGGTGACTCGGTTGACGGTTCACCGCCGGCGCCAGTTGCTGGAAGCTTAAGAGTAACTCGTAGAGCTTCCCTTAGCAAGTTATTGCTGGCTTAAGAGTAATTCCGGGGAGCTGGAGAGCTAGTTGGCAAGAAAAATCTCGACGGACCTTTTGGTGACTTTTGGTCGGTTGAAAATTTTGTTCTCAAAATTTGACCATTCGTTAGAGCTCTAGTATTTTTTCTCATGATATTCGATCTTATTCCCGCTCGCCATCTTGATCTCAGCTCGATCGGGTAACTTTGAAGGCCAAAAAGCAGGCAGGCGGGAACGGCCGTTTCGAGTGATCTTGATACGCGCTGTCGGTTTTCTCAAGATAACTCGAGCTTCAGGACAACTACAGAGCTGGTCAGCACAGCTAATGCATTCAGAATGATCAGGCGCGTTCGCCGGTTGAATCCAGAGGTCTGAACTCGGTCTGCTAGCCGAGCTAGGGTCGGAAACCTATTCGTATTATTCGAGTCATTGTAGCAGACGCTCTCGGTTTTTCGTACTCAACTTGATCTGTAGGCAGCCACAGAGCTGATAATCACAGAAATCGATTGAGAATCATCAGGCACGTTCGTCTGTTGAATCAAGAGCTCTGAACTCGGCCTGTTCCCCGAGCTAGGTTCGCGAACCTATTGGTATTGTTCGAGTCATCTTGAGAAGTGCTCTCGGTTTTCTGTTAAATCGTGCTGGGGGAGGGCTACAGTGCTGCTGGTCACAGGAATCGATTTCGAGACATCAGGCGCGTCCGTTCGTCGCACCGAGAGCGGAACTCGGCCTGCTGCTCGAACGAGATCTGCGAAACTGTCGTATCATTCGAGTCATCCTGAGAGGTACTCTCGGTTTTCTGCACTTCACTCAGGCTGTATGGGGGGCTGCAGAGCTGGTAATCACAGGAATCGATCCGCAGACATCAGACGCGTCCGCCTGTCGCATTGAGAGGTCTGAACTCGGTTTCATATTCGAGCTCGATTGCAAACCTGTTCGTTTGTTTTGTTCGAGTCATCTTGAGAGGTCTATAATCGCTTGGGCTGAACAACTAGTCGTTCTCTGAAATTATTCTCAACATTATATATTGTCAGGAAGCTCTACGAGTCCCCCGGCGGTAAGAAAGGTTGACGGTTTACCGCCGGCGCCCAGTAACTCGTAGAGCTTCCCTTAGCAAGTTATTGCTGGAAGCTAGAGAGTAATTCCGGGGCGCTGGAGAGCTAGTTGGCAAGAAAAATACCTCGTAGAGCTCCTCGGCATCGATGAGCTAGAGGAATTCCGGCGCGGGGTGGAGCTAGTTGGCCGACCCGGCCTTAAGAGACAAAGTGGTGACTTTGGGTCGGTTTTGCAAAGATTTGAAAGATATTAGACAATTCATTTTGAGAAACCAGATTTTTATCACGTGTAGTGGGTTATGCCGCGTCTGCCAGTTAAATTTTCAGGTCCGTAGCTGCAATATTACTATCGAAAGACTTGCAGGAACCGCTTTTGGATGAAAATCGAAAAATCGTGATTTTTCGAATTCTTCAGCTCTCGCTTTGGAAGCTTTCTTCATGTTTTTCAAGGAGCGCTGTGCAACAAAAGAGCTCTACGAGGCGCCCGGCGGTAACCTGGTTGACGGTTTACCGCCGGTTCCCAGTCTCGACGGACCTTTTGCTGACTTTTGGTCGGTTGAAAATTTCGTTCTCGAAATTTGACCATTCGTTAGAGCTCTAGTATTTTTTCCCGTGATATTCGATCTTATTCCCGCTTACCATCTTGATCTCAGCTCGATCGCGTAACTTTGAAGGCCAAAAAGCGTCCCGGCGGGAACGACCGTTTGGAGTCATCTTGATACGCGCTTTCGGTTTTCTCAAGATAACTCGAGCTTCAGGAAAACTACAGAGCTGATCAGCACAGCTAATGCAGTCAGAATGATCAGGCGCGTTCGCCTGTTGAATCCAGAGGTCTGAACTGGGTCTGCTAGCCGAGCTATGTACGCAAACCTATTCGTATTAGTCGAGTCGTCTTGACAGACGCTCTCGGTTTTCTATACTTAACTCGTCCTGTAGGGCAGCTACAGTGCTGCTAAGCACACCTATCGCATCCAGAATTATCAGACGCGTTCGGCTATTGAATCGAGAGGTCTGAACTCGGTCTGCTAGTCGAGCTAGGTCCGTAAACCTATTCGTATTAGTCGAGTCGTCTTTACAGACGCTCTCGGTTCTCTGTATTTAACTCGAGCTGTAGGACAG
Source organism: Prorocentrum cordatum (assembly GCA_963575745.1). Taxonomy (NCBI): domain Eukaryota; class Dinophyceae; order Prorocentrales; family Prorocentraceae; genus Prorocentrum; species Prorocentrum cordatum. The sequence goes on from CAUYUJ010015212.1 coordinate 14,891, forward strand.
CTACAGAGCTGGTAAGCACGCCTATCGCATTCAGAATTATTAGGCGCCTTCGCCTGTTGAATCCAGAGGTCTGAACTCGGTCTGCTAGCCGAGCTAGGTTTGCAAATCTATTCGTATTAGTCGAGCCGTCTTGACAAACACTATCGGTTTTCTGTACTTAACTCGAGCTGTAGGGCAGCTACATGACTCATAGTCACAGACATCGATGGTGAATTATCAGTCGCGTTCGTCTGTTCAATCGAGAGCTCTGAACTCGGCCTGCTGCCCGAGCTAGGTTCGCGAAACTATTCGTATTGTCCGAATTATCCTGAGACGTGCTAGTAATTTCTGCGCAGTGCTGCGGGTCACAGATATCGATTTGCACACATCAGGCGCGTCTGTTGGTCGATTCGAGAGCTCGGAACTCGGTCTGCTGCTCGAACTAGGTCCGCGAAACTATTCTATCATTCGAGTCGATACTGTCGGTTTTCTGCACTAAACTCGGGCTGTAGGGGACCTGCAGCTGGGAATCACATGAGTGGATTCAGACATCAGACGCGCCTGCCTGTCGCATTCAGAGGCCTGAACTCGGTTCGATACTCGAACGGGGTTCCGAAACTGTTTCTTCTTTGGTTAGAGTCATCTTTAGAGGTCTGAAATCGCTTGGGCTCAAAAACTAGTCGTTCTTTGGAGTTTTTGTTCAGGAAGCTCTACGAGTCCCCCGGCGGTAAGAAAGGTTGACGGTTTACCGCCGGCGCCCAGTAATCCCGGCGCGCTGGAGAGCTAGTTGGCAAGAAAAATCTCGACGGAACTTTTGCTGACTTTTGGTCGGTTCAAAAATTTGTTCTCAAAATTTGACCATTCGTTAGAGCTCTAGTATTTTTTCCCGTGATATTCGATCTTATTGACGCTCGCCATCTTGATCTCAACTCGATCGGGTAACTTTGAAAGCCAAAAAGCACTCTGGCGGGATCGGCCGTTTCGAGTCATCTTGATATGCGCTGACGGTTTTATGAACATAACTCGAGCTTTAGGGCAGCTACAGAGCTGGTAAGCGCAGCTAATGCATGCAGAACGATCAGACGCGTTCGCCTGTCGAACCCAGAGGTCTGAACTCGGTCTGTGAGCCGAGCTAAGTCCGCAAACCTGTTCTCCCGTTTCGAGTTATCTTGATATGTGCTGACGGTTTTATGAACATAACTCGAGCTCTAGGGCAGCTACAGAGCTGTTGAGCACAGCTATTGCATGCAGAATGATCAGGCGCGTTCGCCTGTTGAACCCAGAGGTCTGAACTTGGTCTGTGAGCCGAGCTAGGTTCGCAAACCTGTTTGTATTATTCGAGTCATCTTGACAGAAACTCTCGGTTTTCTGTACTTAACTCGAGCTGTAAGACAGCTACAGAGCTGATATTTACAGAAACTGATTCAGAATCGTCTGTTGCGTTCGTGTGTCGAATCCAAAGCTCTGAACTCGGTCTTCTGCTCGATCTAGAATCGCGAAATTATTCGTATTGGTCGAGTCATCTTGAGAAGTGCTCTCGGTTTTATTCACTCTGCGCTGAGAGAGGGCTACAGTGCTGGTTGTCATATCAATCGATTTAACGGGATACTGCGCGTCCGCCTGTCGAATCCAGAGCTCGGAACTCGGTCTGCTGCCCGATCTAGGTTTGCGAAACTATTGTATTGTTCGAGTCATCCTGAGAGATGCTGTCGGTTTTCTGCACTGACCTCGGGCTGTAGGGCGGCTGCGGGGCTGGTAATGACAGGAGTCGATTCGCAAACATCGGACGCGTCCGCTTGTCGCATTCAGAGGTTAAAAAATATTCACTATGAGTCAGAATATTGGTAGGTGCTGTCGTTTTTCTCAACTTAAGTCGAGCTTGGAAGCTCTACGAGTTCCCCGGCGGTAACCAAGGTTGACGGTTTACCGCCGGCGCCCAGTTCCGGCGCGGGGTGGAGCTAGTACCTCGTAGAGCTCTTCGGCATCGATGAGCTAGAGGAATTCCGGCGCGGGGTGAAGCTAGTTGGCCCATCCGGCCGAGGCGGACAATGTGGCAACTTTTGGGTGGTTTTGCAATTTTTTGAAAGATATTTGACAATTTATTTTGAGAAAGCAGATTTTTACTCCGAGCATTGAGATATTAACTTTGTTCCCTGAGCAGCTCAGCCCTCTAGAGTCATTTTCAGTACCAGTTGACTTGAAGGAACCGACTTCATGTTGACTCCGAAAACTCTCAACTTGAAGTTTTTCTAGAGAAGCTCCCGGAAGCTCCCGCTTTGATGCTGAGCTTTCTGACGGATGCAAGGAGCTCTACGAGGTTCCCGGCGGTGACCAGGTTGACGGTTCACCGCCCGCGCCAGTTGATCGACCCGGCCAGAAAGGACAATGTGGCAACTTTTGGGTGGTTTTGCGAAAATTTGAAAGATATTTGACCATTTTTTGAAAAAGCAGATTTTTACGCCGAGCATTGGCATATGAACTCCTCTCTGACAGCAGCTCAGCTCTCTCGATGCATTTTTGTATGAGTTGACTTCCGGGAACTGAGCGAATATGAACATCCGAAGAATAGAATTTCGAGATTTTCGGAAAATCTCCATTTTTTTGATTCTGTGTCGACTCTCTGCACTCTTACGTGTGTTAGGAGCTCTACGAGGTTCCCGGCGGTGACCAGGTTGACGGTTCACCGCCGGAAACCTCGTAGAGCTCCTTTTACGGGTAAGAGTGCTCAGAGTCGAAAGAGAGAGCTTCTGGGAGCATTTCTCGAAAAGGGGGAAAATTGATTTTTTCATGTCGACATGAAGATGGTTGCTCCAAGTGTTTGAATAGTAAAAGAGCGCCTACGGAGCTCATATTAAGACAGAGAGGCCCTCATAGTCGTTTACAGGTGCGAAAAATCTGCTTTCTCAAAATGAATTGTCAAATACATTTCAAAAAATTGCAAAACCACCCAAAAGTTACCACTTTGTCCTTTCTGGCCGGGTCGAGCAACTAGCTCCACCCCGCGCCGGAATTCCTCTAGCTCATCGATGCCGAAGAGCTCTACGAGGTCTGAGCAGCTCAGCCCTCTAGAGCAATTTTCAGTACCAGTTCACTTAGAGGAACCGACTTTATGTTGACTCCAAAAAATCTCAACTTGAAGTTTTTGTAGAAAAGCTCCCAGAAGCTCTCGCTTTGATCCTGAGCTGTCTCACGGGTGCAAGGAGCTCTACGAGGTTCCCGGCGGTGACCAGGTTGACGGTTTACCGCCGGCGCCAGTTATGTTCTCGAAATTCAACAATTCGTTTGAGCTCTAGTATTTTTTTCCCGTGATATTCGATTTTATTCCCGCTTGCCATCTTGATCTCAGCTCGATCGAGTGAATATTACTATCGAAAAGCACTGTGGCGGGATCGGCCGTTTCGAGTCATCTTGATACGTGTTGTCGGTATTTTGTACTCAACTCGAACTGTAGGGCAGCTACAGAGCTGGTAAGCACATCTATCGCACTCAGAATCATCAGGCGCGTTCGCCTGTTGAATCTAGAGGTTTGAATTAAATCTGCTAGCCAGCTAGGTCCGCAAATCTATTCGTATTATTCGAGTCATCTTGACAGACGCTCTCGGTTTTCTGGACTGAACGCGAGCAGCTACAGAGCTCATAGTCACAGAAATCGATCGGGAATCATCAGGCGCGTTCGTCTGTTGATTGGAGAGCTCTAAAATCGGCCTGCTGCTCGAGCTAGGTTCGAAAAACTATTCGTATTGTCCGAATCATCTTGAGAAGTGCTTTAATTTTCTGCACTCAACTCGTGCTGGGGGGGGGCTACAGTGCTGCGGGTCACACAAATCGATTTGCACAGATCAGGCACGTCCGTCGGTCGATTCTAGAGCTCGGAACTCGGTCTGCTGCTCGATTTAGATCCGCGAAATTGTTGTATTATTCGAGTCATCCTGAGAGATGTTGTCAGTTTTCTGCATTTAACTCGGTCTTCAGCGGGGCTGCATGGCTTTTAATCACATGGGTCGATTTGCAGACATCAGACGCGTCCGCCTAGTGTATTATTCAGCGGTCTGAATTCGGTTTGATACTCGAACTGGATTGCGAAACTATTTCTTTCTTCTTAGAGTCATCTTGAGAGGTCTGAAATCGCTTGAGCTGAAAAAACTAGTCGTTGTCTGGAGTTTATGTCCACACTATATGCTGTCAGGCTCTACGAGTCTCCCGGCGGTAACAAAGGTTGACGATTTACCGCCGGCGCCCAGTGTGGTAACCTGGGGTCGTTTTTTTTTCCACTTTATGCAAAAATTTGAAGTTCGTTTTTAGTAGTAAGCTATGGCGCACCTGCTGGTAAAGTTTTGATGGCTGTATGTCAGTATTACTCAAAACACTTGGAGGAACCCACTGCGTACAAACCAAAAAATTCTTATTTTTCGAATGTTTCGGCTCGTTTCAAAAGCTTTCTTCACATGTTCCAGGGAGCGCTGTGTAAGAAGAGAGCTCTATGAGGTACCCGGCGTAAATTGGTTGACGGTTTACCGCCGGTTCCGAGTGGCCGACCCGAGCTTAAGAGACGATGTGGTAACTTTGGGTCGGTTTCGTAATTTTTGTGCAAAATTTTAAAGTTTATTTTGGAATCTTCATTTTTCTCACCTGTAGTGGGGTTCGCCGCGTCTGCCAGTGAAATTTTAAGGTCCGTAGCTGCAATATTACTATCAAAAGACTTGAGGGAACCATCGGCCGGTTCGAGCATCTTGACACGCATTGACAGTTTTCTGCAGTTCAAACCGATTCAGAATGATCTGGCGCGTTCGTCTGTTCCATAGATTCGCAAACTATTTGTATTGCACGAGTGATCTGAGAGGTGCTGTCGGTTCCCACTTGAATCAAGCAAATTTCGCTAAGAGCTGAAAACGACTTTTCAGCTCAAAAGTAAGAAAGCTTCCCGCATGTGTTCCAAGCAGCGTCGTGCAGATAAGAGCTCTACGAGGCTCCCGGCAGTAACCTTGTTGACGGTTTAACGCCGGCTCCCAGTAATTCCGGGGCGCTGAAGAGCTAGTTGAAGGAACATCTCGACCATTTTGATGACTTTTGGTCGGTTGGAAATTTCGTTCTCGGAATTCAACAGAGCTCTAGTATTTTTCCCATGATACTCTATCTTATGCCCGCTCGCCATCTTGATCTCAGCTCGATGGGGTACCTTTCACTGCCAAAAAGCACTGCGGCGGGATCGGCCGTTTCGAGTCATCTTGATTCGCGCTGTCGGTTTTCCGAACATAACTCGAGCTTTCGGGCAGCTAGCGCGTTCGGTTGTTCCAAGCAGAGGTCTGAACTCGGTCTGCTAACCGAGCTAGGTCTGCAAACCTATTCGCATTATTCGAGTTATCTTGACAGACGCTTTTGGTTTTCTGTACTTAATTCAAGCTATAGGATCGCGACAGGGCTGATGCGAACAGAAACCGATTCAGAATCATCAGTCGCGTTTGTCTGTTGAATCTAGAGCTCTGAACTCGGTTTGCCCGATCCATGATCGCAAAACTGTTCGTATTATTCGAATCATCTTGAGAGATGTTGCCGGTTTTCGGCACTTAACTCGGGCTCTGGGGGGCTATAGTGCTTCTGCATAGCAATCGATTTGGAGACATCAGGCGCGTCCAGCTGTGGAACCCAGAGCTCTGAACTCGGTCTGCTGCTCGAACTCGGTCCGCAAAACTGTTCGTACTGTTCGAGTCATCCTGATAGATGCTGTTGGCTCTTTGCCTTAACTCAAACTGTAGGGGGGCTGCAGGGCAGGTAATCACAGGATTCGATTCGGAGACACCAGACGCGTCCGCCTGTCGCGTTTAGAGGTCTGAACTCGGTCTGATACTGGAGCTGGGTTTCCCAAACTATTCGTTTTGTTCAGTCATCTTCAGAGGTGCTGTCGATTAAAGCACGTCACGTATTGGGCTGTAGGAGAGCTACAGAGCTCGTGCAGAAGATAATCGAGAAGCATCGGGGGGCGTTCGGCTGTTGCATCGAGAGGTCTGAAATCGCTTGGGCTCAATAACTATTCCTTCTCTGTTTTTTTTCGACATTATATATTGTCAGGAAGCTCTACGAGTCTCCCAGCAACCAAGGTTGACGGTTTACCGGCGGCGCCCAGTTTGACAATTCATTTTGAGAAAGCAGATTTTTCGCACCTGTAAACGACTATGAGGGCCTCTCTGTCTTAGTATGAGCTCGCTAGACGCACTTTTACTACTAAAACACTTGGAGCAACCATCTTCATGTCGACGCGAAAAAAATGATTTTTTTCCATTTTCGAGAAATGCTTGCAGAAGCTTTTTCTTTCGACTCTGAGCACTCTTACGCGTGGAAGGAGCTCTACGAGGTTCCCGGCGGTGACCAAGTTGACGGATCACCGCCGGCGCCAGTAGGGCCCCACGCATCGTAAACGGCGCCCCGGCAAGCGTCTCCTGCGAGATTTCCAGCGTCCCGCGCATCGTTTCAGGTGGCCTGGCAGAGGTCCCCGTGCGGCGTTTCGCGCTTGGCTTCGCTATCCGGGTTTTGGACGCTTACAAGTTGCTGGAAGCTTAAGAGTAATTCCGGGGAGCTGGAGAGCTAGTTGGCCAGAAAAATCTCGACGGACCTTTTGCTGACTTTTGGTCGCTTGAAAATTTTCTTCTCGAAATACCTCGTAGAGCTCTTCGTCATCGATGAGCTAGAGGAATTCCGGCGCGGGGTGGAGCTAGTTGGCGCACCCGGCTGAGGCGGACAATGTGGCAACTTTTGGGTGCTCTTGCAATTTTTTGAAAGATATTTGATAATTCATTTTGAGAAAGCAGATTTTTCGCACCTGTAAACGACTATGAGGGCCTCTCTGTTTTAATATGAGCTCTCTAGGCGCACTTTTAATATCAAAACACTTGGAGGAACCATCTTCATTTCGACACGAAAAAAAAATCAATTTTTCTTTTTTTCGAGAAATGCTTCCAGAAGCTCTCTCTCTCGACTCTGAGCACTCTTACGCGTGAAAGGAGCTCTACGAGGCTCCCGGCGTTGACCAGGTTGACGGTTCACCGCCGGCGCCAGTTTGAACATTCGTTAGATCTCTAGTATTTTTTCCCATGATATTCGATCTTATTCCCGCTCGCCATCTTGATCTCAGCTCGATCGAGTAACTTTGAAGGCCAAAAAGCGCGCGCGGGCGGGAACGGCCGTTTCGAGTCATCTTGATACGCGCTGTCGATTTTCTCAAGATAACTCGAGCTTCAGGACAACTACAGAGCTGGTCAGCACAGCTAATGCATTCAGAATGAGCAGGCGCGTTCGCCTGTTGAATCCAGAGGTCTGAACTCGGTCTGCTAGCCGAGCTAGAGTCGCAAACCTATTCGTATTATTCGAGTCATTGTAGCAGACGCTCTCGGTTTTTCGTACTTAACTCGATCTCTAGCGCAGCCACAGAGCTGATAATCACAGAAATCGATTGACAATTATCAGGCGCGTCCGTCTGTTGAATCAAGAGCTCTGAATTCGGCCTGATTCCCGAGCCAGTTGGCCAGAAAAATCTCGACGGACCTTTTGCTGACTTTTGGTCGGTTGAAAATTTTCTTCTCGAAATTTGAACATTCGTTAGAGCTCTAGTATTTTTTCCCATGATATTCGATCTTATTCCCGCTCGCCATCTTGATCTCAGCTCGATCGAGTAACTTTGAAGGCCAAAAAGCGCACGGGCGGGAACGGCCGTTTCGAGTCATCTTGATACGCGCTGTCGGTTTTCTCAAGATAACTCGAGCTTCAGGACAACTACAGAGCTGGTCAGCACAGCTAATGCATTCAGAATGATCAGGCGCGTTCGCCTGTTGAATCCAGAGGTCTGAACTCGGTCTGCTAGCCGAGCTAGAGTCGCAAACCTATTCGTATTATTCGAGTCATTGTAGCAGACGCTCTCGGTTTTTCGTACTTAACTCGATCTCTAGGGCAGCCACAGAGCTGATAATCACAGAAATCGATTGACAATTATCAGGCGCGTCCGTCTGTTCAATCAAGAGCTCTGAATTCGGCCTGATTCCCGAGCTAGGTTCGCGCACCAATTGGTATTGTTCGAGTCATCTTGAGAAGTGCTCTCGGTTTTCTGTACTTAAATCGTGCTGGGGGAGGGGCTACAGTGCTGCTGGTCACAGGAACCGATTTCGAGACATTAGGCGCGTCCGTTGGTCGAACCGAGAGCTCGAAACTCGGTCTGCTGCGAACGAGATCCACGAAACTGTTGTATTATTCGAGTTAGTTTTCTGCACTTAACTCAGGCTGTATGGGGGGCTGCAGAGCTGGTAATCACAGGAATCGATCCGCAGACATGAGACGCGTCCGCCAGTCGCATTCAGAGGACTGAACTCGGTTTCATACTCGAGCTCGATTGGAAAACTGTTCGTTTGTTTTGTTAGAGTCATCTTCAGAGGTCTATAATCGCTTGGGCTGAAAAACTAGTCGTTCTCTGAAATTCTTCCCCACATTATATATTGTCAGGAAGCTCTACGAGTCCCCCGGCGGTAAGAAAGGTTGACGGTTTACCGCCGGCGCCCAGTACTTACAGAAACCGAGTCAGAATCACCAGTCGCGTTTTTCTGTCGAATCCAGAGCTCCGAACTCGGTCTGCTGCCCGATGTAGACTCGCGGAACTATTTCTATTGTACCTCGTAGAGCTCTTCGGCATCGATGAGCTAGGTGAATTCCGGCGCGGGGTGGAGCTAGTTGGTCGACCCGGCGAGAAACAACAATGTGGCAACTTTGGGTGGTTTTGCGAAAAATTGAAAGATATTTAACCATTTATTTTGAAAAAGCAAATTCTTACGCCGAGCATTGGCATATGAACTCCTGTCAGCAGCTCAGCTCTCTCGATGCCTTTTTGCATGAGTTGACTTCTGGGAACTGAGCGACTATGAACATCGAAAAAAATTAAATTTTAAGATTTTCGAAAAATCTCGATTTTTTCATTCTGTGTCGATTCTCTGCACTCTTACTAGTGAGAGGAGCTCTACGAGGTCCCCGGCGATGACCAGGTTGACGGTTCACCGTCGGCGCCAGTTCGAGTCGTCTTGAGAGGTGCTGTCGGTTTTCTGCACTTAACTCGGGCTGTAGGGGGCCACGGTGCTGGTGGTCACAGAAATCGCTTTGAAGACATCAGGCGCGCACGCCTGTCGAATCCAGAGCTCGGAACCCGGTCTGCTGCCCGAACTAGGTCCGCGAAACTATTTGTATTGCTCGAGTCATTCTGAGAGGTGGAGTCGGTTTTCTGCACTTAACTCGAGCTGTAGTGAGGCTGCAGGGCTGGTAATCACAGGAATCGATTCGGAGACATCAGGCGCGTCCGCCTGTCGCATTCATAGATCTGAAATCGGTTTGATACTCGAGCTAGATTTGCCAAATTCTTTGTTTTGTTCAAGTCATCTTGAGAGGTGCTGTAAATGTACGCGCGCTTCTTTGGGGGGCTGTAGGAGAGCTGGAGAGCTCGTATAGAAGACAATCGAGAAGCATCGGGGGTGTTCCGCTGTTGCATCGAGAAGTCTGAAATCGCTTGGGCTGAAAAACTATTCGTTCTCTGCAATTTTTTCTGACATTATATATTGTGAGGAAGCTCTACGAGTCCTCCGGCGGTAAGAAAGGTGAACGGTTTACCACCGGCGCCAAGTTCCGGGGCGCTGGAGAGCTAGTTGGCAAGAAAAACCTCGACGGACCTTTTGCTAACTTTTGGTCGGTTGAAAATTTTGTTCTCGAAATTCAATCATTCGTTAGAGCTCTAGCTTTTATTTTTAGGTCATATTCGATCTTATTGCCGCCAGCCATCTTGATCTTAGCTCGATTGGATAATTTCTACTGCCAAAAATCACACGGGCGGGATCGGCTGTTTCGAGTCATCTTGATACGCGCTGTCGATATTTCGCACTTAACTCGAGCTATAGGGCAGCTGGTAAGCACACCTATCGCACTCAGAATGATCAGGCGCGTTCGTCCGTTGCATCCAGAGGTCTGAAGTCGGTTTGCTAGCCGAGCTGGGTCCGCAAATCTATTCGTATGAGAGGCGCTCTCGGTTTTCTGCACTCAACTCGAGCTATATGACAGCTACAGAGTTGACACTCACAGAAACCGATTCCGAATTATCAGTTGCGTTTGTCTCTTGAATCCAGAGCTCTGAATCCGGTCTGCTGCCCGATCTAGATCGCGAAACTCTTCGTATTGTTCGAGTCATCTTAAGAGGTGCTATCGGTTTTCTCTAATCAACTCGGGCTGTAGGGACTGCAGGGCTGGGAATCAGAGAAATCGAATCCGAGACATCAGACGCGTTCGCCTGGCGCATTTAGAGGTCAGAACTCGGTCTGATACTCGAGCTAGGTTTGCCAAACTGTTTGCATTGTTCGAGTCATCTTGAGAGGTACTGTCGATTTACACACGTAACTCGGGCGATAGGAGAGCTACAGAGCTCGTACAGAAGACAATCGAGAAACGTCGGGGGCTTTGCTATTGCATCGAGAGGTCTGAAATCGCTTAGGCTGGAAAACTATTCGTTCTCTGCAATTTTTTCGACATTATATGTTGTCAGGATGCTCTACGAGTCCCCCGGCGGTAAGAAAGGTTGACGGTTTACCGCAGGCGCCCAGTTCCGGCGCGGGGGCGAGCTAGTTGGTCGATCCGACCAGAACGGACAACAACTCGTAGAGCTTCCCTCAAGTTATTCCCGGAGAGAGAGCTAGAGGGTTTTAGATTAGAAGCCGGACGGTGGTGGTCCCCGCCAGCAGCCCATCTCCGCCGCTCCACGATCCCGGCAGCGCCTCGCCCGAGCCGGCAGCGGGTCCGGGAGCGCTTCCGGCAAGCGTCCACGCGTGCCTGCACACGTGCAGGCACGCGTGGAGGCGTTCCTGGCAGCGCTTCAGCAGCGCTGCAGGGGAAGCTCCCCTCAGCTCCGGAAGTAACTCGTAGAGCTTTCCTTCGCAAGTTGTTGCTGGAAGCTTAAGAGTAATTCCGGGGCGCTGGAGAGCTAGTTGGCAAGAAAAATCTCGACGGACCTTTTGCTGATTTTGGGTCGGTTGAAAATTGTGTTCTCGAAATTCAACAATTCGTTAGAGCTCTAGTATTTTTCCCGTGATATTCGATCTGATTCCCGCTCGCCATCTTGATCTCAGCTCGATCGGGTATTTTTTATTGTCAAAAAGCACGTGAGCGGGATTGGCCGTTTCGAGTCATCTTGATACGCGCTGTCAGTTTATTGGACTTAACCCGAGATGCAGGACAGGTACACAGCTGGCAAGCACACCTCGATTCAGAATGATCAGGCGCGTCCGTCTGTTGCATCTAGAGGTCTGAACTCGGTCTGCTAGCCGAGCTAGGTCCGGAAACCTATTCGTATTATTCGAGTCATCTTGACAGGCGCTCTCGGTTTTCTGCATTTAACTCGAGCTATAGGACAGCTACAGAGCTGATACTCACAGAAGCCGATTCAGAATCATCAGTCGCGTTTGTCTGTTGAATCTAGAGCTCTGAACTCGGTCTGCTGCCCGATCTAGAATCGCGAAATATTCGTATTGTTCGAGTCATCTTGAGAGGTGCTATCGGTTTTCTGCATTTAAATCGGGCTGTAGGGGGCTACAGTGCAGGTGATCACAGAAATCGATTTGAAGACATCAGGCGCGTCCGCCTGTCGAATCCAGAGCTCGGAACTCGGTTTGCTGCCCGAACTAGGTCCGCGAAACTATTTCGTATTGTTCGAGTCATCCTGAGAGTTGCTCTCGGTTTTCTGCACTTAACTCGGGCTGCAGGGGAGCTGCAGGGCTGATAATAATATTATTCGACTTGGAGACATCAGACGCGTCCGCCTGTCGCATTCAGAGTCTGAACTCGGTCTGATACTCGAGCTGGGTTTGCCAAACTATATGTTTTGTTCGAGTCATCTTGAGAGGTGTGAAATCGCTTGCGTTAAAAACTATTCGTTCTCTGCATTTTTTCCGACATCACATATTGTCGGGAAGCTCTACGGGTCTCCCGGCGGTAAGAAAGGTTGACGGTTTACCGCCGGCGCCCAGTAACTCGTAGAGCTTCCCTTAGCTAGTTGCTGGAAGCTTAAGAGTAATTCCGGCGCGCTGGAGAGCTAGTTGGCAAGAAAAATCTCGACTGACCTTTTGCTGATCTTGGGTCGGTTGAAAATTGTGTTCTCGAAATTCAACAATTCGTTTGAGCTCTAGTATTTTTTCTGACCATATTCGATCTTATTCGCGCTCGCCGTCTTAATCTCAGCTCGATCGGGTAAATATTTTTGCAAAAAAGCGTCGCGGCGGGATCGGCTGTTTCGAGTCATCTTGATACGCGTTGTCGGTATTTTGTACTTAACTCGAGGTGTAGGGCAGCTACAGAGCTCATTATCACAGAAATCAATTGCAAATCATCTGGCGCGTTCGTCTGTCCCATCCAGAGGTCTGAACTCGGTCTGCTGGCCGAGCTAGGTTCGCGAAACTATTCGTATTCTTCGAGTCATCTTGAGAGGTGCTGTCCGTTTTCTGCACTTAACTCGAGCTGTAAGGGGGCTGCAGGGCTGGTAATCACTGGAATCGATTCGGAGATATCAGTCGCGTTCGCCTGTCGCATTCAGAGCTCTGAACTCGGTCTGCTGCCTGAGCTAGGTCTGCGAAGCTATTCGTATTGTTCGAGTCGTCTTCAGAGGTGCTCTCGGTTTTCTGCACTTAACTCGGTCTGTAAGGGGCTGCAGGGCTGGTAATCACAGGAATCGATTCGGAGACATCAGGCGCGTCCGCCTGTTGCATTGGGTTTTTCGGTCTGATACTCGAGCTAGGTTTGCCAAACTATTCGTATTGTTCGAGTGATCTTGAGAGGTGCTGTCGATTTTCGCACGTAACTCGGGCTGTAGGGGAGCTACGGAGCTCGTGCGCACAGGGAACGATCCAGAAGCATGAGGGGCGTTTGGCTGTTGCATCGAGAGGTTTGAAATCGCTTAGGCTGAAAAACTATTCGTTCTCTGCATTTTTTTCCGACATTATATATGGTCAGGAAGCTCTACGAGTCCCCCGGCGGTAAGAAAGGTTGACGGTTTACCGCCGGCGCCCAGTACTGGGAACCAGCGGTAAACCGTCGACCAGATCACCACCGGGCACCTCGTAGAGCTCTTCCCTTGCAGAGCGCTCCTCGGAACACATAAAGGAAGCTTCTGAAGCGAGAGCCGAAAAATTCCCGGGGAGCTCTCTGAGAGCTAGAGGGTTTTAGATTAGAAGCCGGACGGTGGTGGTGCCCGCCAGCAGCCGATCTCCGCCGCCCCACGATCCCCGCAGCGACTCGCCCGGGCCGGCAGCGGGTTCGGGGGCGCTTCCAGCACGCGTCCACGCGAGCCTGCACGCTTGCAGGCACGCGTGGAAGCGTCCTGGTGGCGCTTTAGAAACGCTTCTGGGGAGCTCCCCAGAGCTCTTCAGGAAGGATTTCTCCCGTTCCAGAAGGTCTCTTTGCTCTCCGGGTTTTGGACGCCACCAATACGAAAAATCACGATTTTTCGGTTTTCATTCAAAGTACCTTAGAGCTCGTCGGCATCGATGAGCTAGAGGAATTCTGGCGCGGGTGCAGCTAGTTGGCCAAGCCGGCCCGGGCGGACAATGTGACCTGGGTCGATTTTTCGAAGATGGCGAGAGATTTTCAATTTTTTTTTGCAAATTTGATTTTTTATTGCTTTCGATGGTGCAATCCTCAGGGCCCTAGCTGCATTATTTCGATCAAAAGAATAGGACGAACCAACATTCTGTACGACCGAAAACAGCATTCCTTCATTTTCAAGCTGGTATTGAGAAGCGTTTTTCTGCTGTTATCTCGGAACCGACTTGGTCTATTCAGAGCTCTACGAGGGTCCCGGCGGTAACTGGTTGACGGTTTACCGCCGGCTCCAGTCGGTTTCCGAAGTGTTTTAACAGCATTACTGCACCTGGAGACCCGGGAATTCGACTGGTAGACTCGACATAACCCACTCCCCTCCATTGCTGCCTGCCAGCACCAAAAAAAATATAGAACAGAAAAACATGTTTTTTGTTGTCGATACAAAGTCGGTTCCTCGAAAACAAATCTCGACGGTCCTTTTGGTGACTTTTGGTCTGTTGAAAATTTTGTTCTTGAAATTGATTTTTTCGTTAGAGCTGTAGTAGTTTTTTCCGTGATATTCGATCTGATTCCTGCTCGTCATCTTGATCTCAGCTCGATCGGGTACCTTTTACTGCCAAAAAGGGTTCAGGCGGGATTGGCCGTTTCGAGTCATCTTCATACGCGCTGTTGGTATACTGGACTTAACTGAGATACAGGACAGCTACAGAGCTGGTGAGCACATTTTATCGATTCAGAATGATCAGGCGCGTTTTCTACATGCACAGCAAGTCTGCTATCAGCGCTCGGGCTGAAAAACTATTACCGCTGGCGCCCAGTTGATCGACCCGGCGATGGAGAGCTAGTTGGCAAGAAAAATCTCGACAGACCTTTTGGTGACTTTTGGTGGGTTGAAAATTTTGTTCTCGAAATTCAAGCATTCGTTATCCCTCGATATTCGATCTTATTTCCGCTCGCCGTCTCGATATGAGCTCGATGGGGTAGATATTACTGTCAAAAAGCATCCCGGCGGGATCGGCCTTTTCGAGTCATCTCCGTACGCGTTGACGGTTTTTTTGTAATTAACTCGAGCTATAGGACAGCTACAGAGCTGATACTTACAGAAACCGATCCAGAATCATCAGACGCGTTTGTCTGTTGAATCTAGAGCTCTGAACTCGGTCTGCTGCCCGAGCTAGGTTCGCGAAGCTATTCGTAATGTTCGAGTCATCTTGAGAGGTGTTGTCAGTTTTCTGTACTTAACTCGGCTGTAGGGGGGCTAGAGGGCTGTTAATCACAGCAATCGATTCGGAGACATCAGGCGCGTTCGCTGTCGAATCGAGAGCTCGGAACTCGGTCTCCTGCCTGAGCTAGGTTCGGGAAATTATTCGTATTGTTCGAGTGATCCTGAGAGGTGCTGTCGGTTTTCTCTCTCGCTCGAACAATATGAATAGTTTCGCGAACCTAGCTTGAGTATCAGACCGAGTCAGACCTCTGAATGCGACAGGCAGACGCGCCTGATGTCTCCAAATCGATTCCTGTGATTACCAGCGATGTAGCCCCGCTACAGCCCGAGGTAAGTGCAGAAAACCGATAGCACCTCTCAAGATGATTCGAATCATACGAATAGTTTTGCGGACCTAGCTCGGGCAGCAGACCGAGTTCCGAGCTCTCGATTCGACAGGCGGACGCGCCTGATGTCTAGAATTCGATTCCTGTGATTACAAGCCCTGTAGCCCCCCTACAGCCCGAGGTAAGTGTCGATTTTCGCACGTAACTCGGGCTGTAGGAGAGCTACAGAGCTCGTGCGCACAGAAAGCGATCCAGAAGCATAGGGGCGTTCGGCTGTTGCATCGAGAGGTTTGAAATCGCTCGGGCTGAAAATCTTTTCGTTCTCTCCGATTTGTTCGATATTATATATGGTCAGGAAGCTCTACGAGTCCCCCGGCGGTAAGAAAGGTTGACGGTGTACCGCCGGCGCCCAGTTTTTCAATCTTTGTGCATAATTTCAAAGTTCGTTTTAAGAAGCAGTATTTTTCCAATCTGTAGTGGGTTATGCCGCGTCTGCCAGTTAAATTCTTAGGTCCGTAGCTGTTATATTACTATCAAAACACTTGAGGGAACCGTCGGCCGTTTCAAGTCATCTTGGCACGCGTTGACGGTTTTCTGTACTTCTCCCAACTTTAAGATAGCTTGAGAGTTGATACTTACAGGAACCGATTCAAAATCATCGGGCACGTTTGTCTGTTCCATCGAGAGGTCTGAACTCGGTCTGCGACTCCAGCTAGATCCGCCAAGCTGTGCGTATTATGCAAGTAATCTTGACAGGTACGACGTCCCGAACCAACCTCGTTGGCGTCGACCAGAGACGAGAGATCTCCCAACTCCACGTGGGCTTCTGCACAGGTGGCTCGAGCCGTCAGTGGGCGTAGCCCAGCGGAAACTACCGAACGCGCATTTTGCAACGGGGCCAGCGACCACAGTGAGGTTGTTTGACCTCACGCGCGGCTTGCCGCAGCGGATAGAGGGCCAGTTCCGACGCACTTGGGGCTTCGCGCCGGCTTTGTGGAACCTATATTTTCGTGAGCGCGTCAATCTCGGAGCAAGCCTGAGCATCAAGCGAGGGGAACGGTTGCAAGGCCAAAGCGCGGAGAGCGTGGAGACGGACGCTGCCATTGCCGCTGCTGATTTACTGCAGAAGCTCGAGAAGGGTTACTACACGCTACCCGATGGCAGACGCCGCAAGATCAACAATGATGCCAGTAAGCTGATTTTCGCAGTCGGCCTCGGCAACCTGCAGCGGCGGCTCTTGGCTGACTTCCGCTTTCGATGCCGCGCTATTCCAGGCACGCAAGAGATTCGGACGAAGATTGGGCACCTGGGGATCTGGGCGTGCGTAAACTACGGGAATGGCATATTCTGTATTATTTCCCCGGGAGAACGGCACAATTATCTAGCGCTCAGGCTCAGCAGGTACCGCCAGGACGATCCTTTCGTTGCAGGCGAGAGCAGGAGGCAGAAGTGGGCAAAGAGCGAGTCGCCGAGCCTGGAGCCGTCGCCAGAGGACGCGTTTGAAGTCAACATTCCTGGATATGACACGCGACGCTTGTTCCTCGCGGAGGACCCCTTGGCCGCCTCCAACGCATTCTTCGTGCAGATCCGCACGGTCTTGGCGACGATGCTCGGAGTGCGCATGTGCTCTCGCTGTCCGCAGTGCTCTGAATCTGCCTCGCCGTGCCAGGACGCCCTCGGCAGCGACGCGGAAGCCATGGGAGGCATTGCCGGGCGCGTGGGCGCTTTGTTCGGCGGCGTGGAGGCTCAGAAATCGACGGGGGGGCTGCATTATCATTTTTCCATGTTCGTACAGCGCCTGCATCAGTTCGCCACGCTGAAGGAGATCGCCCAGAAAATCGAGGAAGGTCTCGTGAATGCGACGGAGCTGAAACATTTCCTCGGGCAAATCTGCTGTGAGAGATATCCCGACGTGGACCAATTCGCTAGAGAGAGGACTTCGCTGGAGCAGAACTTCCCGACGTACTCGGAGTCGTCCGAGTGCTTTGGATCGCCAGAATGGGGGGAGTTCAAATTGGGCCGATTGCCTCGGTTCTTGTATGATGACGCGAGAGCCGGTCTGGGCTCGTCCGCGCAGGGAGCTCCAGGGGAAGCTCAGAAGCTCGGTCTGAGCTGCGTCGGCGCCACCTTCAAGGAGAAGTTCAACGGCGCTCTACAGTATTTCACGTGTCGGTGCCAGCACCACATACATCGACTGGTCATGGATTCGAAGACCAAGCAGGAGAAGCGTTTGGTGCCCAACGCCTGCGCCTCCAAGAAGAATAAGAGAGAGTGCAAGCACGAGGCGCCGTGGACCAACAGAGTGTCCCCCGAGTGGATGACGGCGCCGCTGCTGGTTTGCAAGGGCATCGCCAAGAAGTTCACGCTGCGCACAAGCGGCGTCCGAAATTGGCTGGGGCAAACTCTCGGTTTGTGCAATGAGGAGTGGCTGAACTGGTGCATGCCGGGCCTGTGCGTCGCTTTCGCAGGGAGCAACAGTGACGTGAAACCCAATGACCGACTGCCGATCATCGAGCAAACGCATGAAAGTTGCTGCACGATGAAACGCTGCATCATGAAGAAGCAAAGCAAAGTCTGGGGAGAGCCACTCGAGCAATTCAGCGCACGCAGGTAGTTACGAATGGATATTTCGGGGGATACATTGGCAAGCGACAGCCCGCGGGCACTTTGGAGACTAAGAAATGCGTGGGCAAGCTGTTTACCTTGAGGGCGAAGATACAGGGCAGGGGGAAAGCGGCGCAGCTCCGAGCAAGCAGCGGGAGGCTGATAACTGAACTCGAGATGAACAGCGCGTACCGAGGCGCCGTGGAAGTGTGCAACCTGTGCTGTAATCTGGACCAGAGAGACCTTCTGAAGGCAGAGTGCATCCGGACCTTCCACGAGCATGCGATTGATGGGCGGGCGTGGATGAACAAGTTGGAAACATCCCAGAATGCGTCGCAGATGAAGGACAGCAGCGTGACGACGTACGTGCCGCCGGCTCGCAAGCCTCACGTGCGGACGGACCGATCGAGAGTGAACGAGTTCGACGCCTACGGATGTCGCCCTGTGCAGCACCCTTGGCAGTTGTTATTGGCGTACGAGTTCTTGCGGCAGTGGAGGTGCGAACCACTACTGGTTCCGACGCACTACTTGAACCGCAACGTGCCACCGCGCACTGCGTGGACAAAAGAAGGTCAACAATTTATCAGGAGCAAACAGTACAAGGATGGGGAGGTCGCCGCCAAGCCTGGAGAGCATTACATAGCAGTGACACCCGAGGCCGACGAGTACTTCGTGTTTCCGGAGGACGCAGGTGTCTTCTGCCACTCATGGGTTCTGGTCAGAAAAGCGAGGCCGGACGTGGTGGTGATCGAAGGCTTGCCAATGCCCAGCGTACACGAAAGTTCTACGTACAACGCTCAGTATTGCAGTTTATTTTTCCGTCCCTGGACGCTCTATGGAGGAGACGTGACTGTGCCTCACCTGAGTATGTTGGGGATGGAGTCATCGGTACTGCGGCATTGGCAGGAGGCCCAGCACCAGTCGCCCCAAGTTCGAGCTTCGTGTAGGCTGACCAAGAAAACATCCACAACAGGGACGACATCGACGCTGGACAGTGTATCCTGGAAGACCGCTTGGGACGAGTACGTGCGCGGGAACGTGGTCAGCCAAGCGGCGGCGAAACTCATCCAGAGTTTCCTGTTGAATGCGATGGCGTCGTGCGGCAAGGCGGCAGATGATCAGAGCGAGGCAGATGCGTCGGAGGAAGAGCAAGATATGCCTCCGCTGAGGCTCCCTGGTGGAAAATTTCAACAACTGCTCCAATCGACCAAAGAAGAAGACAGCCTCGGCGAGAAGTGGACTGCCTCGGCGAAAGCGAAGGTGAAAGCTTCGGAGAACAGCCGAGCGAAGAAAAGTGTCCGACTTCACGAGTATGAACAAAGCCATCGAATCGGAGAGCGAGTGTGGAAGACGGAACCATCTGGCGTCCAGGCTGGCGACCGTGGATGCCCGGGAAACATCTTCGAGGATGCGTACCAGGACCACCTCGCAGCTCTAACCGCAGGTGGCACGAGCCAGAAGGCGCACGATGCTCCTTTCGACGAGAAGCGAAATGCTGCTGCTTCGTTCAACCTTGCAGGCAATGGCTTCACCAGCATAGATTAAGCGTTTGCTTCCATATTGGCGAGCTCGAAGGCCTCGAACGAGAAACAGCGCCAGTTTCTCGAGCACTTCGTTCGACGTTTGAAGATTGAGTGGCTGGAGAAGCAACAGGGCAACGTGAACCAGAATTCCGGGGAGCCTCTGCTGGACGTAGTGCACGGATTTTCGGGCACCGGGAAAAGTGCCGTCATCGGCTGGATGCGGTATTTAATAGAAGAAGGTCTCGGTTGGGAGCACGGCGTTCAGTTCGTTTGCTTGGCGTTTCAAAATGCCATGGCGGCGCAGATCAACGGCCACACGGTGCACCACTGGAGCGGCATCCCAGCGCGGAACGACGACGGGAATGCCACGGGCGACAGGCACAAGCAGTCCATAAAGTGCGGGGCCCTGCGCGTGATCATCATCGACGAGGTCCCGAGGGCACCGAACGAGTCACTCCATGGAGTGCATCGTTCGTTGCCCTCCTCGTGGTCTGAGTCGTTCGGGCTCCTCGTGTGTGGGTCGTTGGGGCCCCTCCTCTTGGTGTGAGTCGTTCGGGCTCCTCGTTCTGGTGTGAGGCGTTCGAGCTCTTCGTGGTGCGAATCGCTGGAGCCCCTCGTCCTTGTGTGAGTTGTGCGGGCCCCTCCTCCTGGTGCGAGTCGTTGGGGTTCCTGGTTGTGTGAGTCGTTCGGGCCCCTCGTCCTGGTGTGAGTCGTTCGGGCTTCACGTTGTGTGAGTCGTTCGGACTCCTCGTCACATGTAACGGCGCCCTCATGGCAAAGTGTAGTAATCCTCTAGTGCTCCCCATGCGTCTTCATGTTTGCAAAACTTGTGGAGGCAATGAGCATAGCTCAGCGCACAAAGAATAAGGGACATGTTCTGTATTCATCATTTCCAGGTGAGCATGATGTCCGCGGAGCTGCTGGGCACCCTGGAACGAGTGGTCAGTGCCGCTGTTCGGGTGAGGGGCACGTACAAGAAGAGGGCGGAGGAGTTGCATCGCGCCTTCGGGGGAGTGAACGTGGTCATGTGCGCTGATTTCTGGCAGTTGCACCCCGTGACGGGCACCTTCCTGGCATCCAACCCGCTGGACGTGCCCGCAGGGTGCGCGCACCGCGCGTTGGAGCTGTTCTGGCAAGACGGCGCCGACAGCGTGCGATCTTTCTGGCAGTTGACCGAATTGATGAGGTGCGACGATGCTTGGTACAACTCGTTTCTCGGCCAGTGCAGAGTTGGAAACCTCAGCATGGAGGACTACATCTACTTCCACGGGCTCCCGACGTTGACGTCCCCGAGTGCGGGTAAGTGCGGTTGCAACGACGACGTGGTGGACGACCCAGTGCTTGGCCCGTATCGCAAGACTTGGAAGGAGCGCTTCTCGGGAGGATGCGCCGACATGGCGGCGCTTCTGAAGTCGCCAGAGGGCGAGTGCGCGGAGTGCCGTGCGGAGCGAGGCAAGAGACACAGGGTTCTGACCGACACCGGCTCGCTGGCGCCAGAGCTTCGCATGAACCCATTCAGCGGCGCACCAGCTCTGTACACTTTCAACGTGCCCAGGTACTTCGCGACGAACCTGCGCGCGAGGGAGTTTGCCAAGCAGAAGAACGTTCAGCTCGCGTGGTGCTACGCTCGAGATGTGCCGTTGCATCCAGGAGATCGCGATCTTCCGAAGGAGAAATTGGACGAGACGTTGTTCTCCTGGCTGAAGAGGCACGACCAGGAGACGGGCAACATTCCCAGCATCTACCCATTGGCCAAAGGCATGCCCATTCGGTTGACGGACAACGTCGATCGAAGCAGACAACTGTACACACACCGAAAGGGAGTGATTTACGGTTGGACCCTGACGCCTGAATGCAGTCCCCAAGAGACCGAGGGCGAGTTCATATTGGATAGGTTGCCCTTGGTTATCTATATCCATCTCCCAGAAGCACAGTGGACAATAGGGAAGCTGTCGACGGGCGTATATCCGTTGAAGCGAAGAGCCAGGACCTGGAAAGTCAACAAGCACACGGGTATCGAAGCTCGACGCACGGGCTTCTGGATTCTCCCCGACTTCGCTTCCACCGCTCACATGATCCAGAGGGCGACGTTGGAAGCGGCATTCGCTGACCTGCAGCATTGGTCCAGCAGGGCGTCCATGACAGCTCAGATTGCTGCCTACGTATGCTTGTCCAGAGTGAAGCGATTGCCAAACATCTGCGTCATGCAGCCGTGCTCGACCTTTCTGTTCGGCCTCGGCAACCCAGTGGGGCCCGAGCGACTGATGCGGAAGCTTTCTGGCCAGATCACAGCAGACGAGGCGATTCATGAATTGGGGTACGCTTGATGACGAGGCCGCTGAAGCTGAGAAGATTGACCCCTTTGCGAGGAAGCACGTGTGCGCCTGCTGCTACCTCAAAGGGAAGCAGGAGTACATGCTCGACGCTCGCGACTTCTGCATGAAAGCAGCCGCCGACTTCTACGAGAAGTACGCGTCGCAGGGGAGGTGGACGAGATGCATGGGCTGCGCGCGCGAGATCGGCACAATGCCTTGTCGGACTGCGCGGGCGGCCGAGGCTTCCCAAGGGATGGCCGATGGAAACGCTCCAAGGAGAACCCCGCCACACCATTCAATATGCAAGCGGTGTGTGGAACGTGATGACTGGAAGAGGAGCCTGACCCCGCAGAATCACGGGTGCTCTGCTTGCAAAGAAGTTTTTGAGGAAGGCGTGTGGGGCGCGAGAATTATGGAGCACCATCGGTATTCCGATAGAGACCTCGTGTGCCCAGGCTGCGCAGAGCGAGGGTTCGCGCCCAGCAACATCGACGAGCACCAGTGCGAAGATTGCTTGGAGCACTTGGGCAGCCTCGCGTTCGACAAGTACGTGCTGTACCATGCGAAGAGGCGGGAGGAGGCCCGTTTGGTGTGCCTGGACTGTCAGACGAAGCTGCGGTGCGGAAAGTGTACAACGGCGTATGAGCTGAAGTACTGGTCGAAGTCTGAACGCAGGCATCACGCGTCTTCTCGGGGCACAACTTTGGTCTGCAAAACATGTCGTGCGCAAGGGTTCGACCCGTCGGACCTCGCGACGTACATGTGCCAGAGGTGCTCTTGCAGCTTCGGCGCCCGTAAATTCCACCTTGCGCTACTGCGCAACCACAAGCAGCACAATCGCCAGAAGCTACAGTGCAAGGAGTGCGTCGCTGACATGAACGAACGAGTACGCAACCTGCGCAAAGCGCTGCAGAAGAGCAAGCGCAAGTGCAAGTGTCATTGCCGCATTCACCAAGCCCAATGCCCGCTGACCCCCGTCTATTTTGGAGAGAACCGCTGGCCGGGCAGCGACGGAGCGATATCCGCCGACGACCGGAAGTTCTTGGACGAGTTGCAACCGATTCCCGAATGGTGGAGCAAAGCCTGGGGACGATGAGGTACGGCGCGGAGGCCGTCGGCCCAGACGTGGTACTGGCGACACTATCTCTTGGTATAGTGAGGTTGAAGTGGGATGTTTCCTCAATGGGTTCGGGGGTTCCTGTATACATGGCTACAGCGTCGGTATCTATCCAATGGTGGATGTGCCGCTACTCATTTTCCGTGGCGCCTCAGGTGGCCAGTATTATAGGAAACAGCTTGCTGGTGGGACGTGTACTCCACTCAGCTGAACCCCGTACGCTTCAGGTGGGTTCTACTATAGGCAACAGCTTGCTGGTGGGACTTGTATTGTAGTCGGCTGAAGCCCGTATTTTTTTCTCGGGTGCTGGTTAGCGCACTCTGTGATGGTGCTGATTATCCTGTTCTGGTGAAAGTGCTGGATTTTACACTCAGTGATGGTTCATTGGTGCGAAGATTACGTTTAGTTTATAGTCTGTCCTCCAGGACTGGTGAGGCCCATACTTACCACTATGGATTTCACGCTGCTATGAGAATATATCTCTGGATACAGTGAGGCTGGACACTGGATGTTGCCTCAATGGAGTCCGTGGTTTCTGTATACATGGTTGGAACTTCGGTATGTATCCAATGGTGGATGTGCTGCTGCTCTGCTTCCGTGGCGCTGCAGATGAGTTCTAATATAGGAAACACATCGCTGGAGGAATGTGTATGGCAACCTGGCAGGGCCCGTACTTGAGTTTTCTCGTGCTGATTACCATGATCTGTGGTTGCTATACTGTGTGCGGGTGTGTGTTACCCTGGCAGGTGATGGTGCTGGTGACTCGACTCAGTGTTGGTTCATTGATGGCAGTACCTTGTGACACAGCGCTCGATGCGAACACATGTGTGTCCTCTTCACAGTACTCCTCCTCCGCCTCTGCCTCGTTTGATTCGTTTCAGTCGTGTCCCTGGGATCTCGCTCTCCTGGGTCCTGGTTCCTTAGCCGGTTCCTGTTGGCTTGGGTTCGGTGGTGCCTCCGATGTCGGCTATGGTAGTGACTGCCTTTGTTCTGGTGTGAGTCGTTCGGGCTCTTCGTCCTGGTGTGAGTCGTTCGGGCTTCCCGTGGTGAGAGTTGTTTGGGCGCCGCAACCGGGTGTGAGTCGTTCGGGCTCCTCCTCCTGGTGTGACTCCTTGGGGCTCCTCGTGGTGTGAGTCGTTCGGGGCCCTCGTCGTGGTGTGAGTCGTTCGGGCTCCTCGTGGTGTGAGTCGTTCGGGCGCCTCCTCCTGCTGTGAGTCGTTCGGGCGCCTCATTCTGGTGTGAGTCGTTCGGGCTCTTCGTGGTGTGAGTCGTTTGGGCCCCTCGTCCTGGTGTGAGTCGTTCGGGCTCCTCGCGGCGTGAGGCATTCGGGCACCTGATCCCCTTTTGGGGCGTCTTGGGAGCCTCTTGGCGGCCCCAAGGGCTTCTAGGAGTGTCTTGGGTGGCTTGGGGGAGCCTCTTCAGGCCTCATGGGAGCCTCGTGGCGGGCGTTTGGGGCGTCTTGGGGGCCTCTTGGCGGCCCCAGTGGCTTCCAGGAGCGTCTTGGGTGCCTCGGGGGAGCCTCTCGGGGACTCTTGCGGGGCATCTTGGGAGCCTCTTGGAGGCCTCTTGGGGGCCACCTGGGGGCCTCGTGAAAACATCGTGGAGCCTCTTCCCGTCAGAAGAGGAAATGGAGCCCAAAAGCTTCGTGTAATGAATGATGTTGCCTTGAAGGACGAGGGGAGTCTTCATGGGCGCTGCCCCCTCAGAATGCGAAAGTGGCTCCAAATCGTAGTAAGATCAATGAGTCTTGGTGATTGCTGGGTGCCTTCGGGTGTCCGACACTGGGCTGAGATGGTTTATGTTCTCTCGTCCAGTACTGGGGGTACCTTGTGATGCATCGCTGCAACAGTAATGGGTGGTATCGCTACTGTGCCACACTGGGAGATCAGGCAGTTATCTCCGTGGGTGTGGCTGCTACCCCGGTGCAGTGGATTCGTTCGGTGCTCTCCTCCTGGTATGAGTCGTTCGGGCCCCCCCTCCTGGCCAGAGTTGTTCGGGCCCCTCCTCGATGTGTGAGTCGTTCGGCGAGGGGCCCGAAGGACTCACACAAGGAGGGGCCCGAACGACTCACACCAGGGCGAGGGGCCCCAAGTACTCACACCACCTGCATTCTGGTCCAGGACGTGCACACTCTGAGTTCCGTGATTCCTTAGATCTGTTCGACGGGGCCGATCTTGGAGGCGAGTTTCCCTTTCTGCTCCTCTTCCACCTTTCCCTCCTAAGCTGCCGCCTGCTGCCCGCGCCCGACTTGATGGGCGAACCTGCCTTGCAGGTGCAGGTCAGAGCTGCGAGCCTGAGCAGGGTAGTCACTTGTGCCGCGTGCGCACTGCAGAACTGCACAGGTAAGATCGCTGGATCGTCGACGCCGTCGTCCATTCAATCGTCGTCGTCGAAGTCGGCGTTGTCATCGTAAGTATGGTCGTCGTCGTCGTCGGCGTCGTCGCCGCCATCATCGTCTGAGAGGTCGCCGTCGTGTGAGTCGTCTGAGTCGGTTACGTGTAGGACTCGAGGAGGGCCGTCTTCTGTCTAGGCTCCCATCGCCTTCTCTCCCTCCTCCTGTTCCTCCTCGTGGACCCCCCAACAAAATAGATGTAGAAAGGTAGAAGAAGAGGCATGAGGAAGAAGACGCAGGGGATATGTGCGAGGGCACGCGGAGACACGCCTGAAGCACACCACGGTCGGCATGCTTCGCTAGAGTAGTAGTGGTGGTAGTAGTAGTGGTAGTTGTATTGTAGTAGTAGTCAGAATAGTAGTAGTAGGAGTAGTAATAGTAGTAGTATGGGTTCTAGTAGAAATTGTATTAGTATGTGTCGTAGTAGGAGGAGTAGCAGCAGTAGTAGTAGTAATAGTCGTAGTCATAGTAGTAGCAGCAGGTATAGGTGTAGTAGATGGAGTGATTACATGAGTATTTCGGGGTGTAGTAGTAGTAGCTCTAGATATAGTAGAAGTAGGAATCGTCGTGTTACCATTAACAGTACCAGTAGTAGTACTCGTACGCAGTAGCAGTCGTTCGGGCTCTTCGTGGTGTGAGTCGTTCGGGCCCCTCGTCCTGGTGTGAGTCGTTGGGGCTCCTCGTGGGGCCTCTTGGGGGCCTCTTGGAGCCTCTTGGGGCCTCTTGGGGGCCTCTTGGGGGCCTCTGGGGAGCCTGTTGAGGGCCTCGTGGGCCCTCTTGACGCCTCTTGGGGGCCTCTTGGGGGCTTCTTTGGAGCCTCTTGGGACCGCTTGAAGGCTTCTGGGGAGCCTCTTGGGGGCCTCTTGGGAGCCTCCTGGGCGCCTCTTGGGGCCATCTTGGGGCCTCGTGCGACCTCCTCAGAAACGCCAGTGAGAGCTGCCCCCTGAAAAAGGACAACATGAGCCCAAAACCTTCGTACAATCAGCAATTTTGCTATGAAGGAAGATGAACGCGGCCCCCTCAGGACGCCAACATGGGGCCAACACCGCCGTAAAATCAATGATTTTGGCTTCAAAGAAGAGCAGACGGGGCCAATCTCGGTCCCCCGTCGGGGCCACAATCCTCGTGAGGGTCGTCGTTTTTTGACCCTCCCAGGAGTGGAAAAAGACCCCCCTGGCCACCCGCGGGGGTCCCTCTCCAGGCCCAGGGGGAGGGGGTAGGGGGAGGGGTAAACCCCTCCCCGAAGGGGAAGAAGGGGGGTTGAGAACAGAGAGAGCTCGCTAAACCACTCACGCCCAAAGGGCTGGTGGGATTTCAGAAAAAAAAACAACACTCGTGCCGATGCTCTGACACATGCAGCCCGTGAAAGATATGCATATGTACGTGAGTTCTTCGCACAGTACTTTAAATACTGCATATATTATTGTTGCCAGTCGGCTTGCCTGGGATGGTGGCGTCGCGGTGCTTGGAATCGGTTGCGTCGCATGGGTTGACATCGAGGTGATATCGCGTGACGGTTTACACTGTAAGTGTATTAACGTATATACGGCCGCGTGGTGTTTCTCTGATTTTTGCAATGTGACGCAGGCTGAACTTGATGCCGCGGAAAGGCTGGCTTCGTCCCTGGGCAGGGTGCTCTTGCTTGCTAGTTCTTCGATTGACCTCCATGTATATTTGGATCGCTTCGCGCTATATCTAGCGCTGCGCGCTGGTTTGTGTGTGTGTGTGTGTGCAGTTCGGATAGGTGGGGCTCGTGAGTCTGAATGCTGACCCTTACGACTAGGCCCGCTGGCCGCCCAGGACCCAATGCAAGACCGTTTTCCCTCCCCGTTGGGAAATGGAGTGCGTTCTCCAGGAACATCCCGCGATTGCCAACGAGCGAGTTAGCACACCAAAACCCGAACGAATATTGGTTTCTGTTTTCGTGAGGTTGCCTCCTCCCCTTTGTCCCCCCCATCCTTGTTGTCGTTGTCTTACCCCTCGGGTGAGCAGACTCGTGTCGCGCGTTTCCCTCGTGTCTCGGTCGCCCGCCTGCGCGGGCTGCCTTGCGCGCGCAGTTGGGCGAAATGTGCCGCCGAGGGGGGCCCTTGGTGGAGCCATATTGGAGCCGCCGGGCTGATTCACGCGATTGGCAAACCCCAGCAACTGCGCGTTTCCAGAAACGCTTTTTGACCACACCGTCGGACGATACTCACATCGTAAGCGGCGGCCCAACTTCCAGATTTTATTGTGAATGAGTGGGTCCCCAGAGAGTTTGTGTTCGAGAAGCGTCCGTGAAGGTTACACTTCATTTAGTGCGCAACACCTTTTGCACGGGTGTTCGCGCAATTCTTACACGTATGATGCCAGCTTCGTGGACCCCAACCAGTTGGTTCGTGCAACTCCTGGGGAACATCATGTGTACGTGTGTGTGTGTGTGTGTGTGTGCGTGTGTGTGTGTGTGTGTGTGTGTGCGTAAAAGTGTGTGTGTATGTGTTTGTGTGTGTGTGTGTGTGTGTGTGCGTGCGTGTGTGTGTGTGTGTCAGTGTGT